>VZSR01000920.1:2220038-2315905 GCA_013398615.1 Brachypodius melanocephalos
CCTCATACTGTTCCCTGATAGCAGGCATTGTTCAAACCTTCAATCAACAGATTGTGGCCTTGCTCTTCTGAAAATTCCTCTACACACACCCCCCAGTCACACTGGTTGCTCAAAGAAAGAATCACTCCTTGCTATACTGGACTTTTTGGTATGATTACTTCATGACTGAAACAGCAGTATCTTAAGAGGGGAATATCCTCTCTCAGCATACTTTTGCTGCCTACCCCAAAGGCAAGCTTTAAACAAGCCACTTCCTAAACTAGAAATTGCTCATTAATTTGCACCATAAGCTAACCTGACATTTATTTGCAAGATGTAGCAATAGCTTAGCTCTGAAGAAAAACCTCTAGAATTTCGGTTTTTGCTCCAAATTCAATCTTTTCATGTAACAAAACATGAAGTTGTAATTGTTGCAAGGGATAGTGAAGCAAAAAGAATCCAACCCCAAAATACCCCAAGGACAAGATAAAGCACTCATTCTCTGAACTCTCATATATGAAGTTATCACTGCCTCTTATATCCTAAAGACATATGTCTGAGGACTGCATAGCATGAACTTGAACTTTGCTTACTTGAAGGTCATACAAGCCAAAGTTAGATATGATGCTCCAATGCATCATATCTATATGATTATTCATTATTTTTCAAAGGAAAGTAATATCATGATAAAAATAGTTTCCTATATTTCACCCATAAATACACACCTTACAAAACAGTATTTCAGAAACAAAATAAACCAAACAAACAGACAAAAAACCCCCACCAAAATAAAACTCCCTGGGTAACACATTTCAAAATGTGGTGCATGTCCCACAAGTTTCAGAGATTCACTACCACCATCTCTTCTGGTAAACTTTTAGAAATGACAGTGTTTTACATGGTGATCAAATTCTTTATTCCTACCTTCCCTTAAGTTCTGAATCTTATTCCTAATTTTCAAATGAGTAAGTAAACACCAAAAAGACAAAAGTACTATTAAACTCCACCCCACCCTCTGTACAGAATTTGATCTGCCAGCCTGATAAAGCTAGAAACTGAGCATACATAATGACCAATTCCTTATTCTTTCTGAGAGTGGCTAAACAATCATACCCAAAAGCGTGAGAAAGACTGCAACACCACATCCTAGATCTTGCCTTAGGATAAGGAGGACTGCTGTAATTTCCAATGATGACATTCCTTCTGTTTAGTGGAAAGAAGTGCTCATCTAACATACCTCCTAAAAATGACCCACGCAATATGATTTCCTCACACAAAAACACACCATATGAAGGCAGCAGACACTCCTCCCCAGCAAGACTCCCAGTGTAACAGCAGAATGGCAAATTAATCTAAACAGAATTGGTAAACACTGCTAAATCCAGGTTTAAGTCACTTCAATTAGACCAGTGATATGGTTCCATACCAAAAGCAAGTTTTTTGTAGGATGGTATCAGGTAGCAAGCCTGCCTGTAGCAGAATTACTTGAATCAAGCAAAGGCCCTATGCCAAGTTTCCTGCACATCCTCATTGAAGACTATAGCAGATAGGTAGCTGTAAAAGTAGAAGTCCTTTATTGCATCACTAAAATCAGCCTCATAAAAGCAAAACTGTTACAGTCCATGCAGAAAGCCTTCTAACACAGAGTCCCTAAGTCCCAAGCAGAAGCAGCAGTGACAGCACCCCTAAGCTGTTCTGTGAGCATTTTATCAGTAGCAGCCGCAGAAGCAGCAGCAAGAGCAGCATTCATGATTGGTGTTTCGTATGCCTGGTAGCATTCTCAAAGCAGTGCATTTTATTCTATTTTTAGCCAATCAGGCTTAAATACAAACTTTCTACAGTCTTGCCGGACCTATCCTAAACTAAGATTGACATGTGACAGTATTCGTACTTTCTAACACAAATTCTACATCTATAGCTCTATCTGTTCTATCTAGGAATGTTTAGCAAGGCTATATTGTTTCCATTATGTCTAGAGCTTAACTAACTTGGCAAAAGGCAATGCTACTGAACTTTAAACTAGGTTTTAGGTCCTTTTCTTACTAACCAATTCAGGCTCTTATTTGCTTAAGGCACTTTAAAAATTCTCTACTTATTTAAAACTAAACTTGCATTTCTACCTCATGTCTGTGTGGATTTGTGTATTTTAGCTTCTCTGAAGGTTCTAATTCAGCCCCCACATTTCTGGACATCCCTGAGCCTGGGTGGATGGGGCCCAGAGGGATTTTACGTCCCAACAGCCCTACAGTTTCCAAGTCAGGTATCCAGGTGCTTCTGAAAAGACAAGTCATGATGGAGCAGAGGTGCCAGGACCTGGCTGCTCTGGGCTCTGAATTTCTCTAAGATGTTCTGCTGTACTTTGGGAGATACTGTCACCATGAAAACATGAAGAACTATTTTTTTTAACTAAGCAGCACTATTAGGTTCAGAGTGCTGCTTGTGTTTGTTACATTGCAACAATAAGTGACTCATTGGAAGAGTTATCAGTAACTGTGCTTAGAGAGTTTTTAAATATTAATGGGACTCCCACCTTTTATTTTCTTTCCCTTGACTTTTGGAACTGGACTCAGACAACTTCCCTCTTGGGAGAAATGGCCTCAAGCCTTCTACCAGCTCTCCTTTGACTCCACCCTTGGGATATTAGTGTTTTGACAAATACAAAATTCTTTTACAAACCTGAAAGGAGTATCTTGAGACAAGTAACTCAAAAATGACCAGAAATTGTATGGGATGTGCCAACTAGAAAACACGTTCTTTCAGAAAAGCTATAAATTTTTAAACAACTTGCTCTCCTGAAAGAACAATCTTCTATCTCTTGACTTTCTCCAGGATGAAACAAGAAATCACAAATTACTGCAATCATCCAGCTGCACAGAAGGGAACTACAGCTCTTTCTAATGCAAAGAACCCCAAATCAGCAAGCCCCAAACAACTGAAACCCTGCAGGTAACAGCACAGACTGAGTAGAAACACTTAACTCTCCTGGAACAGACTATAAATGTGTGAATTGCTTTACATGACTTTTTGGTGCCTTCCATCATCTCATGGAACAGATCGTGGAAGAAAGTCTATTCAGGACACACAAAGGGCAAATCAATACTACTGATGCTCATCACCGGGGAGCTGCTCTTCAATGCCTTTCACCTACAGTGAAGAAGAAGTCATCCCCCACCCCTTTCAGAGCGATTGCCTGACCACCACCACAAACCTTTCAGAGGAGAGAGAGACAAGCAGGTCTCACAGGCTGAGTCCCACAGCCGACAGGAAGACTGACACTGACTCTTGCTGTAAAAACTACCCACACCACTATTCTCTCTTTCGCTTCACCCAAAATAGATACTGAGCAGCTCCAAGCTTTTCACTAACTGCCTTCTAGGTGGGGATCAATCAAAAGCTGCAAGAGACACGCCAAAGTCTGTATTGCTGCAGCATCTGTCACGAAAGAAAAACCAGAAATTGAGACTCTCAATACCAGGACAACTAAGTATTTGACAGAAACAACCAAATTTAAAGCTCAGCTGCAATCCAGACTTCAAGTCTGGGAGTTTTTTCTTTGTTTTAGTTTCGTTTGGTCTGCATTATAGAAAGTAATTTACACTATCATTAAATGAAAAGTATAGAATTGGCAACTTCTCCACTGTGTAGGTTATAAGAGCTGATTCAAAGGCTGTCCCACACAGTCCCCACTCCAGCCACTGTCCAAGCAGAACACAAGCCTGGCATGTTCTTGCCCATGCATGTTCGACACAAATCTTATCACCTTCAAGACCAAATGCTCAGGAAAATGTATAAAAACAGAGAAACATCTCCCAGCAAACCAGTCTCAATGTTTCAGAACCTGCAACAGGATTTCTGTAGTCAGTGCTTCCTAGACAGGCTTCAGTACCATCTCCACTGTTAAGTCAGCTCTGCCAGCACATGGAGGTGACTCCCATCTCAAGGCACACCACTTCAGGGAAGGACATGTGTGACAGCTTTGGAAGCTATAAGCTAGAACAGCTAAATCAAGTTTAAGTCAAGGGCACACACCCAGCTGAGATAAAGGAAACTTGGCTGAGGGATTTCTAAACCATTCCCTCTTTTAGACAACACAGCAGGTAACAGATCAATGCAAATGACTGAGAGCCAAATTTCCATCCTCAGTTCTCTGATATTCAAAAATGGCTCTTTATGATTACAGATCCCTTCCCCTGCGCTTTTATCACTCTTGTAGCACATTCCACATCTCCAAGGATATGTTTTGAATCTTTACAATATTTTGTGGCGGGTCTGAGGCCACTACAGCTTCACAGCCTAAATCCTCACCACCAACATCATCAGAGAGATAATCCTTTTCTTCTCCCCTCCATATTTCATGTCATGCTATATTTAAGAAACTTCCAGATCTGGTCCACAGCACCTCCCCAGGCAGCTGAGGCAGAGCAGCTGGGAATGGAGGGCAGCAATGGCAGGAGGCAGCACCACTCTCCTGCTGAATGGGTCACCCCTCAAGGAGAGCAGCTCCGACGCTTCAGTTTATGCGATGAGCAACTGGGCCTCCCCAGCAGCAGAAGCACACCTTTAATCTACCAAAACCACATTCACTGTGGCTTTAGAAGTTGTCCTCCTAGTCAGCTTTATCATTTTTCTTTGGCACAGGCTGGGTGAGGCAGCCTTTACACAGGTTGTATCCCAATGCCAAGGACTGTTAACAGACAAGCAGGCCTCACGCTAGCAAGGTAACTGCCATGGCAGGGGCGGCATGCAGGGATCGCTCTCCTCTGCTTGCTACACAAATAGAGACAAAAACACGATAGTTCCCCTTTACACTCACAGTAGGATGAAGCCTACTACAGAAACTACAGGCCCAGCTCAAGCATACAGAATTTTAGTGGACCACCTAACAAATCCTAAGTAATTGCTTGAAACACATAGAAAATATTCCCCTGTGCCTGCATATTTGAGCAAAGGAATAAAAATAACTGAATAGGTCTACAGAGCATATAACTTTTCAGTGAGTTCTCATTTAAAACCGACCCATTTAATTACACTAATTAGCAGGCAATGCCTCACCTTCACAAAAGTACAAATTAGAATGCCAACTTGGAAAGACTGAGCAGGATAAATCTGTATCACATAATAAATAAGGTATTTCACTCTCAAACTTCTTTTTTTACATGAAGAAAACCCAACCCATAAGTGTATTAGTGAGCCATTTCTATAATGTGTTGAATTAGAGGCCTTTAACAGTAGTTCAGCACAGAGCTTGAAATGTTACAGCACCATACCCAGCCACATCTGCCGAGCAGTTTCTGAGGGGACACCAAAAGCATGTTAAAACTGCTTTTGTCAGTCCTAGAGATAAACCATAACAACTTCCTGCCTCCTGAAAGCTCTCCAAAACATACAAACCATGATAGAAACCTCTGCTTTTTCACGTTGGTGTCACAAAACCACCAGAAAACCAAAATAAGACCCTTAATTATTCAGAATCAGTGGTGCTGCAGAGCAGCATTGCCAGGAGGCTGAGAAGTCCAGGCTGCCTTCCCCAGTCACACCACAGAAATGCATCTTTGCTGGAAGACTCTGGCATGTTTCCTTCCTTCCTTCCCTGCAGACAGCAAGCACCTGCTGCCACCTGAGAGGAAAAGCAAACCTGTGTGCAGCCACATCCCTCACCAGCTTGCCTGCAACACCAACCCAGCCTATGTTACCTCCTGACAGCTGAACACCCACAAGTCAAGACTGCACCAAAATCAAGCCCATCTTGTCCCAGCACAGGCACACGGAGAGTTGGTTTGATGACTCTTACAAAAGCAGTGGCAGAAATACCAGTTCTTTTGCTGAAGGCAGATGTGGAGGAGTGCATGGACACTCAAGATAGACAGCGGTTTATCAGGATAACAGGGTGTGTCACTAAAGGAAGTTAATTTATTTCAGTTCACCTCATCAATGCCAACATTAAAAAAAAAATCAGAAAAATCCTCAAAGGGAAAGACAGTTATCCATGTTCTCTGCCCCTCTCTGCCCAGCCCTGTGTCAGGCTGCCACAACATGACATCCTTTGCCAAAGATCCTTCCATGCCTTTTGCATATTTCTTCTCCTCCCTTCCTGGCATACTCTTCCCTGTTCTTCCTCCAGCCATCCACACCCAGCAAGACTTTCACAGAAGATTCGCTTTTCCTTGAGGTCCACAAACACACAAAGTAAGCAAGTAATTAAAGTCTCCCAGCAATTTGAGCGGCCTTTGTTTTAAACTCTTACGACTCAGGAATCTAAGCTATATTAATAAGTGACTTGGGGCATTTAAGAATGGCAGTAGAAATTAAGTGTTGCTGTCCTAGGTGGAATTGAGCCAAGTGAGGAGACTGCTATCACCAGCTCCTTATGAGACATTACCACCCACTCAGACGTGTATGAAAAAATTGTGCGCAACCAACTAAATCACTTAAAGAAGTCTCAAAACCCCCACAGATTTGTTCGAATCAGCACCAATTCATCTTGCTTTGGCTTCACTCAATGGGGAAAATACATTAAGCTACAAAAAAGACATACTGAAACGGAGTTACACAAAATCTGTATCATTCTACGTTTTTATAAAGACTTTAACTGGTGTGGTTCTACGTGTGACAACATATAAATTACTGGAAACAGGGACTGTTGGTATTTATGCATTGCTCACCTCTAAGATGTCCTTACAGTAACAGCAGCCACCTCAGCTCTACGGTGCTGCTGGCCCAGAGGGTTCACAGCAACACGGGTGTTCTGGAACAGTCACGACTCGGGGTCACGGCCGACAGCCCCGCGGCCACTTGGGTGTGTGCCCCTGCCCTGTGCTTTGTTCCTGGCCCTCCCAAACCTCCTGACGGCCCCCGCGCACCGCACCACGGCACACACTCTGTACATACATGCACACACGCGGGACGAGGCGTGTCCAAGTGCCGCTGCTCCGGGCTACCCGGCCGTCAGCAGACCCAGGATGGGTGCAGCACAATCCTCGCCGAGCTCCCGCCCCCGCAGCTCCGCTGCCACCGGCCAGCAGCGCCCGAGCCAGACCGGGGAGCGCGGGCGGCAACCGCCACTCACCTCCCCCGGCACGGGCCGGGCCGACCGCCGGCCCTCGGTGGGCGCGGCGGAGCGCGACGGAGCCCCGAGCACCCCGGCCCGCTCCCTCCCGGCGCGCAGGCGGCGCTGACGGGGACAATGACCGCGGCAGCCTCGGCTCTCCCTGCCCGCGGTACCGGCCCCCGCCCCCTCGCCGGGCCTCACCAGGCCCCGCCGCGGCCGTGCTGCCGCCGCCGGCCCAGCACTCACCGCCTGCGGCACCGCTCGCGCCGCTCCTCCGGCCGCCGCTCCGCCCCGAGCAGGTGCCCGGCGAGCCGGCGGGGCGGGTCCCGGCGGCCGCGCCGGCCGCGGCTGCTCCCCACGGGCGCGGCGGAGAGAAAGGGCGGGCGGGGGGCGGCCCGGAAGGGGAGGGCCGGGCGGGGCCGGGCAGGGGCGGCTCCGGCACCGCCCCCTGACCGCCCCTCTCAAACCGAGGCCCCTTACCCGGGGTCAGGGCTGCCGCTGTGGGCCGGCTCTGAGCAGCTGGGTTTCGGCCGCTGGTTCCCGGCAGCGGTAGCGCAGAGGACGGGGTGCGCTGGCCATTCCTGGGTGTTGAGTTCTGAGCGGCCTGTCTCCTGTGGGAAGCAGAGCCCTTCCGCGACACGGGCAGCCAGGAGGGTCAGCCGTGTCCTGGGGCGCATCAGGGACAACATCGCCAGCCGGGAGAGGGAGGGGATTGTTCCGCTGTGCTCTGCACTGGGGCGGCCTCAGCTCGAGTGCTGGAAGCAGTTTTGGGCGCCACAGTATTAGAAAGATACAAAGCCATTAGAGAGCGTCCAGAGGAGGCCTACGAAGATGTCAAAGGGTCTAGAAGAGAAACTATTTAAGAAGTTGCTGAGGTCACTTGGCTAGTTCAGCCTAGAGAAAACCTCATTGTGGTCTACCTACTTCCTCGTGGGTGGAAGGGGAGGGGCAGGCACTGATCTCTCTGTGGTAACCAGTGACAGGACCCAAGGGAATGAATGGCCTGAAATTGTGTCAGGAGAGGTTTAGGTTGGATATCAGGAAAAGGTTCTTCACCCAGCGGGTGTTTGAGCACTGGAACAGGGTCCCCAGGGAAGTAGTCGCAGCACCAAGCTTGACAGAGTTCAAGAAGTATGTGGACACCGCTCTCTCAGGCACATGGGCCTGTCCTGTGCAGGGCTAAGGGTTAAACTCAACTCTTCTGTATCCCTTCCAGCTCAGAATATTCTGTGGTTCTGGGACACTTCTCAGTGCTCCTTGCGCCCAAGGAGCAGCTTGGCAGCTGTGCAGGGCCGGGGGTGGCCGGAGTGGAGAGGGCCCCAAGGACCGAGGTTTGCTGTGCAGGCATCACAGTCCTGGCCCTTTCACTGGTCTTGGCTGCACTGTTGGTGGTCAGGCAGGAAGGGCTGGACCGAAGCCTCCCAGAGGCCACAGGCCCAACCCTGCAGCTGCACGCACTGTGGCGCTGCCCCAAGCTCGCAGGTGAGGCAGCCGTGGCTCTCTTTTCCGAGGCTGCTGCGAGGGTCAAGGCACCTTGCAGGTGTTAGGTAGTGCTCTCCAAGACTTTTTGCAAGTTCCTGGAGTTCCCGTCAGAACATGCACTACAGGATGGCAGCACTCTCCTTGCCTGGGATCGGATCAACCCCAGTGGCGTGAAGGCTCTTTATGCTGCTGGGATGCATTAATTCCCTCGATTGCCAGTCCTGATAGCCAGCAGGCCCAACAGGTTTGGTGTCAGTTTTTTCTTCAGGAGCTGTAAACAACAGAATCACACACTGAACATACTGTAACCCTTTCAAAACAAAGTATCTTCTTATGGCTGAAAACCACTCAGAAATAGATTTATAGATTACACAAAACCAAGGAGACAGTGATGTTGTCTAGATTGCATTAGCATCCAAGGCTGTCAGTCAAGGATCTTGAATATTACTTTGGTGCATTGTCAGATCAGCTCATTAATATAAATTTGATTCAGCACAGATGCAGGTACACAAATTTGGTTTAGCCCTAGCATCGTTTTGGTGCTTGGCTGGTTTTGTATTTTTACAGTAGCTAAAGGAAGATGGGTGATACCTGATACAGTATCATTACAATTGCAAAGGTAGGCGATACCTGATCTGGGGTAAAGCTTACCAAGTTAACCTTGTCAACATTTTTTTAAAACAATTTAACTTAAGCCTAGAAAAGAACCAGACTCATCACTGTGTGTTTACACAGTCTTGACATTTTTGATCCAGCCATAGTGTTGCATTTACTCTGTCATCAAGCCATGGCCTAAACAGGATGAAGTTATATTCACTGAATAGAGAGTGGAGAGGAAGGGTTGCTTACTCTCGGCCCCCCTAAAGGGATGGTCTCAGTTTCCTTACGTTCTGAAGACCAATGTGAGCTGCTGACTTTGGCTGTTCTTTGGACTTTTAGCTGCTGACATCTTGCTGTCCTCCTTTATAGGACTGATCTTTCAGCAGTGTAATCTTCAGTTTTCTGTCTTCTCAAGCCTGGGGGCTGTAGGTGGGACTGAGGCATGCCTCAGCACAGCTATCAATCTATTTGCTGGTTTTGTCTGCAGGGTCCTGCTCAGTTCTCCATGGACTCAAATGCAAGGAATGCCACATTATTGCTGTATAAAAGACTTTCCTGCATTCACCAAAACACTTCAAAATTCTCATATAAAATTGTAAGATTATTTTTAAATCCAGCTGTAGCATTTTCCCAATTAAAATGGACTGCAGAAGATTTACTGATCCATAGGGCACAGAATTACAGTGGCAAGCTGCACCAAACAACACTTGTTTCCTCTTTGCTGTACTGGAATTTTTGTTAATAGAAGTTCAGGATGAGAACTGGCACAGTGAGCTTTAGATGGAGAAAGTGAGATTGAAGCAGAGAGATGCCATTGATCTGCACATTGGCAAAACACCTGGTCCAGCCTGGGTAGCTCAGCCAGGTAAGGTACAGTCCCAGTTTGACATATATGGCAATATGTGGCAAAATCACTGTATAGGCAGCCACTCTTTCATTATCAAGATTCAGAAAGTTGAACTAACAGTAAAAAAGATTGGGCTTTATTCCCTGCTTCAGCTGGTGTAATGGTTTGCCTGACCTCTGCATGTAGGGGGCTACCTCTGCACTGAGACTTTAAACTAAGCAGACTTGAAACAAAAACTGAGCCCTCAGTACAGACAGACAACCTCTGTGTGCATAGGGTAAACTTCTACATGACATAAAATAAATTATCAAATTTCATTATCAATCTTTTTACTTGTTGCCTCAGAAGGTCTTGATCCAACACACATATTTATGGATAGCAGGATGGATAGTAAGCACACAAGGATCTCTGTGGCTAGGACCATGTAGTCTAAGTAAGAAACAACTTACACATACTTTACAAGTTAAATTAATATTTAAATCAGTGTCTATTAGTAGCTCCACAGCATCATTATTCTCCACCTCTAAATTGGGAAGACTATTCTATTGCACAAGACTTGGCAATTACTGCTTATTAGCACTAATTATTTTCATCTATTTCCATTTATTTCGTTTTGTTTCTAATTAAGTATCATTAGAACAGAGAATATCTTTCATATTCCTTTAATGCCTAATTTAGTAAACATTCCCTTTGGAAAGAGCACAACTGTGGTTTGCGTGCTAAATACTTGGAAATGGTGAATGGAAGTTACCTAAAATTCAAAAGCAAGAACTAGCCCTTGACAGACCTTATGGATCTGTTCTTTCAAGGAGGCATTTCATTTTCCACATAAAATGTTTCTCTTGGCACTGACCTTTGCTGAACCATATTATGCTAATTGGAAAAAAAACCACCAAAAAACAAAAAAAACCCCCATCTCCTTATTGCTTGGCAAGGTCAGGCACAGAAACAGGTAGAGAACAAGTAATGTGCTCAGCAGGCTGTGCTGGGGAGCAGCACCTGGACTTTCCAGCAATGCCAGGGCTGACCACCACAGCAGCTGCTGCTGAACACCTACTCTCCACTGAGGTGCACCAGATAAATGACATTAAAATCTTCTTGTAGAAATGGTTTGGCTGGGTTGTCATACGCAATTCGTTTTGATGGGTGCAGACAGAGCCTGTAGCTGGTGATAGTTAAAAGGGAAGAAGCGTAACACTAAGAGAGGGTCTGGTGGAGTCAACACCCACAAGATGATCTTGATCCACCATCAAGAACTGCTGTCCAAGGTTAAATCATGGTTTTACCAGGCAACTTCTCACAATACCTAAAGGGAAACATTTTCTTTTATACTTCACTATCTTGTTATGCCTCCTGATTAGATTTGCATGGCTTCATTAACTTGGATCTCTGCTTTTGAAGGAGTTTCACATTCATGCTTTCTTCCGCCTCTCACCCTTCCCTGCCCCTTAGTGCAATCAGGCACTTTTTTATCAAACTGCTTTCACCAAACCACTAAGTGCATCTCCTGTTATGAAATGAGAGGGAGCTGCCTCTTTGCAGGAATTCTTTGCAGTCATGTTGGTCGTTTGCTTCTTCTAATAGTAGTAATAAAAAAAATTCTATCCTTCAGTGGAACAAAATTAGCTAAACCTCTAAGTCCCCAGCAAGGGAGTATCAGCTCTCTCTCTTAATTTATAAAAAATTAGACACTGGGGTTTAAGTCAATTACTGAGGTTATTTGTCAAAGGAACTTCAAATCTGTAATACCTTATGCAGACAAGACAAGAATTTGTTCCAGATTGAAGCAATAACCCTCAAATTCAGTCATGAGAACTTTCTTTAACAGTATTCAGTGGAACTATACTTTTCTTCAGTCTAGGCTCAAAGCAACAGATAACAACTTCCTCCTTCATTGAGGAAATACATCCTACATTCTTTAGCCTTGAAATGTAAGGAAAGCTGGAAAGTAATTGTTTAATTAAAACCTAAAGGAATGTGAGAGGATGACTAACTGCATGACTTGGCTCCGATAGCATCACCAAATTACTCTTCAAAGAGAGCCTCCAGCAAGCCTGGGCTCTCATGACATAACAAAGCCAGTGTTTTATTTATAAGGTTGCCGTGGCCTTCCTGTAACAACACATGAAAATGTGTCATTGCTGCTGGGCATACAGCCCGTGTGAACTTGGTAGCATTTTGGCAAAATACCAGTGAAAACCGTCTCAGTGTGTGAACTAATATCAATGTGTGACATAAATGCAGTAAGGTAATTTTAAAAACAAAGGCTTATCAAAAAGCTTATCAAAAAGCTTATCATCCAAGAGGCCACAGCAGATGAATTTGAGAAAGAAGGCAGAGGTGCAAAAAGGCTACAATTCCTTGTTTGTGCAAGAGCCAGGTCTTGGAAAGACGACAGGAGAAATTGCAGTAAAAACAGCAAGATGAAAGTCTGACTGAGGAGAGAGATAATTTCAAAATGTCCAGCTTGAGACAGCATTGTGGGCATGACTGATACTGATTTGCCTTAGGAATTTTAATAGTAATTATGTGGTAGTAAATATTTGCAAAGTATCTTGGCATTCTTCAGTGACTGTGACCTTCATCAGCTCATTTATTTGCTAAATCCACCAGCAGTTTTATTTGCTACAGGACACCTGCCCTACAGCCCAACACTGGCATGTATTAACCTTGTAGAACTGTAGGTTAGAAATACAAATGTTGCTTGCCAAAAGGGAAGAACTTCTGACCCAGTCTTCAGCTGGGGAAGTTTTAGCCATGGACTGTATCAACCAGGACTGTATCTGTTGCCCATGCCAGCAGGGTTTCAGTGCTGTCCCTGACAACTACTGCACACAAGCAGGCTTTGAAAGACTCCTTGGACTTCTGTTTCTCTGCCAGCTGTGGTGTAGGCAGTCTTTGTCCAGGAACTGAGAGAAAAAACCCATTTCAGCAGGCAATGGTCAGAATTTTTATTCTTTTGAACTTCTGTACTTAAGCTGATAAGAGGTATAAGAAGCAAAAGAAGAAAATAAAAAAGAAAGAAAAAAAAGAGAAAAAAAATAGAGTGAAAATTATTCCTGATTGAGATTTTGCATCAGGAAAATTAGAAGTTACTCCATAGAATTTAGTGGTATAAACCCCCACAGCTTTGCATATCTGAGGTGCTAAAAATGATTTTTCAGACAATGCTGCCATCTGTATTTTAAGAGGGAGGTTACTCTGAAAAGGGGTGTGTGTGCATGCTAATGTGGTGTTACAGGTATTGCCCTGATCCTGCTTACTGAATTTGGTGAGAGGGGCTATTATTTCTAGGAAAAACCCCACAAGATACTGACAGTATTTTCCCTAATTCTGAGTATCTCTTACACACATTTTTTCTTCAGTTATGCAATTTTATGTCCATGGGTCAATTATTGTATGATATCAATCACCTACAATTGCAATGGACTTCAAGTCATTCCTTGCAGGCACAGCAAGATCTAAAGTGATACGCAAAGCTGCTGGTTTAAGCTATTTATATAACTATTTTTAAAAGATATTCTTAGAGAAAGGACTTCTTAGAGCATGCAGTTCATTGCTTACTGCTCCTTCTATTCACTGGATGTCTCCTGCATCATAGTTGGTTTTTCTTTGGAAATCATTAAGGCTTAATTATAGGAAGGATACACATCTATTTTCGTAAAGCTCCCAGGTGAACATGACACGCTATCTTCCAGAGCCTCTGTTTTGATCCTGAAAATTGCAGGCCTCAGGTAATCATCAAACCTGCTAGCTTAAAAACATTATAACTCAGTCTTGAATAATCAAAATGCTACAAAACAGATACAAACTGCAGAGCAAACAAGGATACTGGAAAGAAAACAAATATCTAAAATTCTAGTGATCAAGCAATCATTTTCTTATACTTTAGGTAATAATTTTAAAGGCTTAAATTTCTCTTAGAGTTTCTGCCTGCAGTTTTAAGGACTTTGCCACTTTGCATGCTTCAATAGACATGTTAAATTGGAGTGACCAGCATCACCTACTCTTCAGCTGTAGGACATCATAAGGATGAGATAAATGATTGACAGGCTAAAAAAGTGCAGGAGAAATGAATATTCTGGCTCATGGTGTTCTGGACTAGTATTATTGCACTAACAGTAATAACAAAAATGCATCTGAATATTTTAAGTTTTCTGTTATTTCTAAGTGTATGTATTCTGGTGAGATTGAATTTAAAACCTGTTCTCCTGAAGATTAAAAAGAAAATCCAGAGAAAATTGCATTCAGTCATAAAATACTAATAATATTTTTCAGATTTTAGCATAGTGGCTCAGCAGTAATAATACACTTTTCAGAATTTAATATTGATACTGAAAATCAGCATCCCCAAAGTCAGATAACTGCCCTTTAGGTCTCTCTGTGCACCCATAAACAGTGGCAGCATAAGCAAACCACCACTCTTCACACTGGTTCTGGAGGCAACCAAAAGCCTGAACAACATTATCCTGAAATGAAAGCAAATGAAGAGACTTTTTTCAGTTTCTACCTTATTCTTGAACAGGGAGGGAAAACAGAGAAGGCAGAAGTCTCCCAGGTCACTAAATCAGGAAAAGGAGCAGCATATTACCACTGATTCATTTGTGTGGCTTACAGGAAAGTCTCCCTCTTGTGCAGGACACAGACCAGGCTTAGAGAAAACAAGATATAAACCTCAGAGTCTAGATTTCAGCTCTTGAATATTGAACTACCTACATTTTAATACAGTTTAAACCTTAATGGGAAGGATGTCTCCTGCTAGGGTTTCCAGGCTGCTGTGCAGAACTGAAGCCCAGTTATCCTGGGATCTCAGGCTCCTCCAACCAGCATGGTCAATGCTAAAAGCCACTGTGGTACCTTGGGCAGTAGAAGAGCTGCAGTGCCACACCGGCAATGCCTGGAACAGGAGCAGGGTGGTGGCAGGGGCACCTGAGCTGTAGATGCTGTCAAGCTGGGACTGAGGTGGGGTGGGAAGCAGGGAAAGGCGCTGCTCTCTTTATGACAGAGGGAAGATCCCCATCCTGCCAGCCAGAGTAGTAATCTGTGCTATTTCTGCAGCTTTCTGCACACATTTCATTTGTACAATTAAAGGAGATAGAATGATTCCCCCTGCTTCTAGCTGTTCATCACCAGATGAAAATACAGCCTGGGGGTCCAGATCCACCCCTCACTGATGCAATTTTATTTTGAAATTAACTCCCTGGGGAGACAAGAGGTCCAAGGCAAGCTCTGGGTGCCATTTCCCAGGGCAACACCATGGAAAGTGCTGAGCCTAATCAGAAAGCTACTGTGATGCCCAATTACCTCACAGGTGTTATCTATTACAAACCTAGTTATATAAAATAACAGCAGAAAAGCTCTATCAAGGACTTGTCTGAATCACTAGTGATTCTTCACTGCATTTGCAAGACCACTGACAAATTCAAAGTAAAGCTCATTGCACAGTCTTGATTCACAACAAACACTGGGTTGGTGCTGCTATGAAGAAGTTACATCATCAAAAGCAAAAAGAAGGAATTTAACCCCTCAGCTGACAGTACCTACTCCAGATATTCAGCCAAATTTGAAGAGTTACATCTGAAAGCAAATATAAAGGTAAATACACAATTTCTTCACCAATACTCATCTTCTTTCCTTCAATCTTAATAAATAATTGAGTGGACAAATAACATGAATGTTTCAAAAGTCAATACAAATTAAATGAACTGTCACCATGGAATGTATTAATATATTTCATCATAAAACCAGATTGACTCATTTGCAATTTTGACTGAAGTGATGATTTTAAAAAAATATATTAAAAAAATTTCCTTCAACATTTCACTAGAGAATTATCAGCAGCTGCAGGCTGGTCATTTTCCAAGCAGCAGTGTGTGCACATAGGTTGAAGAGAAGTTCAGCATTTATGTCACAGGTACTCTTATAGAACAGCTCTTGCACACCAAACAGAACGGTGTCTACTTACCACAGCTCTCAAGTTTTCTTTTGCTTATTTTTTCTGCCAGAGAGCAGAGACTGGGTCTGCAAACTGTCCCCTATACTGTCATCAACCCTCTGAATGCCACAATTTGGAGTCCTCACCTTAAGGCTCTTTGGCCACCAGCCTGCACTTCCTCAGCATATTGGCAGGACCTCAGGAAGCAAATAAATGCATGGCAATGGGAACAATGGTGAAATATTGTGAGGTTTTGACAACCATTCCTTCATTCAGCATTATACTCTCCTTCAGAAAATACCTCAGAACAGATTAACATACATGTATTTTTAAATCAGTCATACTGTTGTGGGAATAAAATGCACTAAGAAACAAGTCAGATTCATAAATGAAAATGTATTTCACCTTTATACATGCTATACAGGTCATGCAAATACAGAAATCTACAGGTTATACAATGACACCATAATAAAATATGACATTTGTCAAACACAATGTGTTACAGCAAAACAAACTGTTTCTGTTTGTTTATTATTTAGGAAATAGATGAAGGACTAATTTGGAAGACACAGTACCATGCTACAGCTTACTGCACAGTCAAAAGAAAGTATTTATTTGAAGTACACTAACATAAATAGAGCTGGGTTGTTGTAGGTATGATTTTTTTAGGCATTGCACATCATGTCACTGGTTACTTTCCCACTGCTGACTTTTAAGAGCACAAGAATGGTGCTACAACTGAGGTCAATCTACGCTGTGAACTTTCATACGTGGAAAAAAACCAAAAAAAAACCCAAAACACCCCCTCCCCCCAAGTTTTCATGTCTTTTGTGTTCATGTCCAAAGAGAGTTATATTTATAATTGATTCTTATAAGAGACTGGACAAAATGTCCTCAAAGCAGTACCTGATCTAGTATAAAGGTTCACCAACAGAAATAATGTTATCACTGTATGGCACATGACGTCCCGACCTTGTACATCCTGATGTGGACTGTTCCATACAGACGTTTACAGAACATTAAGGGCCCCCAGTGCTCCCGGTGTGCATTTTGGCCTTTGTCTTTCTGACACTCACATATTGTTTTGCTGCTGCCCAAATCCCATTTTGTTGAGCCTACAGGAAGACAAAATACTTCTCTGTGTGATAGAAAGCCTGCTGGTATCAATCAAGTGTCTGCATATTCAAAGATTAATGTGCCACTTTCCTGATCACTCACTTGGATCTACTACAGCTATACTACATATACATTAAGGGCTTACACTTGGCATTTTGCCTACTTTGCTTACAAGTGTTACACAAATATAATTTTAAACACAGTTGATAGCTGCTCCCAGACTAATTAATATTAACCGGTAAGTGCCACTAGTGACTAAAAGTGTCAACAATCATAAAGGGATAGTTCCCACACTCCACAGTCAATAAGAAGGCTCTTTTGATTCCAGCAGCTATGTTTTTCAAGCCTCTTCAGCTACAGTTTTGAATTACACACCTCATAAAAATTGCCAATAACTCCTTATTAAAGACAAAAAAAGATAGGCACAAAACTAAAGTACAGTATATTATTTTGTTTCAATGCACTGTGGGCAAACCCCATCATTATTTACAAGAAAAAGATGTCTAAATGGATGTATGATCAAGCTTAGGAAAGAATTATTTAAAAATAAAATGCACAGGTAAAAATCACAGTGAAGTGTTGAGATGAATTTTAAATTAAAGAAGAAATAAGTGCCTTATTAGCAGCTAAAGCTGAAAATCTAATGCACGCTCTGTCTTCCCTGAAACATCAAGGCTCATTGGTTTCTACCAAAAGCAGCCAGTTATTCAACAAATTCCCTGGGAAGACAAGTTATATTCAGCTCTGATTATTTGAAATCCAGTGTTCAAGGACTGCAGAAGCTTTTTCAAGTGACAAGCTCATATTTTACTGCCAGTAGCATCACAGGGATATATATCCTCCAGAAATTGTTACTTCTGTCAATTGAAAAGAGAGAGAAGAATATCAAGTCAGCTATGCAAGTTAGATGACCTCAGTTTTGTAATTTAGAGAATCTACTCTTCCAAAAAACCTGACTCTGGCTTTGTACTTTGGAACTGTCACTGAAGCCTACAATGAGTTTTTACTATGCTGGCTTTTCAGGGTGTGTGATGTAAAACACTGCAAGTTTTACAGCAGCAGAAAAGAGCAGCAGCAATAAATAGCATGGCCTAGACTGGCCCCACTTTTAACTGTTTTCTTCATGCAAATAGGACCCAAAGATACATAGGAAAGGTACTGTATTAATGAAAAAATTCTGGATGCCTAAAGGAAATGTTTCCATTTACCAGATACTTGTGGTTGCTATGATACCATCTGCATATGATGCCAATTTACAGGCAGCTGCAAATCTCAAAGATTATGTTGAATTTAAATACCTACAAGAACAACTTTCTCTCTCCACACACTGCTGTGTACAACTGCTGCAATATTCTAGGAAGCTAGTAAGTAATCACAGCAATTTATCACAACTAAGATGTTTATTACAATACTGTACCTGTATCTGTTCTGCTGTCAACAGATAGAATTAAGTGTATTTTCCTGGCCCGGGCTGTTAAATCCCTCAATCAAGTTTTTGTTACAGTCATCTAGGCTAAGGGTATCACTGGACATCTTGGAGTAGGTAGCTTGGCCTGTGAAATCCAAGAGGTCTTCAAGAGCCTTGGCATTACTCGTCCCATTTTGGTCCAGAGAAACACCTGGCATGAGTTCATTCATGGGTGAATATTCAGGGATAGAGATAAGTTCTTCTTTTGAAACTGGGCTATACGAAAGATAAAGGAAGAAAGACACAGAATAAGAGGTGAATAACTTTTCATTAAGCAACAATCAAATTAAACATCTGACTATACAGAAACTACCACTCATCTTAAGGCAGCTGCAGCAAGTTTTTACCTAGAGAATGTCCAAATCCAAAGAAAAAAGACACTGCCCTGCTCAGGATGGAAGGTTGTACCTAACCTATATCCCTTAATGATTAAGGTTTGTGGTAGCTGTGTGACATCAGCACTCATCTCCTAAACCCACATGCCTAACAGTTTACTGAACTGAGTTTACTGATCATTATTTCAGTCCCTGCACCATTCCTTTACCTAAATGTTTATTGCATTATTCACATTACTGTCCTGATCCTGAAAACACTTACTTTTGCACATACATTTCAAAACTTAAATAAAAAGGTTTTTTTGAGATCTTATTATATACTTCAGACGTAGAAATCCCATAATAAAACTTTGGAAATGCTGCAACCAGCTGCTTTATTGGGACTAGCAAGGCTAGTGCATTTTAGTTTGGAGAAGAAAAGGCTTTCACAGACAACTATCATGCATGAAATCCTCCAAAATATAAGGGATGTCCAGTAAGAAACTGGGTTTAAGAAGGATCAAAGAACATAATCTACCCAGTGAGACTGTACGGACTGCTTCCAGGTGAGGTCCTAGACACAAAAATCAGCTGGTTAAAAAAAAAGAGTGGGATAAGCTCATGGGCAACACATCAACCAGTGGCCACTTCAAAGGCCAAGGCAGAATTGCACCCTCAGTATCCCTAAGGCTCCACTGCAGTGATCTTGGATTGTAGGAAGTGGTAGGCTCAGGTGCTTTCCTTCACCGTTTTTTTTTTTTTTCTTATTGATACTTTCTGAGACCAAATAATGGGCTACAGAGTCTTCTGGTCAGTCCAGGCAGGGCATTTTCTATACATTTATGCATATTTGCTGGAAATACTGAGACAGTATGAGAGGTTCAACTGGCTTACTGATTAAGGGAGAACAGTATAAAAATTCCATGTTTAAAACTCAGACCTAGCTTTGACTTAGCAGTCTTAAATTAACTGCCTATATATATAAATATGTAAATTAAAAATAATTAAATTTAAAATCCCTTTTTTTCTCCACATCCTTCTTTCAAATTGTGAGAGTATTTAAAACCACAGTTATTTCCATAACTTTCCATACATTTCTACTTGTTAAATACTTAAAATTCTAAATCCATTATTTTCTTTATTCTGTTTGTATGGAGGCAGAAATGCTCATGCATCACAGCTATGCAGCCAAATTAAAAAAGGGTAACATCAGAACATTATCTACCATAGCTGCTTTCACAAAACTGTCTGAAAGGCTTGGGCAAACTTGCATGAAATCCATAATTAAGGACTGTGGAAGGATTTCAGAGTTCCCTCCCCCAAATATGTGAGAGTGAGATGAGGTTCTGTGGCTCTTGTGTCAAACACCCAGGAGCATCCTGGCAGGAGCAGAACACACCCAGTGCACATCGAGCCACCACCATGGGGGGATGTGAGAAGGAAAGTGGTGAAGTATTAACAAACAAAACCCCAAATCCTGAGTCAGATGAATTCCACAACCCTGTTGGTATATCCAGTCTGTACCTCACATCCATGGACTGAACCTCATCTGTTGAATCTTCCATGCTGTTAGATTTCCCATCAACAGCTTCCAGTTGAATAAGTCCTGAAACTGACTTCAGTCCATTAGCAACTACATCTTGGGAAGGGATTACAGAAGCAGCACTTTCTAAGCTTTTATTTTTCAGACAGGTTGCCAATCCATTGATCTCTGTAAAAAAAAAAAAAATAGAAATTATGACGGTAGAAACTTTGTTATTTAAATAGTTTCAAGTTCTAGATTGAGTAGAAAGGAATCCTGACAATGCAGTAGACTCAGTTTAATCCATGACACATCATACTATTCCTCTATTTCACTCCAAAACTTCTCTTTATGCTATATCTTTTAAATTTGAGGAAACAAGAGAATGTTTTATCTTTTATGTCATGTACTAAAAACCTTAGCCAGCGGAAGTAAACAAAATATAGATATGTCAAATATGTATATTTTATTTAATAATCCTTTAAATACATAGGCTTTTTAAATGAAGTCAAATTAAATGTAAGATTTATAGTCATACTATAAAAAGCTTGGTGGCGTGCAAAACTTTTCTACCTACAAAATTTGAAGGTAGGTTGCAGCAATCAAACACATTGGCAGATTAGAACTTTTCATTAACAAAAATGCTACATTAGGTACTAAAATGGAGGAGAAATTTTATTCTGCTTTTGCTTAAGTGGCAAAGCAAAGCTGTCCCCAGTTTCTAACATTTGTCACTGATGCAAATGTAGCTGTTCTTTCTGAGATGAAAGCAAAGAATTTATGATAATACACAGTGCTCTGCCTCAGATAAAAAAAAATCTGAAGAGATTCAACTGTGAAAATAGGTCAAAAAAATATATCAATTTTTACCTGGTTGGTTGAGAACAAGGGCCTTTGGTTGCTTTTCCACATTCAAAGTTGATGGGATCTCCAGTTTTGCCTCTTCCTTCTGAAATCAAGTAATGACTCAGGTGTATTAGAGGGAGGACTGTAACCTTCATGGAACCAACTGGACTCAAAACTTGTGAGACTGCCCAGGGACATAGTGTGGCAAAGCCACCAACAGCAAGACAGGACTTTTTTTCCCCTTTTTAGTTAGGCACAGCATTTTTTTAAAAATTAAAAAAGAAAGCATTCTCTGAAAGTAACTGAACAAACAGTTTCCTTAGTAGATCAGAAATGAAAATCCGACTGTCACTTCTTAGTTGCACACAACTGCCTTCTTTCCAATCCCACATTCCTGACAGGCGTAACAAAGAGAGCTCAGTAACTAATTCACTGGCTGGTACAAAGCATGAATACATCAACAGCAGCAAACTTTACAGCTCCAGCATGCAGGAATGGGCTGTTGCCCCTTGCTAGGTAGTGAGGGGGACAATTATCCTACCTGCAAAGGCTGCATAAAAGCTGTGTCTCTGTAGCAGTGACTGTCACACAGCAACAGTCACTCTCAGTTTGAAATGCATCTAAATGGATGGGTCTACAGTGTACCTAAGTACACTTACTAACATGGAACTACTCTAGAATTTAATTTCCACATATGATTAAAAAAAAAAATCCTGCAACCACATACTGTTTCATACCTTTACTTCAGGGGTTTCACTCTTCCTTGTTCTCTTCATTATTTCATCTATTCTCTATAAATCAAAATAAATTTGAGGATGAGATGGCAGACAGAATATGTAACACAAGAGACAGGGGAAAAAAAGACAAAACTTTTTCTTTACTGTCATGACATCCTCCCTGCCTGTCTTGGAAAAGGGAGAACAAATAAGAAAAATAAAGAAAATTAAAGAAAAAAAAACATCTTGCAACTGGCTTTAACCTATCAGATCTTACAGAACATTACTTTCTCAGCAGATGCACTTTAGAAACAAGTATTTTTAATAAAAGGTGTTTGCAGCTATGAGTTATGCTCAGTTCTGGAACATGTTTAAAAGCAACAGTGGTTATTTTAATCTAGTTGCTTTTCCAACTATTTCCAAGCAGTTCCTTTAAAAATAGTTAGCCTTTTTGGAATAGAAGAGCAAAATGAAATATCTAAAGTCATTCTTGCTGGAAATGTGTAAGGATTATCCTAAAATACTTTTGTTTTCCTTCTTTCTTCATGAAAAAGAAAATTATTTGAAATGCAAAACACTTTGGTTTGAGTCTAATCTGCAACTGCAACATGCCTCCAGTTCAGTGGGGGACAGTTTAAAAGATATTGGAATAACATATATGGATAGATGACCTTTTGTAACCAGACAGGGATTCTGCAGCTGTTCTCTTTCCTGCCACACAGCTGTAAACAAAGCTAATTTATGCAGCTCCAGCCATTTCTGTGTGCAGCAGTGGCCAGACAATCCTGCTCCTTTGCATAATGCAACCAGAGACAGCCAGGTGGGGGAAAAGCTGTTTGTTAATCACAAACTTTCTCAATTAATGACACAGAGCTTTTGTGGAGTAAGTTTTAAACAAAGTCACTCATGTTTCTCAGTAGTTAGTGATGTCCTGGGTCGGGAAGCAATTGACATTTGCCTTGGCTTGCCATTCCTTGTTTGTCTCAGGCATTTAACCTTTCAGGTAGAGGCTGGCTCTGTGTTTGCTCAGTGCCTAGTAGAAAGTCATTTGCCTCAGGCAATTCCATTTTGTTACAAATCTCGATGTCCATGTTCCCCTAACAAGCAAGTAGCAAATACTAAATTTGGCATAATAATCTGTAATCCCTCCAGATTATTTTTAGTAGATACTACTGGGTGCTTCCTGGGTTATGTATTTAAACAAGACATGAAATAATTATCCTGAGATGCAAATACCCACCTTCTTCCGCTCCAGCCTTTCTTGCTCAATTTGCTGCATGATTTGTTCCCTTTCAAGACGAAGTTGTTCAGCTGCCTCACGGGCTTTGACTTCTGCTTCTTCCCTCTAACCAAGATGTGCCAAATATGTTAGAGCCATTATTTATTTTCAAGCAGCAAATATTAAGTAGTATTTTTTTACATGTATAAAAATTCCTTATTTCTGTTTGAGATTATACCTGTTTCTCAAGTTTGGCTTGGAGCTCTTTCTCTTGCTTTTCCTTTAGCATTTGTTCTTCCTCAGCTCTTCTTCTGGCTTCCTCTTCTGCCCTTTTTCTAGCTGCCTCTTCTTCACGTTTTCTTTCCTCCTCCTTCTTACGAGCTTCTTCTTCCAGACGAAGTCTTTCTTCTTCTGCCTTTCTTTTCTGCTCTTCTCTCTCAAGCCTGCAAAAAATGTAACAGAAGGTTTAAAAGGCTTCATCTTGTTCAGCATGAATTCTGTTGTAACTGGTAACACATGCATCAGCACATATTTTCATGAAAGATGCCACGATACAGAGAAGACATTGAGCACATGCTCAGAATTCTGGTTGGTATCAAGCTTTTACTCCAATCTTAATGCCTAAAATATTTCACAGAAGTTATAATTTCCATTGAAGAAAACCTGTGTGATCAAAGAAAATATTTCTGTTCTAATTTCAGTTAGAGTGTCAATAATAAAATTAAGTTTCAAGAACAAAGACAACCCTCTTCTCCTGTACTTGACACCCAGAATGCTGGTATCTATAAACGAGCAAGTTCTTTTATCCTTTGCTTCACCTGAAGATAAACAGCAGCAAATTCCACAAAACACAGTGGAACCCTGGAAGAAGTGGGTCTAAATTCCACCTATGTTGTTCCCCAGCCCATTGAGGGACATCAAGCTCCTTAAGAATTGTTTTGTAGGTGCTCATTCTGATCATTCTATCAGGGCCAAAATGGCAGGAGCTGGTCATTCCACTCCCACCCCATCCACTGTGTTTTTAATAAGAAAACCCAAAGCTGAATCTAGACATGCAGAATTAGTGATTTCCTGTTAGGGTTTGAAGGAAGTGCATGGTTTGCTGACACTGCAACTGGCATCCCATGTGGAGAACCACCTTAAAGCCTGTTCCCAGAACAGAGCCAGAACTTCACTGCTCAGACACAGCAACTTTTATTCTGCCCACACTCAGAGCCTTCAATGCCTGCAGCAGAGTTGGGCAGGAAGATGAACTTCAGGTTAATTATGAATGATTCAAGCTTTGCCATTTAATGCATATCCTACTGCTGCAAGACTGTTTCTTCTACATGATCTTGCTCGTTTAAAGTCACCTCAAATATTTTTTTACAATGTAAAATACTTCAGGTATGTCCAGACTGCAGTGTGTACTATGTTTCAGCATGGATATGTGCTTGAAGTATTTTGAAAAGTAATATTTTATTCAGGGTTCTTGAAGAGGCAAAATTATTATTTTCTAACTTCACTAATCATAGAGACTGCAAAAGACATTAATGAAATACGAGTCTGAAATGAAATAAATTTAAAAATGCATGTAAGCTTCCACTTGATTCCAAAACTAGCACAGTTTCAAGCATCTTCAGTGATACAGATTAAATTATTAGGTAATAACTTTCACAGAGAAATAGAGAGACCTTTCTCGTTCTTCTCTTTCCTGTCTCTCCCTTTCCTCTTGTTCTTTTTGCAGGCGGGCCTGTCGTCTTTTTTCAGCTAGAATTTTTGCAGCTTCTTCTGCATCACTTGTTCCTGCTGTGATCTTCCCTAGAAGATAACCAAGGGTGGAAAGTCAGACATGGAACAAAGAGAGTGCCTAGTAATTCCAGGTTCGTACAGAGGCTAAAATGGGCCTAGTTCAGAGTGGTAAGACACCTTTTTAAAAGCACAATTCAGCATTTTCAGCAGAAAGACAACGGAATAGAGATAAGGGCATCCCTGGATGTTAGCATTTTCACATCCTCATTTACAAATGGTTTTGGTACATTAGTGAAAACTGTGTATTCACAGGTTCCAGTATGTATCTTTACACATTCTCATAAGCCTGTGACTGAGCAGCTTCATGAAAAGAACAGCTCATCACTGTTTAAAAGTTTCAGGGACCATGGTATCTCGCACTACCCTCTTGCAGGAAGGCTCACCTTCACTGTTCTCAGTCTTCCCAGCAGAAGGCACCTGCTTCTCAGGAGCTACCTGGCCCACATCATCAGCACGTGCTCCTGGGGACTTCAGGTGACTGACATTTTCTTTCTCCTTGTCTGCTTTCTTTTTAGGTGTTTCCTGGCTGAGACTGGAAGTGGCACGATGCTTCACAGGAGAAGCTGGATATTGTTTGGTGTTTTTAGGAGACTGAGGATAAGTCTTTGCAACTGTCCTGATGGGGGAAAACAACAAGCAAGGCCAGATGTTACACAGCTTGGAATCAAACTTCATCTTCACATTTCTCATTCTTTCTTGTCTCTGGCTACAGAGGAGTATCAGCTGTTTTGCACAATATTGAAAAGAACCACCTGGATGCAATCAGAACTTAAAATGCATGGAACTGATGTGGAAGTACACACAATTACAGAAAATTCTCATTAAAATAAACCAATAACACTGTCTAAGATCTAGGTGAGAGATAGGAAATTGTGGACTACCTAAACCAATGATTTTAGTAATGACCATTTAAAAAGAATTCTGTCAACTTTACTGTTTCTACAGTCCTTTTCAACATGAAAACCAAAGCTATGGCTGCTCTCTGTCTGTAGAAATCATAATGAGCTACTGTGTGCTGTTTTCAGCTGAATACTGCCTTGCCAAACATGGTCTTTTTCTAATAGTATGTGGATTTCCAAAAAAGCACCACATACCAGTATATACTGGTAGGTATGGCTGTGTACCACAGAAAGAGACAGAGCTAATCAAACCATTATACTGTCAGCAACACTGTTTGAGTTTATGCTTTTTTCAGCACCAACACAACACACTCCAGACTCCAAACTTGGCCCCTGCAGTCTTTCACAAGCTGCACTTGTGGTGATGGTGATGCTGCTGCACAGCAGCAATGCAGCCCACTGCTCATCTGGCTGTTGTACACTTCAGGTGAAGTGATAACCCTGAAGTCAGTTCTGGGAAAATGGAAGGGTAAAGATACCTGATAGTCACTGAAAACAGGTGCACATAAAGGGAACAGATTACCAGGAAACATAAAACTACACACAAACACCATTCATTATTTATGTAACACCAGAAACAAGCATTGTAATGTTAAGAAAGGCTGGGATGTGTGAGTAAGCAGTATAAGAATAAAGAAATTACCATCTTAAAATAATGCTTTACGTGAGTCTCACTAGAATAAGTAATCTTACATTAAAGTGAACATCACACATTTATTTCTAACCTTCTTCCTAGATATGCAATTATGATATAAATGTATTATCCCTCATCACTTTTTTCATCTACACAATATAGAGTTTCATATACTATAACAAGCTTTCTGGACTATACACTCATTCTGGCAGACCACAAGCATGAAAAACATGAACAACAGCTGATCATTATTGGACTGGAGTGGCAAGTTTTGTATAGATCCAACTATAGTATTGTATGGTCAGAAACTATCATAACCAGAACAGCATTTGCATTACAGATCTGACAATAGAAATAAGACATCTTTCAACTCTTCCTCAAACTCATGAATTTTGTAGAAAAAAAGGTTCTTTTCTACCATATTAGACTGCATTTGAAAGAGGTTGAGACATTAGAATACAAGGAGTTCACTGAGAGCTGCCTGGTTTGCGGGGAGGAAAACACTGCAGAGTATTGCACCATCCCTACTTTCTTACGCCCACTGAAGAACCACCAGAGACTCCAAAAGCCCTCAGGCTGCAAGAACAGTAGCACCCAACTGTGAAGTTCATCTCAGGTACCCTCTGCCTGCAGGCCAGGAGCTCCCTGTCAGCTCAGGTCCTCGCCCTTGGTCCTTGGCTGAGCTCAGCTGTAGGTGAGCCTGTTCTTCTTGGCTTCCTAACCTGCTGATCCTGACATGATGTCCTGGCTTGTCCTTGGACTTGCCTCAGTAAGGCCTTTGTTGGCTGTCACTGGGCTCTTGGTTGACTCTGGTCACTTCCTTTGCCTGCTATGGGGTGGGCTGCTATGGGCAAGGTCCCTATCCTTGTCTGTCCTGCTGCCACCCGTGACTCCTGCTGTTCCATGACAGAAGCAGGCTTTGGAAAATGTGAAAAGAAAAGTCTGATTCCAGTTCTTGAAAAAAAACAGCAATGGGAGAAGCCAATGAGTTTGGTTGTGTTGACCAAATCTGGTTTTAGCATTGTCTTTAGATTCCTCTTTAGGATACAGATGGATTTCCAGGTCCTTCTGAAAGCAAAGGCAGATTTCAAAGTCCCACCTACATGTGTACATCTCATATGTGCCTCATCATTGCAGTCATTTCCAACTGCATTTCATAAAAATATAATTGGTAAATAAAGAGAAAACATTTTCTCATGTTCTTCTGCAGCACAGAGGGATTCTTCTCGCTAATTAGACACTTCTTCAAAGCAGAAACCTTCTCGCTGTCTTTGGTTCACATTTCCAACTTTACCACACATTCCTTGGAATGCTTTTGATTTAACTTGTTGTGACAGAAGGAGCAAAACCAGGTTAATAACTAAGGCTGAGTCATTCTCAGTATTGTTACAGAAGTAATTGTTCTCTAATAAAGACATGACAGTCAAAGAGGTCGGTAGGAAGGAGTCTAGTCATCAGAGCCACATATCTTGCACTGCATAGGCATTAGAGCAGACTGGCTGTACAACTCAGCTGGTGGATTAGAAACATGTGCTGAATGTATTATTTAGGTACTGCATCTTTTTTTTAACCAAAACTGCTACAGGCTCTTAGACCAGAACAACAAGGAAATAGCAGAGTTTCATATAAAGTAGATAAAAGTGAGAAAAACAGAAAAGAGGGATTACTGCAAGGATGAGAATACTGCAATGTGTAGAGTGCAAAGCTCAGAAAGTCCATTAGGAAGAATATTTTTTCAGAATTTTTATATTATTTACTGGATGCCAGTAAAAAGTATTAAATCAACATTGTTTTCATCCTTGTATTCAAAACATACTCTCAACTTAGCATCTTTAACATTCCTTGACAAGGGCAGAATTATTACTGGAAAAAGCACTCCTTCTAAATAGTATTTAAATTATGCTGCTTTACGCCACAAAGAGCCAAACTTGATTGAGAAGGCAGAAAAATGGAATTATTAAGGAAAAAAAAAAGTTATAATCACTTGTATAGGAGCCTGTTTAGGTTTAAACTATGATAAGAAACTGGGAAATACAGAATTATGCCTGATAAGTATTAGAGAATCAAGATGACAAATCACTACAATCCAAGAAGTGGCAGCATGTCAGACAGTTGTCAGACAGCTTATTCATTCTCAGTAACTGGATTTTACAGGGGAATACAGAAGCACCTTCCTCTCTCCAAGAAGACATTAATTTACTCACCTAATTGCCCTGAGCTGGCATGGGAGCAGCAGCATGAAAGAAGCTGCCCCCTTACATGCACTGCTAGAACATCTATCAGGTGTGAGGATCCGCTGATTCTTAATTACAAAGGCTCCTACTCAATTACAAAAGGGATAGTCCATCCTGCAGAACGATATCTCAGGAAGAGCATATGAGAGGTTCTGAGCTTCCTTTTGCTAAGCAGAGAAAATAAAGCACATGTAGCACACAAATCAGAGTTAATAACCAGCTGTGGCCATAAACAGCAGGGCAGAGAGCAGCATGCTCTCCTGAAAAGTCAGCTATGTGGCAGGTGACTGGTTACAGCTGTTCACAAGGCTGACTGTAAATCAGAAATATTCAGCAATGCCAGAGCTGCATTATTTTTTCCTCTTTCTCCTCATTAATTCAACAAAAACTCTGCAGAAACCACACCAAGGACCTGCATGTTCTCAAGCCTGCTTTCTGACATTGCTCTGATCACAAGCTATTTTCTGGGTTCTGCCATGTTTGCTGTATCTGTGACACTTTCTCAAAAGCAGTTTTCTTTCACTCAGTTTTGATCTTTTGTAGCCAAAAAAGGTTCATTTCTCTTTTACATTTCTTAAAAGAGAAGAAAGTCAGCATAGGTCTGTAGATTAGGTTTTTGAATAGCTGCATTATTACAGATGTTTCAAAATCTTGAACTGGCCCATTATCTAGGTAACTGCTGAAAAATCCCTCAAAATACTGTGATCCAACATTCTACCCATTGTTTTTGCCTTTCCAAGTCAGAACAAAAACCAAGAGTAGTAAATGTAGCACAGATGAAATAAAATTTAAAATGGGTCACTACAGGACATAGAAGCTATTTCTGTGGGGAATCCATCACATGCAGACACCATTCCAATAACTCCTTTTAAAATATTTTACAAGTTTGGGGGTCACTTTTTTGTACTAGTCTATGTTCGTATTCCATCAGTATTCTGCAATTTGACTCAGCATGCACATTCCTGATGTCAAAAGTGTTTCCCCAGGCTACAGGAAGCTGTCATCCAACAGAACCACCACGAGGGGTTCAGTTAGTGAAACCATGAGCAAAAGACAATGACCAGCCTGGGATCTGGGAAGGAAACATGAACCACCACCCATCAGCAGCACCACTCATCAGTCACCTTTCCCTTGCCCTTTTCTCCCTCTCTCATGAGGTTATGCTTTGGCAAAAGAATGTGACACAGAGGCTTGTCAGAGCTTCTGATTTTTATTCACTGGCTTATGCTATGCTTCATCTTAAGACACTTAAAACTAAATCCTACTTCCTTGACTCAGTCAGGTGCCATTGATTTCTTTAGAGACTAATTGCCCAAAGACATGTGAAGGACACAGGCTTTATTGCCTTCCTGATCTATAAGAAAGCACACTTACCTATTCCCTGAGGGATACTGCAAGAATAAACCGATTAATGTATAGATCTTTGAAGATGAAGCATAAAACAAAAAAATTACCCAAAGCCCTATCCTGTTATTATTGATCTTGTGAAAGATCTGAAGAAAAGGAGCACTTTACATCATCAGTATCCAACAGTAATTGAAAAAAAAATTAAAGACAATTTCTCAATTGTTCACACTCTGTAATCCATTAACTTTCATTTTTGTCAGCTGTTCCACATTAAGATTCAAAATAATAGTTTTGGCTTTCTTTCTGTGACATTTCTTGATATATTAACTGTTCCACATAACATCAAGTTTTGAACTCCTTCCCTGCTTTTAATTGTTGTTCAGCACTTTTTTTCCCCTTTTTCTCCTTTTTATGTATCTATATCTGTTCACTTGTCTCAGATGTTATGTTTTTGGGCTGACCTTTATTGCTTTCTCAGTAAAATTTGCCCATTCAAAACATTAGCATTTTATTTATGTAACTACTGCAACTCTCTTCTGCCAATAATCACTGTATCTCTTTAGGCTGAAGTTTTATTGTCTTGTTTGATCCTGTTTCAGTTACTTTACCATGATAAAAGGAGCTTTTTATTTAATAAATATTGAAATAACATATTAAGAAGACAAGCACTGCCACTCAGAAACCAAGATGACAACTGTGAAGAACGAGTAACTAGAATAATACAAAGAAAACCACATATTCCTAAGAAAAGAAATGCATACAGCTAATTGTCATGTAAATCATTGGCCAAACATAATTCTTTCCTCAACAGCTTTAGAGGTTAAGGTGCTGTGCAGGATCACTAACTACTAATACTGTATTCTTGTTTCTTCCAAGGTATTTTTTCAGTCATATAGTGTGCTGGAAGGAGAAAGATTAAATGTGTAAAAGATTGTCAGGTTTGCAAGGAAAATGAGTATTTGTATACATATTTAGTCAGACTAAGATTATACTTAAATGTCAGATAATGATCTTGCTGGTCAATGGATTTAAATACGAGCAGTAAGGCTTTTGGAACCTTCCTTTAGATTGTATAATCTTATTTCCTTAATTAATGAAAATTAACAGCGGAATTTGAGTTGTACAGAAAATGCATATTATATTATTGCTATTATCTTCTATATCTAATAATATATTATGGTAATTAGGGCCCTTTTTTATTTTAGAATTATGAGGGGAAGTTTTGAAAGTGCTGAAGCAGAATTCTCTTTCTGCAATCAGTAATAAACACGGATTTAAACTCTATTTACTGTATCTCTCATAAGGTCAGGAAGAATGGTGTTCTAATTGGGCCATGTTAAGATTAAATGCTCAGTAATACATTTCTAGCCACAGTCAGAATCAGAGTCCCTTGAGAAAGAGAAGGAGGGGGGAATAAAGGGATCAGTACTGTGGCTCACAATCACAGAGAAACCCACCAGGCTTCTTAATTCCTTCAGGCAGCATCTGTTTCTTCTTCTAAAAACAGCATTCCTTATAGGCACAAAAACACCTTACTGTACAAAGGTTATCAAAATGTGCACCTCTGGAAACAAAAATCTCCATAATTTCCTGGGTTTTTAATGGAAATTAGTGCTACAGATTAAGACTGGGCATACCTTTCTCATGAAGCACTAAAGAGCTGTCTCCGAAGAACTTTTTCTTTTAACCACTGGACATTTCTCTGATGGTCTACACTTTGTCTGCCCAGCAAGAAGCACTTCAGTCTCAGCTAATTCATTTGCCACCAATCATTTTGCTTAACTAAATGTGTCTCATGGTGTGTCTCATACTGGCTGAACAAACTGAAAAATGTATTCTGAGCAGGGAGTATCAGTACTTGCAGAATAATATACAGCTTAAGAGCTCAATTTTTTTTTTAATTTTACACTGCACAGTGCCACTAGACAATGATCTGCTGAAAATTGTAATAAGAAAGCTGATTGCCATTAACATTGCATTTCATTCAATTTTTAACAAAATCGATGTAGTTCATACCACAGAATCTGATGACATTACATATATAATATTGGAAGTTTGAGAATTTGTAGCCTTATAATACAAAGAATTGCAGTGTCCCAGTTACATGCAAGAGGATACCGAGAGTCAGATGGTTTCCTTATGTTGTCTAACATCAGATTCACACACAAAATCATCCCCCACTAAAGGGCTATGCCCTCAGAGCTGAAACAGAAAAGGAACACCAGCTGGTTTTTCATGCAGAAGAAATTTGTCAGGAAGGGGATCATCAAGCCAAGGTTCAAAATACGGCCAGCTTCAGATTCAAAAAGATAAATAAATCAGACAATTTTCAAGGCAGAAATGGCATCCACAAACAGGGTCTAAGGGAAAAAACCCAAACTAATCAACCAGTCTAATAAATTAGGCAAGTCCTGTAAACCAGGACTACTTTAGCATACTCCTACATTAGAGCCAGACTTAATATTCTGTTCTAAGAAACCTGGAGACCCATTTGCTTAGACTTGAGTTGCAAGCTGTGGTACACGTAATACAGTTTTCAGCAAAAGACAATCAAGAAAAGCAAGTCAGTTGCCAGTAAGCCCAGATATGCTATAAATCCACAGCTCTGCATTGAAAAAAAAAAAAGGCAACAAAACCACAGAAGTCTGCAAATGAGCAAAGGTTAAAACCAATGGCTTAGATGACACATACTTAAGTGTATTTATGGCACCAGATGGTCATGCCAACAATAGGAAATGCATATATTAAATGCTGGAATTTCTAGTTAGTATTCATGATGAGTACATTTCTTCACATTAGGCAGTGCCTTCAAAATCAAACAAAAAAAAGCATATTTAAAAATAAATGTGAAGTAAGATTTCATATTAGTAATGAAACGCACTGTAATCTCAAGACTGAGGAAAGGTAGAGAGAACTGTGTCTCATGGGTATTAACACAATATTACAGATATCAGATTTGTCACCTACACCTCTCCTTTCTCCCATCTGTACATGTGTGTATGTGTAAGTAAAATTAAGATGATTTTATAGAACACTTCAAAGGAAGTTCCTCAAGAAACTATGCCTTATTTACAAGTAGTAAGAAGTTCATAGGATATTAGTCCATTAATAAGAAAGGCATACTTAGGTGTCGCAGGTGATGCAGATCTTCTGGACATGGCAGCAGGAGAATCAGACCTTCTCAGAGGAGATCCCATACCAGATGACGAACCAGGTGTTGCAGGTCGCTTCTCCTTCTTTATCTTCTCAGTCTAGAAGCACAGTTCATTTTAATTTCCATAATTAGGATCAATAAATCAAAAATGCATTTGATTGTTTTACTAACAAGATGGCATAAAAAAGAGATTTTTGCAGCACACTTGTAAAAGCTTATTAAACAGCAGCTCACAACTGAGGTGCTATTATTAATAGGTTTTATTTTACACAGAAATAGCACATACCCATTCCTGTCTTGCATGGACAGAGCATGCAAATTTCAGATCAGTAATACACATCAGAGCCTCTGCAAGAGTTTTTTGGGAGGAGTGGTGGCACTGGGTGGAATCTTCAAAATCATCCATATGCCCCTGCTTAGACATGATCAGCAGTGCAAACAGGCATCTCACAGAAATGCTGCTGCATGTAACACTGAATGATACCTAAGACTGACACTACACAAATCTTTACTCCCAGCTTTGGTTCTCTCACTTGCAGCTAATTTAGATGGCATGAATCCCTCTATGATTAAGTATTACAAGGTGAGTATTACCTTATGTGAGTATTACAGCCCTAACAGATTTTTTTTAAAGCATGCCTTAAGCTGTGTACACTCAGTGAAAGGGAGTGACTTGCCTTTTCTTTTCTGGAAACTACAGTGAATCGATAATGCATCTTTTAAGCAAACAGCATTAAAAATGTCCACGGAAAGAGTTAAAGCAATTGGTGTAAAACAGAGGCATTATCAATACACTTAGGGAGTTTCTGAAATATATGAAGCTTGCTCATTAACCAGCAGGACTGGATAGTCATACTCAGAGGAGGAATTCTATTTGTCATCCCCATTCCCAGAAGTTACAAGCAAGTCCAAAAGCATACACTTCAGTGCCTCAGTTCTCTGAAAATAGGGGTGTTGGTGTTCCAATACCAGCACTCAACACTGATTCCAGGAGGAAGAAGATATTAAAATGCTCCTTACCAGGAGCACAGAGGCAACAGGTGTTGGCAGAGCTTACTTTTCTACTTCTGTTTCTTAGAGCAGGGGAAGCACTTCATTTGCATTCATGTAAAGGGAAAGATAAGAAGCAGAAGCTGCATCAGTTTACCCAGCAGTGAAATCAAAACCATTACAAACTCACCTGAGTACCTTCAGTTGCAGGTGCCCCTTTCGTGGCATTGGCGGTGGAGGGTGAAGTTGCCTTCTTCCTGTCAGTGCTTCGGGTGGGGGAAGGCTTGTAGGGAGATTTAAGAGGACTAGCTGGTGCTACACGAGGACAGATATGGAATACTAAAGAGTTATAGTACAATAGCAAGAGCAAAAGGGAGCACAGATAGAGGAAGTAAAGGAGGGGAGAAAACAGCATACTTTTATGTTATAATGTTCAAAGGTAGTTTTAAAGCATTTTACAGTGTTTTAAAATATATAATGCATTCGACATGGTCCCATGTTTGTTAAAAATGTCTCCACTGAAACATTTTATAGGAAAAAATGATCTCTAAAACATTGCTCTCTTACTCATACACCTTTTGAATCGCCTGACCAATACTGTGACTCCTTTTTCTTCTAAAAAGTCCAGCTTCCTTTGCATATGATAGAAAGAAAAAGCAGATAATGCTAGTTGGGTGATTTTTGAACACACATTGCAGAACAGGAAAGGTGACAGAAGCATAGGGGGTTTTGTCTTTTTTAAAGCCTAAGCATGCAAAGGCTCCTAAATATGTTAATTACTTTCCCAAATAATATTTAATAATGAAAAAAAACAAAAAACTCCCCAAACCTAAACCCTGCTGTAGGTATTTCAGTTATTGTTATTTGAGGGAGACATCAATTTGAGTGTGGGACATGCATTACAGCTTACAGGGCGACTTTTTTCATTTCCAATATGAACAGGATTTTTTAAAATGGGATATTTTACTCTTCATTTTGTTCATATTGCCTTCTAAGATGAAACTTCCACATACATATAGAACAATCAACAGAATATATGTTTTATCAATAAGATAAATGCAATCAAGTGATAGAGTGTTTCCAATTTTAGTCAACTACAGTCAGGAGGGATATTGACTTTGAAAAAGGAGTAATTATCCATTAATGTAAAGAAAGTCACATTCCCAAATTTTTTTTTATTGGAGGCAGCCCTAATAATTTTTTATGAAGCCTCTTTGAATGCTTTGAAGTTTAACTGGACCTTTGTATTCTTTGACCCACTTTCCAGCCATTTGGCATAAGGTACTGTATATTATCAAAAACATTCCGAAACTTAAAAGCTGCCCAAAATAAATATTTTTACTTCAGCTGTTAAAAGAATTAATTATGCATCCAGTAACAACTGTTTGCCTGAATACCTTGACTTTGAGTGACATTAATAATGTATTGCTGTAGAGTGAAATTGAGGCTCCTCATTTCTAAGCTTACAGAAAATGCAGGAGCAGAGCAATTTTGACCCCAGCATAATGACAGGAGGCACAGTATGAGCTCTTGGAAAGGAAGATTCTTCTTCCCTGTTCAGAAAGCTACTTCTGTGGTGACAAGAACATGACAAATGGGAGATCTCCCTCAACTATTTTGCTGGCAATTACTGACAAAATGTCAATGGCCTCTGAGATCGTTGTTGGCAACTTGTGCTACAGCCTTATTGCCTGGTGGAGAAATGACAAGAGGATGCTTGTTCAAAAAGCTGTTCCAAAAATCAGCTGCCCTGTTTCAGCTTAATAAAAAAGCAGTCTGCAGAACAAATTGTACCCTTGTCAGACATGCCAGTGTGTTACTTTAAAGATCCTGTGATGAAGAGAGATAAACCTGAGAGTTTACAGACAAAATGTGTGAGGAAGGACAAAAGTCAGCCTTATTGATTCCTTTGATATCAAATATAAGACAGAAAAAATCATCCATAGGTGGCCTCAGCAATACACAGAAGGTACTGATCTAATTTTGAGTTGGGTTTTGCTCACTCTTGGCAGTAGTTGGTTCCTGAGCAGTAAGCAAACTGAGAACTTTCTCAAGTACTATTTGAAAACATTTCTGCTTCCAGTAGAGGCTGGAAGCAGAAATGTCTACTTTTTTAATGTAGAAACATGGGAAGTAATTTTAGAGGCATTCAATATCAATGTCCCTATGCACTGACCAGAGAAGTAACACACAAGGGAATAGGTTTACTTAGCAATTCATTTTTAAATAGCTTTGCATGAAAAGCACAGATGCAGAACTTAAACCTATTTTAACCAAGATGTGTGAAAACAATTATCATAAAGATGCTCAGTCTTTTATCATCTAAATAGTTTAATCCCGGAAAAGTATTTCCTTTTGCAGACAGGCATTTGGGTGTGGGCTTTGGGGTTTTTTTTTCACATGTTCTATTAAAAGTAAAAAGGGCTATTAAACTTTTTTCTTGTTTCAGCCAACACTGTGACCAGGTATGGCTTTATAAACAGAAATTACTCAAAGTCAGGCACTTGCCTAAGCATTAGCAGGACTGGAAACATTTTTGAAGATGTTTGCAAAATAATGGTTTTATAAGTCTACCCTTTACACATAGGAATGGTAACTATCATACCTTAAAAATCAATTATTTCTGGAACTGACACCTTCCTATCAATATTCTGTTTTCTCATGTGTATATACACCTATATATAGGTGTCACATGCACACAGTCACACAGTTAAAGGCAAAAAGATAATTAACAGAGAGAAACTGGAACCCTGGTAAAAATAATTAAGGCTTAATGGTGCACTGGGATTTTTGTTCTACATACTATTCAGGTATGACAGGGCTGACATTAATAAATCAATCAAAGCCTCCAAGAGTTGTCACATCCTTGTCTAAAAACCTGTTTCTTAAACGAATATATTTATTTTTTTCTGATAGTCTGCAGTTTTAATGATTTTTTTTCCAAAACAGATATTCAGAACAGCACAGACAAGATAATGTGCTTTTCAAAGATTTTAAATACACTGCTATCTGAAACAACTTAGTTCATCATTGATTTTGTACTATCCTGTAAATTGTAATTTGTTTCATAGTACTCCATTTCTTCCAGCAGCTACATAAATGCAGCTAAAAACATACCTCAACCATTTCAAAGTGAGGAAGTCACATTTTTACCTGGAGTATTGTACTGCTCAGAAAGCATTAATGTACTTCTGCTTCTGGCTAAAGATGACTGTGTGGGAGTCAGCAGACGAGAAACAATAAAGTTTTCCATTGGACTAAGATGCATGCGGTGAGCTGAAGGATGGGAGCAAATAAAATAAAATTTAAAATGCAAAGAAATAAAACAATGTTACATATAAAATAACAGAAACAAAATGATGAAATGATTAAATGGAATGACAAAAAAATCTTGAACTTTTTGAGATTTAAAATACTTGAAGATAATTTTCATCACCTCTGAAATTTCTTCTTCCCTTCTAATTTCTCTGCTGTTTTAAGTTTCCCCCTTACACATTACACACAGTAAGGTTAAGATTATGTTGTATTTTGTTTTTACTCAGAGGCGTGTTCTATTCTGCAAAATGGTTGCTTTCATGACTCAGCACAAGAAAGGTTTGTCTTCTTCCCCAAAAGGAAAGGTAAAACACTTGGTAGAACAGCACAGCCGCTCCCTAATTTGCCACTCATGCTGGGACTGCATTTGAAATCTGCCATCTCACCACATTACGTAAGTCTTATTTATACAATATGCCTGCATTACTTCCTACTCCATAAATGTAAGTGTCAACTATATAAGACATCATTATAGATGTTCCTCTTACATGTACATATAGCCATCTGTCATAATAACCTCAAAGCTACCGATGAGCTTAAGCAATTCAAAAATTAAATTTACCTTCCCTTTTTCATTCTCAAAATAAAGATTCATTGTAATATATTTCAGTAAATATATTTTTTCCCATTAGACTTTTTTTAAAAAAGGGGGTAGAAGGACAAAAAAACCACAAAATAAACTGAAAAAAATCCAAAGAGTTCACAGTGCGATGAACCCTTCAGTCCTCTTTGTAGCGTTTAGCAACCAGTAATCCTACAACAAGATAATTTTTTGCAGAGTCTCTTGAGGATCAGAGTTTCATAAGAAATTAATGGGCTCCACAACTCTGATCACCAGATTCAAGTCTCCCAGGTGGCTCATCAGACATACCCCTGCCTATGGAACATCCCATATCTACCGCCAGGCCACACCTTTGGTTTGCTTGTTTTTCCTTCTTTTGCTAGAAGGTCACAAGCAGTACAGTTATAGGAAATTGCTGCAGTCACAGCCTGTACTTACAACCCTGTGTGCTGGACTATCAACATTTGGAAAAGAATCAGTAAAAAGCCCACAGCATTTGTTGCTGGACTATGATCTCCAGCACGGCAGCACAGCCTTAGGACATGCTGCAGAACCATATTATTAATACAGAATCCTTCAGATGTTTGAGTTCCTTTGAATAACAGACATAAGCAAGCCACAAAGCTATATGGAGCAGAAGTGCTTTAAGAGGAAAGAGAGTTTATGCTGGCAGGAGACCAGCATGTTCACTTGCCTCTGTCAGGAGAATGCGTTATGGCCACTGTGGAGGACGAGAGGCGTTTACTGATTGGCGACTCCATTTGCTTTGGCAGATTCATTGTAGAAGCTGAAAGTTTGTCACATGCTGCAGAGAAACGCATTTAAGATATTTGTATTCAAACCACAGTGTTGATCAACTCCAAAAGTTAACCTTGCATTTGTACTCTTGGCCCTTGCACTGATCATAGCACTGAACTGGCATGAGATGAGCTCTTTCTGACCGCTGAGGACCAGCACCCTCTGACACATGCAACTTTTTCCTTGTGAATTTAATGTTCCAGTTTCACAACAGCCTGGTTTTTATACTGACACTGATAAATAATTATGTATCAGACCTGAATGAGTGAAGCTATTCTGATACAAGACACTCAATACCAGCACAAGCATTAAGTTACCCAAAGAAAACAAACTGCATTACATGACAACTCTGAACTTATCTTCATTCTCCCTCCCCTCTACCGTCAGTCTGGAAGAGCTGAGGTTTACATCAGATATTACTCTAACAAGAAAATGAAATAATCAGCATTTGTGCATCTGTCTGAGACCTCACTGTTTTAATGACTGAGCCGGCATCAGCCATTTGGCTTTACCTTTTTATGCTTGAGAAAGATAATAAAAAAAATAGACAGCTCAGTTTTTTGGTACATTTTGGTACATTTTTCTTCTGAAATACCATTTGACAAAGTCTGTTTGAGCACAATAGCCATTTCCTACCTTGGCATTTATTCAACTGAATGAGACAGAAATGTTACTCAGGTATTGCTACAGAGTACTAGTACATGATGATCACTATCTGATACTCAGAAGCTAAAAGCACAAATGCCTTGTCCCATACATTTGAATTTTATTTCTTTCAAAACTAAAAATATTTTCAGCTAAAGAAATGTATGTGGCCCTAACTCTGCACCTTCTAAGTTACTGCATTCCCTATTATGTCCATCAAATCACTGCCTTAGTGGGGCTTCCAATACTAATCAATACTTGCAATTTGCCTCCATTACTACAGTAAACAATGCAATTCACTACATTTGCTTTTTTTTAAAAGCACATATAATGCTGGTATGCTGCAAAACATCAGTTGCACAGGCAAATACCCTTGCACATGAACAACAATCGGTAAAAAAATTGAATCTGTTTGCACAGAAATAATAGTTCTGTGAGATCATAGGCAGAACAACATTTACTGTGAATTCTGCAGGAGTAATAGCCAAGCATAACTCCTCCTTTGAGGGAGAGAAGGAACCTACTTCTCAAAAGCACAGGCTGTATTTTCTTTTCAAAATGCCAAGTACATTTGCAATCGAGATTAGAAATTCTATATGCAATTCATTTGTAAATTTGGAGGACTCATCTACTTCAGAGTCCTTTTATAGGAATAACAATTAAAAAAACCCAACAAACCATAAATAAAATCTTGCAGGAAAAAAAAGGTAACTGAGCAATATAAAACATGATTTCTTAAACAAAGTCAACCACTTGAGTTTGTTACAAATACCAGCTTGGCCAAAATTCATTTCAGGAGGCTGAAAACATAACATGGCTGTTTATACCAAATTTATTTGTTCTTAAAATATCGCAGAAGAAGGCCCTTGAGATGGAAAAAGAAGGTTATTTTGATGAAACATGGTCTTCGTAACACATTTTCTTACTGTGCAACTGAAATTTTTCTCAACAGCACCTGTGCACATCCATTAGAACTCTCAAATATATGTGTAATTAATTATACACGCATACACAGAGCACCCACAGAATTAACAAAGACGAGAATTTGAGCAGTAGAAGTCTACAGTCACTGAGAAAACCATGAAATGCCTCTACTGTGCTGGAATGTGAGGCATGCACTGCTCCACCATGGCAAAATTAAAAGGAAATTAAAAGACACTGGTCTACATCACTAAGGGTAATGCCGTAGAGTACCAGACTGAAATGATAAGAGTGGTTAGGAAGAACAAGATCAGTGGATGGATTACAGTGATTAGAACAGTTATAAACGAGACACGATGGTACTGTGATTCTCTGAAATACCATTGAAGGAATCAGCAGGAGCAGTAGAGGTCACAGGGTCTGGAGGAAGGGTGTTGGCAGCTAAACCTAGAACAGGGGGTGGGGTATTTTCTGATTCACCTACACAGCAGAGAAATCAGAGCAAAAAGAGGTGAAAGAAATTACTGAATAAGTTGGGGAAGCTGGAATTAAGCACAAACTGCATCACAAAAAAAAAGGTTTCTTTCTCAAAGTATAAGAGACTTCTTTCATTATTATATATATTTAACTTCCTGGCTTTTCTAATGATGTATCATGAAAACTATGATATGAAATAGAGTTTGTCTTTTTAAAGTTAAGTATACTTACACACTGTTTAAAAGAGAGTAATTGTTCTATTTCATCAACATCCAAACATGGATGTTTTCCCTCTAACATCACTTTATTCAAACCTGACAAATTCTAATAAATTGTATGATTTAAAAGAGAAAACATGCATCTTTCTGAAATATAAAAGCAGCACATGACTCATTATGTAATAAAAAGAATTTCCTCTGAAGCCAAAGCAAAAATAGCAGTAACAGAATGTACGTGGGGAAAAAACCCAAACTATTTTAAACTGCACACGCTGCATAGTCATCTAGAAATTCCCATCAGGTTTTTAGAAGTACCAAACAAAAACAGATCATCTTTTGCAAGCCTTAGACAGCACTCAGTCCTTTGGTGAATATTAAATTTGCTAACTGTGTGCGTGGGAAGACAATGTGGAAGAAGCTAATAAGGGAGACAGTGCATCAATTTTAATTTTAGCATTTAGCATCCTCCAAACAGATTCTGGTTACTCTATTAAAACTATCTGCATTCCTAAAGTTAGGAGGAACCTGTCTCCACAGAAGGTATTAGGGAGAGGAAGCCTGGCAAGCAATTACAAAGCTCTTATTCACACCCCAAGGCAGTAGCCCCTACGGTACCACCCTAACTATAAACCCATCATACTTACTATCTCCACAATCTCATGCATTTTGCACTTCCACATCTGCAATGCAGGCAGCCTGTTTCACTTACCATCTCTGCCTCCTGAGCCTGCAGCCAGTGCTCCTCCCCACGACCATCGCTTCTGCTTCTGTTCCAGCTGCTGGCTGCGTTCAAGGGACCGGCGCATCATGGCTTCTAAACGTTCCTGGTAATTTTGGTACAAACCCAGACACAAATCTCAATCAGTCATTTGGGGGCTTCCTTCCCCTACCTTCCAAAAGCATGCTAAAAATACACAGTCCCCCTGTTGCTCTGCACAAGATGATTCCAGGAGTTTGCTCACAATAAAAGAAAAAGAAGTGAATAAAGAAGGTATCAGCATGCTACCTACCTCCAGATACGAGTATCCTTTGTCTGCAAGGCACTGAGGTCACTACAGAGGCCTAAGTAAATAACACAGGTTGCATCACTGCCTAGCATCTGCTCCTGCTGGTGAGGCTGCTGCTGTGCTCTGGACTTAATTTGTATAAGAATAATGCTCGACAAGCATTAACTCCTTCTTGTCTATGCAGACATCAGGATTCTTTCCCATCCCTTTCTGAGCTCAGTTAAATTGCTGCAATGCCAGTGGCTCCACCTAGTCACTCAGATAGATGATCGCTTCAAACTCAAAGTAGGTTACTTTGCAGGATGCCCTACTTATTTATTTATTTTTACAAAAACTCCCTCCTTTCTTCTATTATGTTCCTTAAGTCTAAACATTTAAGACCTTCTGATTTCTTTTCTTCTCTGTGTATTTATTTTAGTCCATGCTTACATCATACTGCTCCAAGATTTACTTTTCCCCCCATGAGTTAGGATTTTAAGAGGGGGAAGAATAAAATTATTTTCTTCTCTCCCCAAATCTTGCTCTACCTTTAACTTACAGCTAAGTATGGTCACTTTATTCCCTCTCCATCACCTCTTGACTCTCAAAGACCTCCACTGAGTTTCATTCCCACCTCCTCCCTCTGCTAGTTTTTCAGTGATTTATTGTTGTGGCAATGATCCCTGCACCTTTTCTTTTCCTCCTTTCAAGCAGATAAAATGTGGTTCTTCCCCACCCACAATTCCATCATCTAACAGCCTCTTCCCTTCCTCCTCCCAGTACCTCATTCGCATCTGGCCACCTCCTCACCCTCACATTTCAGCAGCCCAACCCCTACTGTGAAAGATAAGTCTATTCTTGCTGCCTCCAGCTCCTGCCCCAGGGAGTTTTAGCTCTTTGATCTATTAGTATTTTTGGCACTATTCCTTATTACCTTTGCTATGTCCTTTTGGTCTAGTATTAAACTCCTACTCCTATCCACTTCAAACTGGATCTTGAAGGCTTCTGTGATTACATCATACCCATTTTAATTTTTATCAATCCCCTGCTCTATTTCCAATATCTTTTGGCAGCTCAGATAAACTGTGTGGAAAACCCTTCATACATCTCTTGGCCAGATTACTTTCTCTCACTGATTAATACCTTTGGTGTGGCTTTCCTGAGCTATTTCACAAAAAAATTCAGTCTTTGTTCAAGTGTGTTTCCTTCAGGCTCTGCACTCAGTGGTGAACCAGTTGTCTCTGATGGAGCTCCTTCAGCACATCAGACCCTAACATCAGGCACCTCCAGTAATCTTCATACTTTTATACATGTACCTGTAAACTTTGTCTTACTTCCCTGGGCTTCTGACCCTGGTAATTGACTTTCTACATTGCCAGATGTCCCTTCATCCTCTTCTGGTTATCTACAATATACTTTTGCCTCTTCCACATCTTTGAGGAATCTCTTCTACTACCGTGACTTGTAGTAATTTATTTCTAAGCTCATTTTTTCCACCTCATCCAACCCTGCTACCAGTTATACATCAGTATCAACCAAGGTAGCAAGCCACTACCTTTTAATCTTTAAGCTCTCTTCTAATTTTATTATAAATACTTGTGCTATAAAATATTCTATTACCCTTGATACAAGGAGTGGGAAAAGGAAATTCTTGCATCTTCTATCATTCCCAGCTCTCCTGTCCCAATTACCTTTCGGCCAGGTGACCCACCCTCTGCTGTTAGAATTTCTGCTGCTGTCTCCAGGTAGACGATGTTTCTGTCACGTTGTGAGCTCCCAGTCTATCAGGTAACATCATTCAAAGACCTCTGAGAGCAGGCAGCTGCTTCCCTGCTCTCCCTCCCCCCCTTCACCCCCTCCTCTGTCTACTCAGTGCCATCAGTGTCCAGGCAGGCATGAAAATGAGAGCTCTGCCTCTTTCCTTTTCCCTACGGAACAAATGAACGAAGCATCACAAGGCTCAAGCGCAGCCTCTTCTGTAAGAGCACAGAAACCCCCCCAGCCCTGAATATCCCATTGGCTTCTTGCACACACCCTGCCTGTGGAAAGGAAACAATCTAGTTTCCTGGAATCTCTGGATTCTAAATCTAAAGTCAGTCCTCTCTGCTTTAGTTTGCTAGTCTTTCTTTCTTCTCTTACTACTTGGTGATACAAGTTTCACATTTACATCCTGCATGTGCAGGCTTTGCATCACAAGTTTGTGCTTTTTTACTTTTAGTTTCCCACCTCTGTAACATAATTCTGTTTGAGTCCCTTTTCTTAGTCTTTCTGAACCTCACATATTTCATCACCAGCTCTCTGCAGTGTACTTCTTTTCACCACTTTCTTCTACTATGCAGCTTGCCCCAATCTATCTTTCTACCCACACTTTTTACCAAGGAAAATCACCCTCCCTCTTCTTTCTCATTAAAGCATATTCCTACACAGAACCTTCCCGCCCCTCTAATGACTATTGTTATTCATTAATCAAAAAATATAAGATTAAAAAAGCCGTGTTTCAATTATTTCTCTCTGCTATTTTGTTTGGGGTTTTTTACCAATGCTTGAAGTAAGCAATATTCTATAGTTTGCAAATCACAGAATACACTTATACCACCTAATATCAAAGTATTGTTTCAAGAATACAATGCATGCTGAAACAGATTAAGAAAATTAAATGACATTTCATACACATTTGAAAGCCCATGCTACCTACAATCTGAGGTAGAAATCTTCAGTTACATTATTTGGAGAAGATCATTCATTTTCATTTGAAAAGAGCCTTTCACTAGAGCACTACAGAATATAATTATTAAAACTCACAAAACCTCTGCAGATATAGGTTAGATAAAGGACAATATGAAGGCTGCTTTTCACAAAGAAAGGATAGTTATTAAAAACATTTTAAGTTGGCACAAAACTAAAAAGACAAAGAAAATAATAAGACATAAGCAATCACAGCACAAACAACTAACATACACTAATAATTTGTTTCATGACAAAACTAAACCACAAGACAAAGCTTTCCTTCATCAGCAAACAATGCGGAAAACCCGTCTATGTTAGAGACGCACCTTCTTGAAAACATATCAGACTATCCATTTGATCTCATTTGGGAACTCTAACAGCTACAGATAGAGGAAACAATGTCTGCTCTCAATATATAGTGAGTTTTTGCACAAAAAACCCTATAATGCACAAGCACTGCATATAAGTTAAACTAAGAATTAATAAAATAATGAGAGAGCCATCTACTGCTAGCATCTAAAATATACATTACTTTCTGAATCCAGTTACTCATGCAAGTTTTCCTCAGCCTGAGCAATAGAATAAGCACTTGTACTGTCTGAATTAAAAACAAACAAAACCCCACCCCTCAAAACTTAGTCAAATTACTTGTTTTCTCACAACTAAGTTCTTTTCTTTTCTCTGTGTAAAATATAACACAGATGTGACAACAAAGAAAAAAAAATAATGTTTCAAGTAGTATGAATTAAAATAATTTGTGCAAATAATTCTAAACCAATCCCCTTATATCTGCAAGACAAATATCTGAAAGAGCCCCAAATCATCTCTTCCCCCTCACTTTATGTATAGTACTGTATGTAAGTAGCTCATTGTTTCCTGACATTATCAGTTGACTTAATCTTTGGAGGGGAGTACTGTAAGTAATTAAAGCTACAGTATCTTGAGAGCTTTTCACTCCCTTGTCTAAATGCATGCTTTTTATAGATGTAATAAATAGTGCACATGCACCAAAACAATCTCTTCCCAATAACCTGTCTTCAGCTAGACATCTATTTACAAGCTATTTCCACGTCACATGGAAGTCCAAGATAGGAAAAGAGAAAAAAATTATTCTGACTGAAAAATGACTAGCTTTACTTTTGTCCAGTTCCCTGTTAAAGGAAACTTTAAAATCACTTCTGTAGAACCACACGCTGCTTTCCCCAAGGCTCAGACCGCTTTTACTAAAACAAGTGGGCAGCTTTAAAAGTAATACAAAGGGAAGGGCAGTGATACTGAAGACCTCTGCAGACAAGAAAGATGTGGCCAATGTAGACATAATGATTTCTAAACATTATTTATTCAGTTACTTCTGAAGAATCTGACACTTCCACTGTGCTCTGCAACAAGCTCCAGCTGTCCCAAAGAACTCTGACAGAATACCTCAATTCCTACCAAGAGACTTCAAAACCACCACCTCATCTGGCATTGTAGAGGGAGAAAAGTAAGCAAAATAAATCAAATTTTAGCCACCTCTTTAAGAAATCCTTTGCAAGCAAAACAGTCAAGCAGAGGATGCTCTGACATAGGAGCCAGCAAGTCCCCACCAGTTTGTTAGGCTCTATTCCTCTCAGACTCTTTCAAATGCAACAACAAGATTTTGTAGAGAGAGATTTATATTACCTCTTCCTACCACGAATGTGCACTACTTGCTGCTCTGTTAAAAAAGAGGGAAAAATAATTCAGGAAAAATATAAAGGACAACCAGTAAGGCAGAGAACAAGGAAGAAAATCTCTCTACTTGTCATTTCAGACACCTGACGAGCAAGCAAAATGGGTACTCCAGTACCCAGCCAGTGTAAACTGGTGTTAAAGGGAGAAACACTGAGAAGATGCTGCAGTACACAGTGGTTCACTGGCCAGGCCACACACACCCCCACCCCTATGTGGGGAAAAATACATGTTCAAAGCTCTTCCAGTAAAGATGGTCTTAAATGGCCAAAATTACTCACAAGCAGTGGAGTAACTTGCAATGTCCAGGGAACTGCAAATTCATCACCACCCTTACTGTTATTAGGCACACAGAGTTTGAGGGGCTCATCACAAGATCAAGGGCCAGGGAAGGTGATGCTAAACTGGCAGATCCTGTAGTAGAATTCAAACAGAATTTGAGAAATGAGGGACAAGAAACTGTGAAGGGAAGCTAGGAGATGATGATGTCTCCTATTCCTACTTTCCTTCTTCTCTCACCCTCCCCTGTTTTATAGGTTACTTCCCTGTGCACCCTCTTCTCCTTCAGAGGCTCCTGGACCTTCTCCTCCCACAGGTTTAATCCATCCTCAAACAAGCAAGCATCCTCTCTTGTCCTACTGCCCACATAGCCTTCTCTCAGGCTCCTCAGCCTGGGGGAGGAGCAGGGAGAAAGGAAAAGGAAAGAATCCAGACCCAGGCCTGTTTTAATTTCCAAAAAAGGCTTTGGACACTTTAGGCATAAAGGACCAGCCTGGAGAGCAGAGCTAGGAGTGGCACTCACATTAAGACCAAACTCTTGGAAGCAGCCTCTCCCTCACTGCATTACAGCAGTCTGCCCTCACACGTGCAGTGTCTTGGGGAGCTGGAACAGGCTTGCTGATGCTTGGGAAAAACATCACAGCGTGCTCAGCCTCTTATGCCCATCTCTGGGGAAGTGCAGGAGGCCACTACAGGACAGGGGGTTGTCCCCCACTAAACAGATGCTTTGGGTCTGAGCTGTCACAGCCTCTCACATCCAGCAACTCCGCTCTCATTTCTTCAGCAAATGCAAAGCACGAACACAGGGAAAGCTGGCAGATACTCACTCTTCCTACACCTCTCCGCCTTTCTGTTCTGCTGAAAATTTTAAGGACGGGGTTTTAGACATTTTTGTACTTGTCCCTTCCCCTTACAACCCTCAAAAAAGGAATCTATTTTGCTTAGCTGCAAAACGTTATTACAGCGGGAAATGCTGGGGAAGGAGCACATGACTTCAATACTGTTACCACAAGAGAGAGACCTCCTATCCTTCGTATCTGCTTTTTCACATTTTTCTTAAAAGAATTTGAAACAAACCACATGATGAAATATTTTAAAATGAATCCTCAGCCATTACATAGAAGCCACAATGAGTATCTTAAAGTTGAATGACAGGATACAATCTTCTCTGCAAGTAAAGTGAAAAATCAAACAAAAAAATCAGTGAACAGACATATGTTATTCTGAAATCATGCAGAAGTGTTTTACCTGTTTTGCAAAGTTATTTTGATGAAAGGACAGGGGGCAGAAAAAAGAAGGTTAAGAACTGTGGATTTCTAAAGCTTTTTTAATTTAGAAACTGGGGATTTTTTTTTTTAAAGCACTGCCCCCTTTTCTAAAAGTCATGAATTCTTTATCAGTTGTGGGTAGCAGTGTTAGTGTTCTCTACATAATGCCATGCAGAGATATACACATACATGCAGGATTCAGAGAGTGTACCAGAAATTGGACTCACTAGAGCAAAAAAAAGAACCTTAAATGATCTCAGCAGGGAGCATAAAAGAGAGGAAGGGCATGAAGATGCTTAAAAATATGTGATTCTGTTTTATGTTAGAATTTGAAAATAGCCTAGATCCTTCACTGGTTTAAGTACAAATTTCTGAGTTTCTGTCACTGAGGAAAAATGGAAGAACACATTTTCACAAACATTATTTCTGTTTCATGGACAGTAAACAGAACAGTAAGAAAAATCTTTCCCTTTTTGGAAACACTCATCTTTAAAGACTTCCTTCCAGAAAGCTGGCACTTTATATTTGACAATCAGAGTCCCAGATATGTTAGCAATAGTAGATGACTATTCCAGGAGATCAGACAAAAAATTTTAAAAAAGTGTTTTGGAAACTGTTTTTCATGTACGGTGGTAGACTACTCACAGCTGTGGAGATGTGGTTTGCAGCTCCTGCAGTAATTGCTCATGTCTCCAGTCCTGCCCCCACCCCCAATTGTTTAATGCATGTCAATATTCAGCCATGTTCAGTGCTGCCATACATCTCCCAGTGGACCTCACCTCCTCCTCTTTAAGCTTTTGTCTCCGCTTTTCTTCAACAGCTGCCCTCTTCTGCTCCTCTCTCTGCCTCTGTTCCTCCAGTCTTCTCCATCGCTCCTCCATTTGCTTTTCATACTGAAGTTTTGCTCTTCTCTCCTTCTCCAGTATCTGCTGTTCCCTAGCAGCTTGTGCAGAGAAAAGGTGCAAAGAATTTTCACTTCATGCAAATTTTCTTCTATTTTATAATCATTTGATAACATGAAACAGTAGTGTAAAACAACAAATACAAGTTCACAGGGGTTTTGTCCACTAAGATTAAAAACATAGTGCATAGAAGTGCTGAAATTATCAGTAGATCTAAGCAACTTGCTCAAATAGGGAAACCCTTGTATACAAGACGCCAGTTTGTATCCCTTACCTACGTAAAAACAGAACAGTTTAGCAATTTTTTTAGTGTTTCAAGTTCCTCTGAAGCTAAAAGCCAAATTATTGTTTGAGATATCCTGTTCTTAGTAAGGAAATAGGATTTTGGAGGAAATCAGCTGTATATGTTGAAGCAAAAGCCCTTGGGACTTCTTTAAAACTGTGCTCTTATTACGGAGCTGCCTTTACAATATACACATGTAAACAATATATGCTAAGTTTTCTATGAAGTGTTGAAAATACATGTTTCAGCTCATGATTTGGTGCTACATCTTCACCCACTTCTGCCTCTTCACATGAAAAAGAAATTACTTCTGTTACAGAGGTTTTGCCCAGCTGTTTATTCCAACTGGAGCAATAATCTTCATGGGACATTACCCTGATGTTTCAACAATACATGCTGGACTGTTGCTTCAGGTGTACATAGGAGAACAAGTAGCAGGAGTTAATGTGGCAAATTGAGAGGAAAAATCCATTTCCCATGCAAGTGTATTCCATAAAAAGGCAAGAAAGAGGAGTTCAGTAAGCATGCCTATATACACACAAGCCTGTAGTGTCACACACCAACACACATACAGCCAATATCAAAGAAGGAATGTTATCAGGCTAACAACTTGAAAGTCAGAGAAAGCCAGAATTAACACTGTTTGTACAAGAGTTGGTCCTTTTTCCTGCTCTCTTATTCAGCCTGTGTTTCTTCAGTTCCTGTTTCTTTGTGCAGCACATCATCACCTTTCTAACTCTCCCATATTATCTTCTCATCTTTCCTAGGCTCTTGTCCAGCCATCCCAAATACCTCTTCTCAGATAGGCCTTTCCCCCTCAGTTCCTGCCCCGAGGCTCTTTAACCACAGCTGTGACTTTTGGTCCTTCTTAGCCCCACCCCATCCTCACTCCCTTGGGTGAGAGCCAGAGTCCTCCCAACACCCAGATCCTTTTCCAACATTTCATTTCTTTCCCTTGAATATAGAATCCTTCTACAATACTTCTTCCTCAAATCCGGCCTGTTTTCCAGAACACCTTCTAGCTTATTCTTATTAGAAACACCGTTCATGTTGTCTTCCCCTTTTGTCTTATGAAAATCCACTCATCCTCCCCACTCAAGACAGCGCAGTACGAGGGGAGTGTCTTGAAGGGAGTGATGCAGCAAACCTGGATTGAATGCATGAAGTTCAGACTTGTCAACAGAAGTCACCTCAGAGACAGTGGATAACAAGTGACCAGGCATTAATTGTTCCAACTGGTAGCCACATCAGGTAAAGCAGGTGAAAAAAGCATGCTTCAGTTCATAAAAACCAAAAATAAAGTGAAGTGTCCAGAGACTGTGCTAAGATTACCTTCTCAGTAAGTAGGTGAAATCTGGGACTGATTCTGGACAGAGAAGTAAACAATTCTGTCATCATGGACACACATATAATTCTTACTGCTTAATTTAGGGATGCAAAACCACTGATTAATGAGTTTTGGCTTGGGTGAAAAAGTTACTTCATTTTACTACATAATACCTGCTGACTGCTTAAGGATCTGACCTTTGGGGAAATACGCTGCTTTTTTCTGAACTTCTAAAATAAAACTCTCACAGTCAAACTGTGATCAAAATCCAAAGCACTCCATTATAGAAATGGTCTTAACCCTAAAGAAATATGTTTCCGGGAGGCATGTATGATGTCTGGGAGAAAATTGCAGACACCACCTTCCAAATCCCCTGGGACAACAACTCCCAAAATCTCCAGGCTTCAGTTTCCTTCTCATCTCTTCTACTCCAAGTCCTTTCCAACCTAATCATCGTATCACTTTCTTGGGAACCAGAAAAGAATGGATAATCAGGAGGAATGAAGAGATAGCCTACACTGAGCATACCTGGAAGAAAAGCAAGTCCCAGATAGACAGAAGCTCACGCAAGATTAAGTACTAAAGAGCAGCAGATTTTCACCAGAACTACCAAAAGGAATCATGCTCACCAAGCCCATGGTAATGAAAACTGTCAAATCATTGGTCTCAAGCCCCAGACTTTGCAAAGAAATGGTAAACAGTTTGTTTATTTAATGCAAAAAACCCCAGTATTTTCCTAAGTTTCTTTTGGCAGGTGCCCATACTTATTTAGTTGACATTTCCTCAAAATACATGCTTATCTTAAATTTTACAAAATTCATAAAACACTGACAATTCCTTCTGCTAGGCAGTGTCAGGTAATCTCTAGAAACAGTGCTACTGACCTTTCTTGTCACTACAATAAGGAAAAGTGAAGTTAACTGTTTAACACTTTTTTACAAACAGAGAGAGATATAGGAAGTCCAAATCAGTGTTGAACAGAAAATTTCATTTATGTGTGTATATATACGTATACACACAGACATATATATGTGTGTATTTTGTGTATACACCTGCTCCCCTTAAATATATATTTTTACTTTTTACATATCTATTTTACAATTCTCTCAACATTTCCCTATTGATAGGTATATTGATAGATTAAAAAATAACCGATATTTTTAAACAAAATCTGAAATCATTGCTTATGTTATTCAGGAACTGAATAAGATTTTTTTATCATTCTCCTGAAAGATTAACCATTTTACAGCTTACAGAAAAGTATACACTTTAATGGTGTACTTAATACTATTATATATTTCAGCATAGCTAAAACCAAACAGATTAAAATTGAGGTTGCTTTACTAAATCATCCTACATATTATTCTGAGTATTCAAGGTTTATTTGGTATTTTCACAAACCAGGATCAAAACAGCAGTATCTTGAACATAAACCTATATTCAAAGGCACACAAATCAAAGAAGGAAGTCAACTTGTAAATATAAAATATTAAATACTTGACCTGAAATCCAGAAAGATAAATTATTTTTTATAATTTAAGTTAAAAGAAGGGATAAAGACTAGGAACAGACTGAACGACAAGATTTAAAATTCAGAACACAAAAAAATTCCATGTTAGTTAGTTAAGCCTATTAAAACGTATCTATAAATAATACCACACACGTCTTGCCAACTTACCAAGGTATTTCTCCCTTTCTTCTCTTCTTTCCTTTGCCAGTCTTTGTCTTTCATCAGTTTTTAGAAATCCATCAATAGCTGAAGACAGAGGGAGGGAAAAAAAAAGCCTTAAAAAACTGTTAGCAAAACTAAAGTATCCAGAAGAAATTAAAAGAATCCATCAAAAAGAAATCATAACCACTGCATTTAACAACTCCAATAACAAAACCAATTTTGCTCTTGTATGAGGGCGGGTTGACAAGCTGGGATTTGGGTACCTCTTGAGCACAGTCTCCCACCTACTGCTGGACTCCAAGCACGGTTCCTCAGTGCAAATGCCTGACTCCTCAGAGCAAATAAGCATGCTGTTAGTGCTTGTTTCAAAACTTGAAACTTCCTTGGAAAGAACCCTAAGGATGTGATTAACATGCATTTGTCTTTATTAATAAGCTCATTTTAAATTTTATGGCTAGAAAGAAAAAGGTAGCTCAGAAAAACAGTAAGCAGCTATGTGGAGTCTTCATGTTTATGGCTGACCACAGCCCCCCAGATTCCTTGCTCACTCAACACCCGCTCATTTCAACAACCAGCAATTACTGCTGGATGAGGCTATGGAAGCAGCAGCCCTCCCACCCTCCTTCCCAGGCAGGAAACACTTTGTTTCCTCCTGGAGTCAGTATCTAAAAGTAGGACACTTGTTTCGGAGAAGGCTGCCTAAGGTTGTTTAGTACCTGGATCCAGACACCACAGCTCTTTGCACAGCATGAGCAGCTGAAAAGCCCAATTTAAAGAGGCAGGAAGGCAGAGTGTGACACACCAGGTGCCTTGGGATCACCTGCCTGCATGCCCTGGACCAAGCACCAAAAGGACCTTCTGCAATAGCAGGGCTAAGGCCACCAAGGAGGGCCTTGACCGACCATGCAGGGGATGGTATCCTCTAAAACAGCTGACAGGGTCTCCAGTGCCCTCCCTTCCCTCTCTTCTCAGGATCTCCTGAGATCTGAGCAGTGCTGCAGTGCAAACAGGCATGACATCTCACAGCACAGTTTACATCATTTGCAATCACTCTCTGGGTTCCCTACTGAGTTACTGAATTCTAATTAAATCCCCTTCCTTTTGCTCTGAGAACTGCACTTTTTAATTTTATTGGACAAATATGAATGGAAAAATTACACAGACTGTAACTCCAATTGCCTTCCTGAAAAATCACACTTGCAGGCTCCTTTCCAAAGGCAGGATTATCTGTGGGAGCAAGGATTTTGCACAGGAAACACCTTTCTATAAAATGCACAGTTCTGTAGGAAGGCTGAAAGCCTCAGTGGCCCCCTGGTGACAAAGGCAAGGTCTCAGCTGTCCCCCATTACAATAACAGCTTGCTTTTTCCCCAAGCAGCACCTTCAAAGACCATCCCTAATCCTCCTCAGCACACACAGACTGCAACTACCTGAAGGCAGCCAGGCCCCTAGAAAAATGTGATTATAGCTCCCAGCTGGTTAATTACTATTCAATTTGTGGGTCAAATACAAATTTATTTATTACCAAAGACTCATCCTTCTTCCACACTAGTCCACTTGTTTACTCACTTGGCTGACATTTATTTTCAGATTTGACAAGGAAGAAGGAGACAAGAGGTGGCAGCTCAGTAAAGCAACCATGGCAAAGGTTTGTAACTACTTTGAAGGAGCCTGCAATAAATAGCCAAGAAAGTGAATCCTATTGTCAGCATAGGTTTATTACAGCTCCAATGGAAAGGTTCTCAGTGGTCTTAAAGTCAAACAAACATGAAACCTACAACTCAGGGTAGAAACAGCAGACAGATGTGGAATTCAGATGGATCAAGAGCCCAAAGATGGAAGACTGAGCTTGGGAACAAGGAGGCTGGAGAAAGGGAAAGAAACAAGCAAAGGCACAAGTTAAGATCTTCTGTGGCAAAGGATGTAACTCAGATGGAGAGGTGGAACCTAAAGTACAGAAACTAGAATAGGGATAAATGGAGGGATGGAGAGGAACAGCAAGAGAGTTCATGTCCATGAACTACATCCACAGAATCCTGCATTGATTCTCATCACTCTCCTGGCTTACAGTAACTATCTCAGAAACCTGCCAGCAAAAATGTACCCCATTATGCCTATTAATAAAACCTTAGCTAACTCATCTCTACTCTGCTTCACAAACACAACTGGTAGAAGTGGATCTAAAAGCCTTGCTTGTTAACCCCATTGCTATCCAAAGTTGATGTACAAATTTTCAGGTTGGCTTTCTCAAGCACTTGAGTATCTCAATCCAATTCAAAAAACACTAAAAGATGATTAAGTCTGTAATATCACATATTTAAGAAATTAGAATATATCCAAATTGAAACAGTCTATACAATCTTTATTTTGACTACTCTTACATACATATTACATTTTTTCCTTTTAGGTCCCTTTGCTTATTCACTCAATTCATAAGAGTTGAATCAAGTTCAAAGTTATTTGTGTTTCTTGCTTAATTTCTTTCTGATACTGAAAAGCAGACAGAGCTATACCTGAAGAAGGCTTTTTGGAGAACAGGCTATGTAACAGGTGAAACGACAAATACATGGAATTACTGTTTGTTACATAGCCAATACATTAACATGAAAAAAAGACCTACAAAAAACAAACAAAAAACACCAAAAACAACAAAAAACCACCAGAAAACCAGTGGAGGAAAACTGCATTCTAATACATACAGGCATCCAACACAAGATGGCAAGAGTAGCATTAAAATAGCACAGGCATCCTCAGTGTTGGTATTTCTTAACTCAAATGCTCGACTTTGCAAATCAGCATGCCTGCCAAAAGTCAGAAACTTGCTTGCCTTTAGAAAGTAAATATAGTTTTGAAGGACAGAATAAGAGATCGCTGGGTGATAGCTCAATACCTTGGGATGATTTTCAAAGGCTGAAACTGCTGTACTTTATGCATCTTCATATAACATTCATATAACATTATAAATGCAGTGGGCACAACAGTTACCTGTGGCACGGAATTTCAATAACAGCAGGAATTCAAATTCCTTTTAACGAAGCAGACTGCGAGCAGCAAGCTGGCACAGGTAACTCTGTCCCGGGAATAGTGTATAAGGGTATCCCCGTCCCGTAACAGGGAACTGCCAGCAGAGGGCAAGAGAAGGTCTGATGGAACAACAAAACCCCACGGCAAAATCGCTCTCGCTGAGCCGTGACCTCGGGTTAAGTCTGTGTAGGCAGCTTTATCCTGAGCCTTCCTCATATTTACAGCTAAGCCTCTGATCCCTCACTTAGAGAGGCACGGAACAGCTAACAACATGTTTAAGAGTCGGGACGTAAATGCAGGCTGGTTGTTCTTCTGCCAACCAGGGTAATGAATGCAAGGGGATACTGGCAGAAATTCCCTAATAAACCTTTATTTCCAGACTTGCAGAGGAATAAGGAAACTGCTCAAACAATAATATCAAAGATTTTACTCTCAGGAAACGCACACATACACATTGCTGCTACTTCTTACTCTATTGCCCAGCCCTCCTCAAAAGTCTCCTTTGCAGAGTCTCCACTCTCAAAGGCATACACTTAGGCACTGGGCTAATTCCTCGAGATTGTCCTTCATTTTTTGATTGAGGAGGGCCAGCTGTTCATCTGGGACTTTGTTACAATGAGCATTTCTAAAGATAAAGACCATAACGTAAAAGCAGTTCGAATGTCAGCAGCAGACCCGCAGCTAAAATGTAATAGTTAATGCTGCGGGATTTCTTAATTACTTCCATGTTACTTGAAAACAAATATTCACAGAAGTAAAACCCAACATATTATTCACTGCTTCACGCTTTTTTACGGGCAAGGTAAACCTATTCAGACTGATGAAACAGTGCCAGAATACGTCCCCATACATTGCTCTGCCCCACACAGTGCTTGTGAAAGCCTCTTGGTGGTTGCTCAAGGCAGAGGAAGGCTGTCCTCTCCTGATGAGACACAAGGCAAGCTCTGTCTTTTGAAATCCATATCTTGTTTCTGGTGAGAAAACAAATACTCAAGCAGGACAATTAGGTTATTGGATGCCGAGATTACATTCTAAAAAGACCAACAGGCTGCTTAGGCATCTCCTCTCATGAAATTCACACCTGAGTAATTGTCAGCAGATAAGGTCTCTATTCAGTTGTTTGTTTTTTTTTTGGTTTTTTTTTTTTTTCCACTTTGTTATTGAACCCACATCCCCATCTGTCCTCTCTAATACCCCATGGTATTTGGTTTCACAATATATTTATACATAGCAGATATTGAAGCCCTTGTCGGGCATCCTGACAAGAAAAATCAGCTGGGCATCTGAGACCAGCTCTACATAAACAGTGTTCCACACACTGAGACCTTTGGCCATCCTGCATGACCACATTCAACACATTTAGACCTTTGTCCATTCTACCTGACGTTGTCCAACATTTTCAGACCTTTGCCACAGCATGTGTCACCTACACCGATGCTGCTGCATTAGTGAAATTCCCAGTTTGGATGCAGTTCTGCCAATGGGTGGCATTTGCCTGGGACCAGATGAGCCTGAGACATCACTGCACTTACATCCACTGTTCTGCTGACAACATATTGTTTCAAATAACATAATCTTCATCTATAAAATTGACTTTTTTCTCCCTAAAACCTGCTTTGTCTCTCTTGGGATTGTTCTTTGAGACAATAATGAACAGATGTTTTCTACCTGTCACCATTTCCCCCTGGGTATTTCTGAATGAAGGAATGTTCAAGTTTTCAGCTATTAACTGTATTTTGAGGGGGGGGAATAGCTACAAAGCTGCATGTGACTGTACCTGGATGGCACCTTCTATTGGCAAAAGGCACTTTTCCTAAATTTTAATTATTATATAGCTGAGAGGCTTTCAGGTAGAGGAAACACACAAAACACCCCAAGAGCTTTGCAAGAAGGTTCAGTAAGATTTGGTGGATTGTTGTCCTTTTTGATAATTACCTTTTTATACATTTTCTTTAATTAAAAAAGTTCTCTATTCTATTGCATTCAAAAACCCAAATACAAAGAATCAGAATTTCCCCAGTTTCAGATACTTAATTTTATTTTTATATTTGCTAGGCTGGATTTCAAATATAACCAGAAAAGGAAAAGGAGCATTTTCCATTACGTCTAATTAAAATATCAGGATAGCTATTAGTTATGTTAAGTGGATGAAGTCATTAAAGGCAAACAGTTGCCAAACACAGTGACATTTCAGAACCCCAGGCTAATTGTCTGAGAGGTGGCCTGGCAGATAGAACAGTGAAGCTGTCAGGGACTGCACGCTCTGGTTAAACAACTAGGACACCTGCCTTATGCTCCTGCTCCCCATCCTGGATTTTCAAATTAGCCATTTGAATCAAGGACTTCAGCTGTAAAACATACTTACACAAAGACTGCAGTAGCCAAATATATCCTACAGGTGTGTTTATTTAAGTTTAGGGTGAAATTGCTCCAAAATGCTGGCCAGATAACCTTGAAATGATACATAGAGTATATATAGGTCATTTTGTGATCATATATATTAACAGAAATAACTTAATTACTGCATTGGGAGGAATAAATTGCTAAAATATAAATGGCACATCTCAGTTTTGCATGAGCCCCCAGACACCTTATCAGCTCCATGGGATTGTGTACAAATGTGTGTGCAGCCCTAACAGTGCCCCAAGGAGACTCCAGTATCAGGCAGACACAGCAGATGCACCTCAAGAGCACTGGGAGAATGCTAAGATACATTAGCAGAATGTTTTTACTTATGAAAACACTAGATAATTAATCTAGTGTTATTATTTATTTAGTTTACTGAACGGGTCCCTGCTAGACAGCCCCCCACATAGCCCACACCAAGCAGTAGCACTGTGTCCACGCTTTCTACACTGATGTTTTATTCATGTGTTTCTAATCTCTCAGGCAGGAAGGAGTCCAGAGGTTTAACCAGTGACAGTGTCTTTCTCACAGATTTAACACACATGAACATTTACAGCTATATTTTTCAAACACCACTAGACCCCAGACCTATTTGGCATCTGTAGGTAGGATCTTCCCTTCTATAGCTTGTCCAGCAACTTTCTAGAAAGAGAAAGTGTGCATTCTGAAAAGGATAAAAAAAAAAAAAAAAAACAAAAAAAAACCAAACCAACCAAGTACAAAAATACTCTAATTCACAATTAACATTTTGAAAACTCTACGGTTTGCCACGGTGGCACTAGCTGGAAATTTTATACTAAACAAGCAAACCCCAGGACCCCAAAGCTACGAACACTATATAGTAAACATTTTTTTCCATGACTGAAATATCTTTCTTCTTTTGTTCACTTACCACCTATCTCCTGAATCAGCAATAGTCCCAACTTATATTTACAATTTCTGCATTGACAAACTTGCACAGACTAGTTTCACTGACTTAGCAGAATGACTGTATTAAAACAGAAAATATGGAAATACCTTGTTAGGATCAGTAAGCCCATGCTCACCCCACCCAAGTCTGAAATAAAAGGTCCTATCACTCATGTACTATCATATTGAAAGGAAAATTCATTTTTTGGAGGGATAGTAGCTATAAATACTGTAGACACTGCTTGTCTGGTTCACTTTACTTTGACTTCTGCAAGAAAAAGCCACACTATAAGATAATAACGCTTAAGTCACAGTTATTTTGCCCAAATTATCTAAAGGAAACTTTTCAGGATCAGATAAATTTGTTTCTCCATCACAGTAAATTCAATCCGAACAGCTTCATTTTAGGAACATATACATCAAAATGAAAGAAATTCCATTTATTAGTACTGGGGTTTGTTACCAAAATGAACAAGAAAAAAAGTTTTGGATCTATAGTGCATAGATGTAGTCAGCAGCACTGTGTCCAATGTGTTCTATACTGATATTTTATTTATGTGCTTCTGTAATCTCTCAGGCAGAAAGGAGTCCAGAGGCTTAACCAGTGCTTGACAGTGTCTTTCTCCCAGATTTAACACATATGAGCATTTATAGCTCTATTTATGTGTATAGTGTAGTCTAGCACAATTCAATTTCTAATTAAAAGTGTTTCTAGACTGACAATACACATCTATGTATCAACATCTGCTGGTGTTATATATTGATTATTAGGTATTGGATAACCATAGCTTAGTGAAACACTAGCATTTCACTGAGAAATTCAGATATTTTTAGCATGAGCAGACCAGATGGGAACTGTAAGTATCCATTTCTCCCACCTCCAGCTAGCTTGTAATCCCCAAATGAACATTAAACTCCCTTCCTGTTCAAGTTAATTGGCTTTGCTGGTGTGTGGCACTGAACAGTGATCTTTGCTTTGGTGGTTTTTCAAATGTCACTGCTGTGTTGCACAGCCCATGACAGCTGAAGTGCACAAAGACAGCCAAAGCAAAGAGAGCACTGAGCTGCTTTCCTGTGTCCAGGTAGGAAGAGCTTTAGCAGAAGCCTCAGGCAGGCGAGGAGCTGGCCTGCAGCTGAGATGCACCACAGTTCACCTCCCTGCTGAACACTTCATCAAATCTTTGCAGCAGTCCCCCATGCTGCACACTTAAGACTGTTGCAGGAGCCAGAACTGGCAAATATTATCTGTAGAAAACAGAGAGCTTCCCAGATGTGAGCACCCTGGTAACTTGGAGCACACTGGGCTGAGCTCCTGTCTTCATGCTCAAGCTCTTTATTGAAGTGAGGATTTGGAGAAAGCTTCAGGACGTTTCAGTTCTGTTCTTTGTTGTGAGCAAAGTGAATACAAAACATTCAACAAAAGAAGAACCCATTTGCAGTTTTCCATTTATATATATATATATAAAAAGTGTTGACTTACTAACATGACATGCAGCTATCAAGGACTAACCTAAATAACCTCTACTTTGCTCTACCCACACCTCGTGCATTGCTGGAACAGTGTATTATTCTACACAGAAGCAACTACCAGCCTCAGATGTAGAAAGCACATTTTCCCTGTGATTTGGCAAAACCTTCCAAAATAAAAAGAAGCAAAGCTGATTAATACACAGCACACATGATCAAGTGAACTTCATCCTCTGTGGACTTGGCTATGTTTAGGAACAACAGTTAAATGTTGCTTTTGCTGTGCTTCACACTAATTATATTTCCCAGTTATTAATTTCAGGGAGAATAACCACTGACTATGAAAATCAAAACAATTTATTCTAGGAACGTGCACAGTAAATCCTCCTACAGAAACAAACCTTTAACAATTAAACATTTGCTTTAAAGCTTTTTCTTCCACTTTAGTAGATGAACTACACCAACACAGTTCATATTTAAAACATTGTGTATGGACATAGAGTTCAACTATATTTATGGTCAATGTCAATTCATCAAAGTATTCCACACAGCTCCTCCCTTTGCATCCCTCAGTCTTGGCCCCTACACATAATTCTTAACAAAGCATATGATTTAGTGGTGGGATCTAAATACCCTTTTCAATCCAGAACATTAACTTTTCCCTCCGGCATTTTTGTAATCTCATCTGAGAATCTAATCATCCTAGGTCTTCCATCAAGAGCCTAACATGTCCTTGTTGGGACTTCTTACTTTTCTACCTGTCCTTTAGCTGTGAGCTTCTGAGACTCAAGGAATTCCAAGCACAAAGTTTTCAGTGCATGTAAGTCTGCTTAGGAGACACTGCTGAGACCTGACCACATGCTGGCAACCTTTCTGCCCTGGAGAACAAAAATATTATATTTACATACATCCTTTTGTATGTAATGTATGCATCTCTGTATTATCATTTATTATGACTGTTCTTGGTCCAACTATTTAATAGTGGCCACTGTGAACAGAAAGTGTTAATTGTCTCTGTTAGAAACCAATCAAGCGCCCTGAAGGGCAAGGCTCCCAAAGCAAGGCTCATGCAACTCTTACCCTTGAACTGTATTAAAGGGTCTGAATTACGTGGAGCTTCTAGAAGTCTAGGAAATACCCCAAAGTGGAGACTGCCTTAACACTGACCCAAGCAACCTCATCATTTATGCATGGGGGTGATGCAGCCTGTCGAAGGAGTCCAGGTCAGTGAGGGAACAGTGAGAAATCAGACATGTTGGGTCCCACACCCCTTGCATAAATCCTGCTCCATTCTGACAATGTTTGCATTTTACGGAAACAGAAGACCTTGGATCTATTAGGTTAGTACTTGGAAGATTATTTTTCAAGGGCAAGAGACAGCAAGGAAATAGACACACAAATAAGGCTGAACATTTCTGCATCTCTTGAAAGAGTTATGAAAACTGATGTTCTTAAGTGGAATTTATTTGGAGATTCAACACCTTAACAAATGTAAAAACGATTAAGTCTGCCTTTTTACCACTGCAAAAGATAAATCTTTGTTTAATCTGTAATTTCTCAGAGGATTATTCACTGAGTTCCAGCTATAAATTGTATTAGTTGTTTATGCAGACTCAGAACACAAATCACATTATTCATGGAGCCCTTGACCTACAGAATAATAAAGATAATTTACCAAACTCAAACTTCACACACAAGAGAGGTGAGTGGATTACACATACACCGATTTTTCAAGTCTCAGAAAGAAGGTTGAGGTTTTTTCTGGGTAAGAATTTGCAGCATTTACAAATATTTACAAAAGTCATTAAAATTAAAGGATAAATCACAATACAAAGTGACTAAACTGTAGGCAAAGTGGTTAAATGATATGCTAAGATGAAAATATACACTGAGTCCAAGACAGACAGTGGACTTGGGCCAACACAAAGAGGCCAATTAAAACATAGTGGGTCACTAAGCTTTGCAGTAAGGAGTGCTTAGCACAGAGATCAGATCCCATATTCAGTATTTTCTGTCAAAATTAATCTAGACTTTCTCAGTGATGTGTGGCAACACTACACAGGATGGAGGGAAACTCCAGTTTGCACTGGTGTATCCTACTTTCTTTCGTGACCTTCGTGGCCCACAGAGGAACAAGTCAGAGATAAAGTTAATGTTACAGTCAACAATGTGCAGCTTTCACTGCTGTGCCAAGTCTGCCTCTGCCCTCGCTCAGGGGAAGCCCTGTGCAGGAGAAGGCACTGCAGGCACCAGGGGAGAACTATGGACACTCAGCTGGTATTCCCATGGTAGGAGCATTTTGGAGCCTTTAGACACAAACAGGCCCTTCCTTGCACATACACATGCACTCTAGAGGCACTCTTTTCTTTTCATGTTTACCAGAATTCATTTCAAACACCAAACACACTGGCCCAGCACATAATTTTTTAAGAAAATACAGGTACATATAGAATGACATTTCTTGGAGTATTTCTGTTGATCTTTCAGCCATATGGAGAAGACTGACTTGATTCAGGACAAAGTCCAAAGCTGGCATGTAAGTGCTAGAGTCAGTAATTCAACATCAGATGCTTTCTGGGCACAAAACAAGCAGAATGTGACTTTAAATGTTTTAAGAAAAAAAAATGTATCTTATCTTTGTCCAAAATGGCAGATGTCTATTAAGAGGGTCATATGGGTCTTCCACCACAGTATAAGAAAAGCTATTTGATTCAAAAGCATTACTTTATTCCTTCTGCCTCTGTATACTGTTGCAAATTATTTTGTAGCACTTTGAAAAGCAAATTTTTGTTCTCATTCATAAATAAGGACAGAGCTAGAAATTTGGCCCACAGATTTTTATTTTTCTGGTAATTTAAATTCTTCAAATGAGTGACTTCAAACAAAAGCCTCTATAGGGCACTGAAAAGCGTCATTTCTTACATGGCTGTGCCTTGACACCAGATTCTCTACTGAAGTGTTCTCAGAGGTCAGGGTCATTCATAAACAATTCCTTCCTGAAAGTGGTGAATTTTAGGCTATGTAACATAGGGGTGATCTTTTACTGTGTTCTGTGGCATCACCTGGTTTTATCATCTTTGCAGGAACTTAGCACCCTTTAGATTGTCATTTAGGACAAATTCAGTTGAAGTTGACTGATGGCTTCAAAAGCTAATTATTGGTGAGAAGAAAGAAGAATGGACAAATAGGTGTGATCCTCTACATTTAATTTCTTTTTGGAGAAATACAGACAACTGAGTTCTTGAAATTGTAGCAAGACACTTAAAACCTACATCAAAATTCTTATCCATTTGCATGTCTCAAGAAATACAGCATACTAAATATACAATGTCCTACATCAATAAAGGCTTTCTATCTTCAAGGCCTCAGCTACTCACAACATGATGGCCTTGGGTAAAAAGAAAACCCACAAGAAATCAAAGTCTATTAAAACTCATGTCATTTTCTATAAAGAACAAATATAATCTGTGTATTATGTTTTTTGATAACCTACTAGATCAGAGAAAAATCTCTAGCTTCTTCTGCACATTTTCTGACTAACTCACCTAGAATAAAGGTAACAATAAAAATGAGAGGACACAGATTAGCCAAAAAACAGATTTAAACACACAGTTTAAATATTTCATGAAAGAGACATATGATATTATGCTATACTGATATTCATTTAATTAACTACCTGACACTTAAACTGACAGGCTTAAATAAAAGCAGAGACAACACATAAGATGGGAACTGTAAAAGAGGCTTAATCCAGTGTCGCAATGTTAAACTGCCAAGATAAACTGACCAACAATAATAGCAGAATAATTTTCAGTGGTAATGTCTTTTGGGTTATTTATAAAAAGCAGAATGAAAAGTGCTTGCAGTTTATCAAAACATCAGTTTAGCTAAAAAAGTGAAGGCTGACAAATGAGTTTGAAAAAAAAATTCTCAGGAAACATACTGAGCTCTAAAAGGAAACAAAGATAATCATTTGCACAAGTGAACAGTAGCATAAATGTATTAAGGTTGATAATGGTTGAATTTCCACTCAACCTTCTCCTGTGTGAGATGCCACACTGAATCCACCAAATCTGATCATGCAGCCTGACTCTTTTTTGGCACACAGATTTATTTAATGCTATGCCATAGTCTAGTAACACGTGGTGTAGATGAGTTTGTAGGGATAAAAAGAAAGCTCTTCAATAGAGATAAATGCATGATGAATGCGAGGAATTGAAGGTCGCATATGCTTGGCAGGCAATACTTTGTTCTAATTCATTTTGAAAACACTTGAATGATGATTTAGCAATTAAATTATCTACTTGTAATACAACGTAATTATACATTTTGGAAGACAGAGGCTAGTTGGTTGGCTTAATTCCTTCTAATATGTGTTTAGACTTTGTGAGTCTACAATTAGCCTGTATATGGGTTAGCTGATATTTTCTATTTAAAATTTACTTTTTAATTTTCTCTTATTCTTTGTTCCTCCCTCTCCCCTTTTTCTGATGTGTTGCAGTTGTGGTTTTAATAAAACAATTACTGGCAGAAAATTTAACCTGACTGATCCTGCAAACAAAACAAACATAACTTTACTTTGCACCAAAATGTGGGAATTTACAGTCAAAAGCTTAAAACTTTGCACCAAAAAATAGTAAAATAATCCTGGTTTAATTCTTGCAATGACCTGTCTCATCATCTTTCCCTGCCCCAATATCAACACTAAATCCCACCTAAACTATGTTCTTTCCTATCTGATTATTTTTCTTTTCATGTCACAAAGCCAGTAAGAAAGTTCTAGTTTTATATAGTACTTCAGTTCTTGACGTTTACACCATTAAATCTTGCATGTTCAGTAATTCAGTGTCTGAGTATCTATTTATAATTTACTCTTTATATTTGCCCTTAATGTCTCACTGTGGTTTCCAGTGAGACTGTTCACACCTCAGGCTGCCAGAGCTGACATTACAGCTACAGAGTAGAGACACATACAAAACTTTCCTCATACCAAGGACATCATCGATTTTTTAAAACAATTCCTATTCTGGATCCTACAAAATTAAGTAAGTTTTTATTCAAAAGATATCTTCTCAGCTATACCTTGGGGATAAACTGGTGCAAATGTGCAACACAATTATGGAAGCACCATACAATTATCAATGGACTAACTTTTTTATCTTCCAGCAATCTATCAAGTTTATGCAAGTTGGACTGTTTTTCATCACTTTTTTTGCTGTTTGCAATGTAGTTATTTAGGATTTGCCCCATATAAACATGTCCTATTGCTATGTTCTACCTCAAAAATAAATGGGCTGTAGCAGGTAAGTTTCATATGATTGACTGAAATAATTTCCCGTTAATTATGCAATCTAAACTAAATTACAAGTGATAAATAGTTGTTAATGGTATTAAAAATTACTTGTGAACCCCTTAATTACAAATTTATACTGTTTACAAACTGCAGACACTGGACAACAGAAGGGGTTAATCCAAAGGAATTTGCAAGCAAAACAAAAACCAAAACACACCACAATCTCAGGAGTCCCCACAAAAGCCAAGGTCCAAGCACCCTGACCATCCACGCAGTAACAGATCTACTGGACTGCACGAGAGTTTGGGGTAGACACTGAAATTCCCTTGCATCCATGTGCCCCCTTCATGAAGTTTTTTATTAAGAGGGTTTTCACACAGGACACCACTCCCTTGAAGACCCCTCTGGCACGGAGAAGGGGCCAATGCCATATGGATGGATCCAAACTGAGGTTGCAGACCAGCTCTACCCCTGGGTTGAGTCGCTGGTAGCCCCATCTCCAGCCCAACTCCTGCCCATCCCAGCTGGGTCCCTGGATTCAGCTGACCACCCCACTGGCATGGTACTGCTATGGCCACTCTGCAGTGCTGGGGGAAGAGAGCACAGAAACAGTGCTGGATTATTGCCAATGCACAAAACTCTGAATTACTGCTTTGTTTCACAAAAGAGAACTGTGGAAGTGCTCAAGTCCCCATCTCTAACTCACAGCCCGGGACTTCCTTCACTGTACATGGAGAGCACAGGCTGCACACCATCCCTGAGCAGCCCTGCAAAACCACGGGACCAGTAAACACTGACTTTCTCCCAGGTTCCTCTTTATTTCTCATCCCTTTTACTGCAACAGAAACCTGCCCGCTCTTTTCCACTTCTGGCTTCCAAGAATCACTAAATGACATAAAATGGGATGATTTTTCACCACATAAAACAACAATTAAACAACAAAAACAGAAAAGGTAATAGGGTGGTAACCAGTCTGCCCACTAGATAACACCTGTGTAAAACAATAGCTATGTCAATAGCAAGTAGTATACCAGGTTTCAGGCTTTTTTAAACACAAATGTCTCATTAAGTCCAACTGTTATGTGAAAAACAAAACAAGCTTCGTATAGTGATTTTTACTTCTCTCTCTTGTTTTTGAACAGACGATTACAAAGTGTGAAGTACTTTCGACAGAAAATTAAACTGTTTAGAACTGGTGCTATTACATTCTTCTACTTCTATCTTAAGTAACACATGCCCACTACCCACGCCTATGATCATCCTGGGTCAAATACTTTATACATAAAGAAGGTTCATAAATAAACAATTTAACACATAGGTATGGCTGCTGGTGCACAAGTAACCAGAAGCCAGCAAACCATCCATTTGCTCACTGCACAGAGGCCACCAGCTGCTAGCAGAAGGGAAGGAAAAGCTATTCTGGTCCATAATGCACAACCCAAGAAACCAGCAGCTGCTTCTGCTTAATAAGTGAGAAGTGATCAGATAAAAACAATTTCAGGGGAAAGAAAATGTTAAACCTACACAGCTATGTTTTGGGTTTCCCCACCTCACTTAGTATTAACCTCTCACCTTCTTCCTAACTTTTTGGACATACTGCTCATCAACATTTCTCCAAACTAAAGACTGGAATGTCTACAAGAATTATCAGGTTTTGAGTAACGAAATGAAGTATTTTTACTTTGCCACCTTAAAAAGCAAGACTTGAGATGAAGAATGTTTGGAACACATACCTGCTGAAGAGCAAATTCCTACCCTATATAATCCATCCTGGCAGTTCTGCTAAAAGATCAGGGCCACTTGCCTAATAAAATCTGCAGCTCCAAAAGTCCAAGGTGATAGGTCCATCAAAACCCAGTTAAAGATGCACATATTAATGTAAATGGAACAGGACAACCCCCTACAAACACAGCAAGTTCTAAAATTGATAAAGGTAGAGCCAGAAGGAAATATGAAAGGTTTCAGTTTGAAAATAGGAAGCATTTAAGGTGCAAATGAAATCAGCCTGTTTTGCAAACAACTCTCATTATTAACATCATGAAGATCTAGCCAGATGGGAGACAATATCCTGCACAGTGCAGCTGAGAAAAACAACAGCAGGGAAACAAAATCATTCTTCTCTGCAACTGTAATACCACAGCCAGCACTAAGAGCTGTTTTCAGAAAACACTCTGTAAAGTTTCTTTTGAATAAAAAGTAAAGTACAGCCGCTCCTGAGTCTTGTCTATAAGTGCCACTGCCACAGACAAGACACAATGATTTCCTTTTCTCTGTTGAAGAGGAGCTCTTAAGGATGTTTCTGACAACCACTTAAGCAAACTGCACCAATAATCTCCAAGACAACATTCCTAAACACTTCTTGAAGAGATCATGTATGATTCCCTCCTCTCACGAATATAAAAAATGTGTGAATAGAGGCTATTCAGTTGCATTCAAAATTACTTTGGACAAATACATCGGCAGCTAGTGATGTTGGCAACTGAGCTTCCTTCCCATCCTGGAAGTGGATGCAGTTTTTTTCTAAGCACTTTCCACACTGTGAAAAATTAATAGGTCAATTACTGTGATTTATACAAAGCTAACTTCTACAGAAGAATCAGTGAGTAGCACTCTATAAATACTGTCTTTCTAGGAGAATATACATATACATATACACCATACAGAGTGAGCACATAATTAATTTAAGATTACTTTTCTTGATGGCAGAGTTCCATCAGAAGTGTTGACTGTTATACAAAGAGCCAAAGACTGGATTAGTTCTTACTCAGCCATTTTAGATTGACTTACAGCATGAAGGGTAAATTTTAAGTTTTAGAAAAAGATTTATGTGTGACTAGACAAATAAGATTCCCCCTGCATACATATATATGGTCAAAGGGGGAAGACAGAAACTGAAAAACAAAAATCATGAAAACTGGAACAGTTTTCTATAAGCAGAGTGATAAATAGTAGTGCTGTGTGAACATCTATCTTTTCAAATACTTCTTGTGTTTGTTTTTTCATTGGAGATCTCACGGCAGGCTTATTTAACCTTGAAAATTGGTGAGCATCCTGGCTTGGAAATAGTCTTGAGGGCAGGAAAATTTTCTCAAGTATCATTGGAAAAACCACTGCCACAACCTCCCTGTACAAGGCAGACTGGAAATCGGCCAATTGAGCATGTTATAGCCATATTAAGAATTTTGATGTATAAAGAATAATACACACACTAAGCTTCAGTGGTGGTGAGTGTTACCCTATGCTTATTTTTAGAGTTTATTTAGCAAAGAAAACAAATTGTATTTATTTGCACCTAGAAATACAAATGTGTATACAATTTTTCTGAGAAGACACTTCAGTGTTACTAGGATCATTATCTGCTTCCACCTTTATGAAATTTGGCTGTAGAGAGTACCAGTATGCTGAGTTCTGCAGTTTCTCCTCATTCTCAGAAATTTTCCTCTCTTACAATTAAAGAGAGAACAAGAAGTAGATAAACATGTCCTCTCCCTACCTTTCCCCTTCCTTCTTGAAATAATTCAAGTTACATCAAAACCAGCTCTCTGCCTTCAGGCTGTGCCTATGCCTATACACCCCTTCTCTGGCATGCCCCACACCTTCCCACTTCCCAGCACAAATATGCATGAGCTCCTGCCCCCCTTCAAAACCTTATCCCTCAAACAGAATGCCATCTGCCACATCCAGCACATTGTTCCTGAAGCCCTGCAGCTTTCAGCACAACTGTCCTGCACCCCATCATCACATGCACCTTCCCTGACTCACATACTGCCCCAGGAAGCTCTCGAGGCATTGCTGGGGCTGATGTGACGTCTTTGGCAGGGCCAGTGCCAGCAGCACTCTGCTGTCAGAGGTGGCTGGCACACTCCAGCACACCAGCTGCAGGCAAACCCACACACCCCACACATGCTCGCTGTTTCGGGAAGCTTGGGAAGCCTGCAGCCAGGAAGCAGACATTTTTCAGGACCATAAAGTCTTTCCCTCACACCCAGCCACTCCATTCACAAGGGAAGGTGGTTTGGACACTTCCAGGGGCTGTGCCACAACCTCTGCCAGCCATGAGATTGGCACCCCTGGCCCAGAGCAGCTCCAAGCCCACAGAGAAAACATACATGGGCTTTCCTGACAAGAATCACACAACAGCTCTTACTCCAAAACTTCAGTTTTGGTACTGCAAATACGGAATTGGCTTGTTGCTTCCCAGAGTTTGTCCTCTGAAGGGTTGCAGATTCATACAACCACAGCACTGCCCAGAGAGGAAAGGACCTCAAAAGATCATCTGGTCCAATATTCCACGAGAGAGGGAGCCCAGATGAGATTATCTAACATCCCATCCAATGCCACCTTGAAAATATGCAGTGATAGGGCCTCCACCATGTCCCTGGAGAACTTGCTGTCACTGTAAAAAATTTCTTTTATAGAGGTAAAGCCTCTCCTGGTACCAATGCTTTTTGCTTTCTCCAGGCAGCTACTTGAGAAGACAGAACTTCCATTCTCTTTGTATGCATCCTTTAAATACTGGAATACAGTGATGAGGTCCTCCAGAGCCTTCTCTTCTCCAGGTTAAATGCCTGGTCTCCAACAGGAAGAAGAGAAAAAATAAAAACAAGTCCCTGCTGATACCCAGTGGGGCAGAAGAAAGATGTGAACAGAAGACCAGGCTGCAGCACAGATGAAAGGGCAGAAACAAGAAGTGGATGTTCTTCTGCTACTAAAACTCTACAAACAGATCTGCAATGGGGTCCTAGAGTATTGTAGGCAGGACAGCAGCCTAGTCAGGAGCAATTATCTGAGCCAATTGTGCTAATTATAAGTAAAAGAATTCTCATATTTTTGGATGTTTGGAACACAACACAAAAGCACACTGCTGGTTTTTTTCATCAGTGTACATTAAGACAGGACAGACTTAAAATGACAGTAGAAAAGAACACTTGTTTCCTTACAGTAGCTGACAGATTAGGTACTATTGTCAATTTTATTTAAGAGAGGTGCAAGCATAATTTTCCCCAGTATACCTTACACTAAGAGTCTCTTTGTTTTCCAACAGAAGAAAACAGAGAATCAATGCAAACAAATGAATTGTACAGTATTAAAACAAATATTTCAAAGCTCACATTTTATAGAACTTTATTCAGCTGCTCCCTGACAAGAATCAGAAACATGTTTTGTACTCAGCTGACTGGGAAAATAGGTTTATTTTTCTTTTTAAACCAAATTAGTCCAGAAATATTTGATGAAAAAAATGTTAGTTATTAATCAGTATCCAGATCTCAATACAAAGCCTTCAGTATTACTTTAATAATAAAATATTCAATAAAAATAGCCTTAATTGAGAGATGGGATATAAATTCTCTAGGGAAAAACTTTTACTTTATGTTTAAGAATTGTCCTTATGATCCCTCCATTATTCAAACTTCACTGAGGGATTATTATTCACCTACAAAATTAAAATCCAAACTGATCCTAAATCACGCAGGGCTTTTAGAAACCATCTGCTGAATTTTATGCCTCAAAATTCTAGATTACATGACTTCCTATATAAAAAGTGCACACCAATATTTCAACATCACACTTCCATAAAATCAAGTTCTGTGGGATTCTAAAATACATGTATGCCTCTATTTTTAAACTTCAAAGTCATATCTTAATCAAAATGCACATAGGAAAATACTTGAAACAACATTAATTTCTTATATCCAATTAAACACTCTTCAGTAAATAATTCTCTTGTAACTGTAACAGTTAAAGCTATTACAAGGGAATACCAACACCACCTCTTCAAGATCAATTGAAATGGTTTGGCTAAAGGAAACGTGGTAATCAGAAGAAGTGAAATTTAACTTGAAGTGTTTTCTGCAAACCTTGCCTTACACTTCAGGTATATATAAGCATTGATATTTGACTGCTTAAGGAACAAGGAAATGGTAAAAATGAAGTTTAAAAAATTTGAAAGCAATGTCAGTACACCAGAAGTACCTTAAACCAAAGACTGAATTAGTTTTTACAAAGTACTTCTGATTAGTTCTTAAAACTTAACACACACCCCAACATTATATCAGTGTAATCTGCAAGTATTTGGCATATCTGAATATCCTTGCAATGACCTGACCCAAACTAGAACAACATCAGTATGTTTTTCTCTAAAAGGATTCAAGGATACATAGATGATGTACTGGGCATCCCTTTTATTATGACTAAAGTTGGCTTATCTTGTGGCATTACTCAGAATTCTAACTCTATCTGGTTTTATGTTTTCCATGAGAAGTAGAAAGGTACAGATGACTTTCTTTTTTTAAGTGTAAGAACTATAACCTTAACTTCAAATGGATCTTCTCAAGTTTGCTCATTGCCTCCTTGGACAGAAAAAAAATATCAGTTTGTTTCTACTTATACAACCATCAAGTCCAATATGTATTTCTTTCTAAAGTGTTCACTGTATTTCATAAAACAGAAAAATCACTGATCGCAATTTTGAAATTATATATGGAAACTATTACATCATTGAGAAATAACACACCAGTAAGTTTATGATACACTGGAAAACTGTGTAACTTTTTTCACTCAAATTATGCCCATCTGCAAAGACATTTGATTCTGTGAAGTTCTGAGTCCTCAAATCTCTCCGCTTTCAAGCTTTAAAGCCTTATTTACCACCTTCTAAATAACATCTTGTCGTGTTACACAAACAAAACAACCATAATTTCTACTTCATACACCGCTTTTCAAACTAAGTCTTTGGATACCAAAGCCACTTCAATGCAGCGCTCAGAAACTGAGGGTGACAGGCTTGCTTGAGTAGAAAAGCTCTGTAAAGATGTAAAAAAACTCGCCCCTGATAAATGGGATCAGGAGAGGGGAATGGCTCAGGGGTCCTTGCAGGCAGGCTGCAGGCGCTGCAGGCTCTTCTTGTCAGCTGTGAGAACTGAGCGAGCGGAACCATTTAGGGAGCTTATTACTGGTTCAGCGAGCAAAAGGAGCAAACACACACGTAGAGTCCCAACTTACTGGCCAATTAAAAGCTTCACATTATCGCACTACATCACTGAAAGCAAGGTGAAGGAACACAGTCAACTTTGCAGATCTGCTCCCTCTTTGTAAATAACATCAGAAGATTTTTTTTTAACAAAAGCAACAAAAAACCCCACACCAAAAACCCTACCCACAACAAAAGAGTTCTTTCAGTTACTAGTTCTGCAGCCATCATTTCAATACAAAAGGATGCCCTTGAGCATCTGTACACAAAACATACACTGTTTTTACGTGGTGAATATTGTGATTATCTTAATGCAGCTAATTTGGAGTGAGCCTGCACACGGTGCTTTAAAAAGAAAATTGCCTCTTTGCTAAAGAAATGTTTTCATAGCACTTTACAGTCAATTTTAGAACAAATTCCCTACTGCAGTGAGTAGTACTAGGCTCTCATCTACTATACATAATTATAGTAGAGGAGATCATTTGGCTGCTATTGCTTCTATGCTACTGCAGCTTCAAATTCAGTAACAAAAATAACCAATATACTGGGGCATTATTTTCCTAGGGCAATCAAAACCAGGCACATTTAAGTAGCGATAATCAGCATAGCTACATATCTCACTGGAACCACAGCAGTGTGAGAACTGTATTACTTTCATTTCAAGATCCAAGCCACAGGAGAGGAATTGGACCAGCTTACAGCAGCCGAGCAAATGATATTTTTGATAACTGCCTTCTGGTGCTCAGAATCTAATTTCCATATAAAAATACCCAATTTTTTGCAAGTGGAAGGGACGTTCATAATTTTGTGTATTTGCCCTAGTCAACAGGCTTCATGAAGTGTGGATCACATCTATTTGTTTAGCAACATGTGAGAAACTGATTCAGGCAACAGGAGCTTGTCTCTGACTTGATAATTATTAAAATATCTTAGGTTTATCAAATTATGCAATTAAAAAAACAAAACAAAAAACCCACCATGAAGTATCCTCCAGTTCTTCAATTATTCATTAAATCAGAAATAAGCAGCTCAACATAAGGCATTCAAGCTGTTATGAAATTCACTTATTTGGAAATGACAAATGAAGCTCATTCTCAGTATAACAGCTTTTCCTGGGGAGTCAATTTATTTAAAAGAAATTAAGACATTACCATGCCAAGACGTAATTATGGATTCTGTAAGTAGTTTCAGCCTGAAGTATAACAGCTCTACTTTTAAACTTCTACAGAAAAAAAAAAAAAAAAAAAAAAAAAAAAAAAAAAAAAAAAAAAAAAAAAAAAAAAAAAAAAAAAAGACTTTGTAGACAACAAAGTAGACCTGACACATCAGATATGCTCCAGGAGTGAGGGAGGTCTGAAGGATCACATAGCTTTGTGCCTTTATCCTGCAATGGATGTGTACAGTTGGATTCCTCCAGCACCAATCAGGAAGGCTCTGTGCAGGTGCAGAAATCCATTAATGGCCACATGCAAGGCTGTGTCTCCAAGAGGACTGGCTTGCTGCCTGTGACAGCTGGAAATACCTCCACACTGCTGCAGCAAGGCTCATGTTCTGACTGCCCCTCTGAAATCTATTCAGAAGAATTACCTGCTCAATATAATATCCCAGCAGTGTGCAGCTACAGTGCAGGGCTGCTGGCACCCGAGAGGCAAAGAACAGAACAAGGCATCAGAGTTCCTACAGAGTCTATGAATCTACAGCAGACATGATTTAGTATTCCAGTACCAAGGTGATGAATATTCTATGGATAACTCCTGTAGATTACTCACCCAGCAAGTCTGTCACACACTCAAGCGTGGTATTTGAAAATACTAGGTTGTTTTCTGACTTTAGAAAGAAAATTTTCATCCTACTCACTGTACTAAAATAGTTTCAAGTAGAAATATTTGGCCTTGGGAACAGAATTACTAAATTGCGTGTGTGTGTAGGTACACGTAATCCAGAGTGTGCCTAACCAAAACAGCTCAAGCCTGCAAGCAGCAGATCCTATTTGGGGATTTCTGTTTTACGTTTGCACAAACGCACAGCACATCCCTCACCTTCTTGCCTGCCCTGGAAAGGTGAGTGTCCACTGACTGGGCAAGGCAGAGAGGTGTGAGAGGGCCACCCAGTACACTGCTAGTGCAAGGAAAGCAAGAGACACCCTGAGCAGCACATCCAGCACCACAGCACTTCTGCACTGTCACCTTGGAGTGGTTTGGCAGGTTACAGCTGGCGCAGGCTGCTGTCTGACACATGGGAGGGAGGTGACATCACAGCTCTTCAAGGCTAGGAGGTAAGTGTTGACCTGCCTAAACTAAGGAAGTTTACACCTGAGCCACACAACCTGATGTGCCTGATTTAGGATTGTGATTAAGACTTGAATTTATTTAATTAATCCTACGCTTAAATACAGTGCTAAGCCTGAGTATGACAACTAGTTTCTTTCAGACTATTAAATCTGTTGCAGTATTTTAACTTTATCCATCCAAATGTATGCCCTTTTTATTGAATCATAAAATTCTTCAGGTTGGAAAAGACTCCAACTTCAATCCAATTGGATTGAGTCCAATCTTTGACTGAACATCACCCTGTAAACTAAAGCAGTCATTTCTTGAACACATCCAAGGGTGATGACTCCACTTCTTCATGAGGGAGCCTATTCCAATGCTTGACAACTCTTTCAGTGAATAAATTCTTCCTAATATCTAACCTGAACCTCTCCTGATACAGCTTGAAGTAATTTCTTCTGCTCCTGTCACTGGTTGCCTGCCAGAAGAGCCTAACCCCCACCTGCAGCCTCCTTTCAAGTAGTTTTAGAGAGTCATAAAGTCTCCCCTGAGCTGCCTTTCCTCCAGGCTAAAGAGACCCGGCTGCTCCTCACTCTCCAGACCCTTCCCCAGCTCTGTTGGCCTTCTCTGGACATGCTCCAGCCCCTTGTAGTGATGGGTCTAGAAATGCACATCAGACTTGAGGTGCAGCATCTCCAGCGCCAAGTACAGGGGGACAATCACTGCCCTGATCTTTGCTTAAGAACATCATTGTGTGAATCAAAATCAAGGGCACAGATGGCTCTACAGGGCAAGGCAGAAGTGCTTTTACTCAGAGCAACTGAGATCATTAATTTTACTTATTTATCTTGTTTGAGAACACTGAGGAGCACATAATAAAGCAGCAGCATCCTCCATCATCTGCACACAAAAAAGTCCAGACCAAGCTAACTATTTTGGCATATGGAAACTAGGGAAGAAAGAGCACCACTTTAAAAATCTCCAGAGGCAAAAAAAGCTTTTAAAGAGAAAAACAGAAGCAAATAGTCTATGTGGGAAGACAAAGTTAGGGTATTATGAGGATTTAACTAGCTTTGCTCTTCTAGTTTGTATTCTCTGCAGTCACTCAAGCCCTAGTTCAGAAGACTTACAAAGCCAGTCAATCTTTTAGAGCAATCCAGTGAAAATTCCCTTAATGTGCACATCCCAGAGGCCCAGAGGGGTTCAGAGCATTGTGCCCCTTTTCAAGGGTCAAAACTTCAGGTTTTTGGTATCACTGTACCTTTGCATGTTGTTAACAGTAATTCTTCTGTGGGTCAAAAAACAAAAGCACAAGAAATAGTCTGCATCGTCATGAAATGAGCCAAACTTAGAGCAGACTGTACAGCTTTAGGCTAAGGTTAGTCAAAATAGGCATAATAGCCAAGCTCAAGGAACCAGGGCTTGGCAGAAGGCTGTCTCAGAGCTGCACAGGGAGCTAAATGGGATACACCACCAGGGGGGCAAAACACTGTTGCCTGGGACATGGCAAAGCAAGGAATGGATCTCCCTTCCTCCTTCTCTTGACTGAATAGGCATTCACAAAACAAACAAAAATGCAATCAGGGATGCCAGCATTTTAGACTGTGTTCCAATCTTGTCCAACTGCTGTAAGAATTAGAAGTTAACTTCTGTACTCTACGGGGCTATTTGAAGGAAAAAGAAGATCTAATAGACACGTATGAATGAGATTTCCCTAAGATACTGCTTCATCAAGCACACTTCAAAATTTAAAGAGAGCACGCAGATTTGCAGCACAGCCAAGCAGTGCTCTTCATTTGAACTTGAAACCAAAAGAGCCAGGCATGGAAATGACATGCATGGATTGCTTTCCTTTGCAGAGACTAGTTCTGGGACATACTTAACAGTACAGAGAGGAGATGAAGACGTGGACATTTTGACAAGGACGAAAAACAAGCAAATACAATACTGTGATTGCATTCCTGAAGGTGAGAAACAGAGGGAGAAAAAGCATTAATTAGGCCATGCATGAAACTGATAGGGGGGGTGGGAAATCAAGAATGGAAAATGGAAATGTTGGATGGTGTTAAGTCTTCAACACACTAGCTCCACTTATCATGGAACTTCATTAAGAATTAGCTCATTTACAGTAAAAGCCATGATATTTGAACTCCATCAGAAACATAGTCTGCCTTATTTAAAATGTCAACACAGTAAGAGTAAATAGACATCTAAAGCAAAAACAAGACCCAAGAACTCTGACTTGACTCTATACCACTACACAATTACAAGATCATCTGATTATCTACAGGACAAACAACATCCTTGTCTGCTCACTAGCACCAGACAATCTATGTTCTAGAAACAGCATTACTGCAGATGTTTTGAGACAAACTATTAATAATAACATCATCATCTTGGGAAAAAAAAAAAAACACACAAAAAAAGTCTGGCTTCTGGAAAAAAAAATTGTTTAACCTTGATTAAAACCACCCTAGGATTTTAAAGCACAACTTTAAAATTCCCTTTGAATATAAACCAATGAGAAAGAATTCATTTTGGTATGGAGGATTACATTTCTATCTGATTAAAACAGAAAATACTGAATAAGGAAAAAAAGGCAATACTCTCTATGTAATTAAATTTTCATTCTCAAAATTACTCCTAGCTTTAACAGATAGTTGAAAATCTCTGCAAGTCTACACTATGGTTACATATTTATGAAATGGGATGCTTAATCTGTGCAAGGAAAAAAAAGCAGAAAATACAGAGCAGACCCATAGATTTTACAAGAGGTAGGCTTGACAGAGTTTTCCTAGTTGCATATACACAGCAGAAAGTTATCTTTCAAATAGATTTGAGCCTTCACAGTGCAAACAATGGCTAAAGGCATTTATAACAGGCAATCTTTTCACATGCCAAATCCTGTAGAGATCAAGATTTTAAAATTATTTAAAATTAACATCAATAATTCTAACATGACCAATACAGCTTCTCTCTAAAAATAAATCATACATCATATTTAGGGAATACTTCTATCATGAATCCTTAACTACTGTTTTTTTTTAAAAAAAGTTTCACTTGCATGTATTGCATAGAAAAACTCCATAGAAAACCAGCTTTTGAATGATCATTAATAACTACAGGCAGCTTCACTAACTGTGAGGACACAAGATCTTAGAAGATCCCAGCCAAAGCCATCCTCACAAGCTCAGAAACTTTCTGCAGGGAAGGCTGTCACCCACAAACTGGCCCTCCTCCAAGACCATTTTCCCAGTGTTACTGGGTAGTTCAAAATACCTCATTGTTTATAAATTGTCTCCCACTCCTGACATCTATCTGTATCAATGGACACTGAAATGTATCTTCCATGTACTGCTCAGTCACCTGGTACTCATTTTTATAACAAACTTCAGTGCCTATTCTTTACACGACTATTCTTAAAACCCTATCAACAGGAAACCCCATCAAAGTATTCACACATTTTTTCACATCAATTCTGAAATGACCAGACAGTAAAGAGCTTTCAAGATGTTTAGTGTCTTTGATGAAGATTTCTACAAATATCTTTTAGAAAAGCCAAGCATACTCCTCCTTCTGAATCACTGCACCTTCCCTATTTGCTGACCTCTTGTGAGAATCCCAAAATATATTCCCTTACAGAAAGCTCACAGGCTCTTCCCAGCGTATCATATTTCACCTGCTCAGTTTTATGCTTGAAAATTTTCATTTTTCTTTCTTCAGTTCTCTAGAGTTTTAAAACCTTTGTATTAAGGCTATTTTCCTCTAGTATCAAATATAATTTAAGCAATAGATTAAGGTATATTCCATTTTAGGAAACACCCCTAAGCTCCTCCACACAACACTAAGTAACTAAGCTTCAGTGATACAGCTTTATGTTTCTTGACTGTTCCTTTCACACACAGCCCATTTAGCAACCTACCACAAAGTCTGCCAGGATCTGTATGAAGGGTGACATGTTCACTATTCTTTTCATGTTTTTGCCAGTTTGCTCCTCAAAAATATTTGTCCTGTAATTTTAAAATTCTACTTTCCTGAGATTACGCTCTTTTCCATGGTCTCATTTGGATACATTTCCCCCTCGTTCATTTATTTTCAATATACTCCTTTATTCTGCTGTTTAACCCTGTTTTAAGGATTCCAAAAAAGTACTATTTGGATAGATTTTGTTTTTTCTTTGGCCGAAAAAGAATTCTATTGTAGGAAAAAAGTGCATGAAGTCTTTAATATTTGGCTCAGAGATGCACTGTGCATTAGAAGCATAAGATAAAAGGCAGTCCCTGTCCCCAAGTGATTACAGTTAGAGTAATAAGGCATTAAAAATTACATAAGACAGCTGTGGCAGGAAAACTGGTCAAAGATTAAATACTACCTGTATTTAGCAAATCATGCAGAAAAAGAGGTTTCACTTATTCAGAGTTTTGGAGCATCAAAAATGGTTTTGGAGTAATGGCTTAATCTCCAAAGCAGGGGGCTACACAGCTTGCTAAGTCTGTGACCTTTTACTTGTATCTGGAAAGCAATTTTACATTTACCAGAAAGCACATAATAAGCAAAACATGTACCAATACCAAGGTCCAATAAACAGAATTAACACAGTATGTTAAGTCTTAGTCTTCATGACTACCCTCAATTTAGCAATAAAAATATCCTACATGGTTAAACAATTTGTATACTCAAAACAAAACGCAAATAAAAAGCCTGAAGCTTGATGATTTTGTTTGGTTTTTCCTTTTTTTTTTTAATATTTTCAAACCTCATCCCAAATGCTTTGCTGAATAACAGACTTCACAGGAATTCATGTATATATGGGTTTACCTTACACAGACTTTTCTAAAGCAGGGACTGGCAATTCTCATAATCTCTATCCCACATTTCTATTTAATTACTATATTGCAAAAAGCTAAACCACCACAAACAGTGCTTGCTTAAGTGGCATGTGTTGTAACCTCAAAGGTCAAAGGTTATAGTGATATACAGTTTATATGGACCAGTAATCCTTTTGATGATTAAAATAAGCTTTCAGAGCCAGAGAAGCAAGAGCATGACAAATATCTTCACGACATATCAACACATCTATAATTGAAAGTGAGCATCCTATGAATTTTGCCTGCCTTCTTAAATGAAGGGGAGATTTAAATGAAGTGATAAGTAGTTTGAATGATTACCAACTCAATGTACAAAACCAACAGCCTCCAGGCTACATCCTCCCCATTGTACATACCACACAGATCACAAACAGCTTTCCCTTGCCAGATGGGGCATTTGAAGTCACACACCAGGGAAGGCCATAGGTGTACTGAAGAAGACAGCAGCTTGGAACAAACTGCTGCCACTGGAAAAGTCCCACTGGCTACATCTTTGTGAGTCAATGAAAGGTTTCGGAGAAAGGCCCTGGCTGAGCCTGGCTCCATGAATTGCCAACCAGTAGCAACAAACTGCTACAGAGGGGGAAATGTGACAGCAGACTGGCACTTAACCTTTGCAATGAAAATGGTAAACCTGACTTGTAAACAGCACCCATCTTCCTGCTTCTGGGCTCGCAGGCAGCAGCTTCAACAACGCACAGAGGGGCCATAACTGGCCCTCCTGTGCCTCTTGAGCATCCTCAAAGCTTGAGCAGTGCAGAGTAAACCAACTGCTACAGCCGTCAGCATATCACGAAGTGCATGGCAGCCACAAATTGTCTCCTCATTTACAGAGCAGAACATTAGGACAGGTACAGCACATCCAGTGTACCAGGAAGGGTGAGATTCAGCCTAACTTCAGCTGCTCAAGTAAACAGACGCTCACCTCTGACAGCCAGCAGCTCTCAGCTTCCCTCTCACTCACTTCACAGAGAGCTGGGGTACTTCTCAGACCTGTCACCTCCTCCTGAGGGAGGAATGTACAAGTTCCTATTCCACTCTACTGAAAGGGAGCCCAAGACAACCAGGGTAGACAGATGTCAGACGAATTCCTGCAGAGAACCTAATTGTGCACAGTAATGCAATTTGTGCACTCTCCCCGCCAGTGAGGCATTATGGCACACACAGGGAATGGCAGCACTTTCTACAGGTATTTTCAAAATATCAACTGTCTTCATTTGTCTGCTTACTAACAGCTGAAAAGTGACACTCCACACATAATAGCAAAAGAGGAAGTTTTAATAAATTTTTTTCTTTTTTGGGGAGTAGAATCTCAAAATTCTACATTTTTATTGATGACGAATGAAGAACATTAAGCAGCTGAACGTAGATCCCTTCAGGGAAGGTACATTTAATCATGAGTTTTCAGCTAAGGATCAAAGGCTTCTAAAAGAGCTATAAAATCGGGGTTTCTAACAATTAGACTATCTAAAGCTCCTATTTTTCAATTCCATTACATATTACACAGCACCATCAGCCTTTGGGTTCCGGAATGAAGGCAACACTTCTGCATTGTCAGAGAAACAAACCTCAAGGGAATGAAAGGACAGAACAGCAGGACTGAGAAAAATGGAAGAAACCAGCTGAAGCACCTTAGCAAAGTAACAGAAATACTAGGTATTTAGTATCATAATTGTCTCCTTAGACTGCTAAAGAGATAAAACTACCTCAAAACTGATTTCATCAGAACTGAAACATTTAAGAACAATGTCTAAAATACATGATGTGAACCCAGTTCCTGATGTCACACTGACAAATCTGCACTTGGCAATATCTTCTTCACTTTTGACAAATCTGTGTAAATGTTCATTAGTGGGTACTGTTTAGCGGAGTTTCAACAAATGAACACAGTGATAGTACCAGCTTTCCAATATACACGTCCAGGTTCAGCACTTGCTCAAGATGAATGCTCAGAGCAGCATGAAATAGACAGCGCTCATGCCCTGCTAACCTCGGAGATAAGAAATAAACCCAAAGAGAGTTCAGAGTTTTTGTAGTTTAATGAAAGCACAGCAAGAGCGATGCTTGCAAAAGGTCACGAGGAAACAACAGCAGTGCAGTAATGCCAACACAAAATTCTCAACTTTTATTTAATCTCAGTCTCATTATTCTTTTTTCCCTCATGACAATAAATCCCACTGAACCAAAGGGATGCACACCATTATCCTGTGACTGTGTAAAAGAATTCCAAGTAAAATAAATACAGGACACTTCCAGAAGTACTCTTATGTGTATATATATATATATACTCTTATATATATATATATATATATATACACACACATATAAAAACTGTAGAAGTTAGATCTGTTACCAGAAGATGAAAAATAGCAAACAGTAAGAAAAAAAACATAGTCTTACTGAACAGCATTATTCTTTCTGTTTACATGCAGGATTAAAGATTACTAAGTCAATGCATCTAGTAGATGTTTCGGTATGCAACCTCATACATTGATTTTCTTTTCCAGGATCATCTAACAGAAGCAGGCTGCTCCTTTTAAAAGATCCTGTCATAATAGCAGAGATTTGACTAAAGAAAATAAAGAAATCAATATAGAAAACCGTTACATTTTTACATTTATAAATAAATACACAACAGGACTATGATGAAATTCATTGAGTTACTCTCTAATAATAGCATTTCTTTGCAGAATAAGAATGTATATGGACTCTGTTTATTGTTTAATTAATGTATGTAATTCTTTATTAAGCATGGTTTTGCTCAATTTTAGCTTAAGTGTCTTACATATTCTCCATAGTTTTTCAGAGCTTCAACACTAAACTGATGAGCTTCATTTTTGCTTTTAAGTCAGCATCTCTAAAAACAAAACAACATACCCATCTGCTTTCCAATGTCTCGTCTCCTTCCCCCACATTTTTTTTTTCTTTATTAGAGTCAAGTGATTGAAAAGCTCTATGCCCTTCTAGGAGATCAAGCCACTGATTAGCAAACGTCTCTTCTTTGCAAAACTCAAACTTCAATAAGTAAGCTAAGTAGAAGGGGAAACATCAGAACAAATATCATGAGTTAGTGACTTCAACTAATAAAGATTTTTACAGTAGATACTCAGTATTGGAGGAAAAAAAAATAATGCATCGTAAGAAAGATTAAGGAAAACAATACCTATTGCTCATTATTGATAACATATACCTATCCACAGCCATGTTCTTGGTAGCATCAGCTACCAAAGGAACATACTAGATGTAAATAGCACCAAATAATATCCTTTTCTTTTGTTCTCAAACAAGACATTAGTGCAAGCTTCCTATCATTTTCCCCTCATTGTCAATGTTCTTTAGAGAAAAGGCAGCTGCACAGAAGAATCACTGGATAACTTTGCCAGAACTTACCCAAGTATACCTGAAGTAGAGACCTTGTTTGTTTTCAGAAGAACCTAGAAGCTTCTACTGAAAAAAATGAAAGAAAAACTGGGTTCTTTCCTTACTACTGACATCAGAGCTGTCAATCCTGGGCATGCTACCTCAATTATGATTCATGTCAATCATGCTTTAGGACTTAGGCTACAGTAGTGTTAACAAAGGCATAAAAATCAGATTACTAATCTTTTCATGATATACTTCAAACCCAGGCTTTTGAAACTGAAACGTTTCCACTACTGCAATAAGTTGAGGTTAACCCCATGCCTTGAAGCTCTTATACACCAACAAGAAGTCCATCCACAAGACGTGGATGCTCAGTGTCTCAGCAACTGCAGAGACCTCACACCTCCTCACCTTCCTGAAATCCAGCATAAGATTCACCTTTGTTGAGGTTACAGTTTTTTCCCTTATCACCTTCTCTAAACATTCAGCTACCTTCAGCTTTATGTTCCTTCTCAAAAAAATGTAGTTTCACACCTATTCCTTTCAACTCTTTCTAAAATAAAGTGGGCTGTTCATACTATCCCTGCCAACACATACTGCTCTGTAGTGCACCCCTGCCTCCACACACATGTATGAGGACACAGTTTAAAAACCTTCTCTCCCAAAACACATTTGACTACTACTCTCATTCTGTCAGTCAAATGAAACTACAACACCTTTCATCTCACTACAGTTTAAAAGACAAGACATGAAAATACTAAGGGAAATTTCCACTTTTCTGTTCCAAAATTTAACTTTCCATCCTCTACACATCTGTGCTGTACACAAAAACCCCTCACTCCTCCAGTCTGCAATTTGTTCTGCCAGCCATTTTGAAAAGCAAACACCCTCATGCTACAAGCAAAGTGTTAAGAGCTGATAGTTCTCTATACTTAGCAGGCAATCTGTATAGGAGTTTAAAAAATATCCAATTTTCAAAGGCAAAAAAAATTAATGGTATTTTACATAACACTCAAAATATTATCTTATTCCCCTCCCTTATTTATATTGCACTGAACTTTTTGTCAAGTCGAATAAAACAAAGCTAAGTAACAAGAACATTTTTATAATTACTTTGAAAGCTCTTATATCTGAAACTAAGCAGTTGTACTTGGCCTCATAAATTCCCTTCCCCTCTAATTTGCTAAAAAAAAAATCTGCCCTTGGGCATGTAAGGCAGTGACAGTGGGTTCCAGTTATGGCTCCCAATGAGAACCACAGCTCTGAGAAGTAAAAGAAAAGGTGTTTTTCTAGATAACTACTGCATATCCCTAATTCTCTTAGTAACTTAAATCCTGAAACACTGAAAGACAGCACATATGTGCTCAGAACAGATCTGGTAATTGTTGATGCTCTAGGTGGCAGCAGGATCTCTTACTGTCTCCTAACTCTGGCATCCTCCAGAAAAATCTTAGAGAAAAACAGTAAAGCTGCCACTGCTTTAGTGATACAATACATTTGACACTGTTCAATTCATTTCTACTAAAGAAATGGCAGAAGCTTTTACCAGCAGAGTGCCTGTAAAGAGTCACAGCAACATGCCTGTCTGCTCATTTAGATCCAGATGTGCCCACAGCCTGGCGCCATAAATCCCACCATATCAAGAACAAAAATCCAAGCTTGCTAAGTGTTATGGCTGACATTTTTACTTCTTCCAGCAAGCTTTTATCTGACATTTTTCCTTGACAAAGGAAGGTCTCAAACGAGGGAAGTGGAGACTGCATCCTATTTTTCCATGCGCTAACCAGTAGTGTCATCTATCTTTACTATACAGTGCAAATCTAGGCAAAACCCCTAGGAACAAATTAACAGCAGTACACGGAAAAAGAGCCTTGTCTGCCTACTTAAATGCACTTACTAAACTTAGAAATTGATTAATATTAGCAATCATTGCCAGAGTGCATCCAAAAGATTGCTATCTCCAGCGTTTACAAGGAATCTGAAAACTGCGTACAATGATGATACACATCAGCTGTTCTCTCTTGGTTTAGTAACTTTTAAAAATCATGAAGTATACATCCAAAAGGTACTGACATGAAAGATATATTAAGAAAAAAGATTTTTGTTTGGCTGGGGATTTTTTGTTTATTTCTTTTTTATATCAGTTTTATTTTCCTTTGCTAATCTGCAATTCCACTATTACAACTCTAGTTAATAAAATGACTCACCAGGGTTGCTTCATTAGGTGAAAGTAGTTTTGGATATAAGCACAGAAAAAACAAAAATCATCAATAAGCTCTACGCTTTGTTCTAAACCCCAAGAGATGTGTCTCAACTTCACCTAGTCAGTTCTTGGAACATAATAGCAAATATTCACCCTGCAAAGCCAGGAATTACACTTAGAATACTTTTCAAAGTAAATTAGACATCTGAACTTTTATTCCCACCCTCCTGTCCAGTGCTTCTCCAGAACCTGAACTGAGTTGGCCAGAACTACCCTGAGCAGCGGTTGCCACCCTGCAGCACAGCTACAGCAGAGTAAAAGATCACAGGTGCTGTGACCCATTATTAAAGGCTTGGCCACAACATCCTGTGTGTCTGTAAGAGCAGCAACCAGCTGCTGCCTCAAGAACCTCAGTGCCTATGCATCCACTTCTCCTATTCTTTTCTCCTCTCCACTTCCACAAACCATGAACCAAACTGCACCTTCTTCAGACTGATGGGCAAGGAACCTTGTTTGTTAGGAATGTAATTGGTTGGTCTAATAAGAAGAGGTTGTCTGTTCTCAAACCCTGCCTCACTGGAAAGATACACTCATTGTGGGATTCTCAGCAAAGGCAGCTGACCGTGGAGTTCCTTGCCAGGGCTGATTAGACACACACTAACTGTGGGCAAAGTTCAGGACACACCTGTACAAGGAAAGGCTTTTGTTTGATAGTGGCAACAGAAAGTAGCTCTGCTGAATGTGGAGCCCCATATCAGCAAACATTCAGGCTGAGAGTCAGCACTTACATGGGAATCCTACACTCTTCCAGAATTTTGTTTCGAATGTTGATACAAATCAAAAAATTACAGAGATGGGGCTTGAAAAACCTGCCTACCATAGCAAGGGAAAAGAGGAGAGGGATGAGTAGGTTGAGTTGGCTGAAGAAATAGAAACCAGTAAATATTTTGGAAGAGGACAGGAGGAGTCAGAGATGCAGCAAAAGCCACATCCTGTCCTGTGCATGTACAAAAAGTCAGGCAGAAGGAAGCACAGGTCTATACACACACAAGAAGGCTGCTCTCCAAGCCTCAGCTAACAGTAGAAGGAAGAATGGATTCATCTGGGCTAACCAGCAATGGGACAAAGAAAATTACAGGTGTATCATCACAAACAGCCAACTATACCCAGCTTCTATACCTCAATGAGGATTAATGCTATAAACAAAAAACAAAACAAAACTAATAAAAAAATCCCACTTTTTTTCAGGATCAGCATCCAAACTTCCTGAGAATACAAATGAGTTGGAAATTTAGTTCTCCCAAACAAGAAAGCAAACATTTTGGTATTGCTTCTGTGCACAGGCAAGAGAACTGGCAAAAAATAAATATTTTTGGTTTCGCTTTTAGTACTTTTTAATTGATGCACTAAACATTTACAAATCAAAAGGAGACAGTCAGCTAGCAGCAAAAGACAAAGAGATTCTTGTGCCTGATGAAACATTTGAGGACTCAGGGGCAGATTTCTCCAGTGTAACATGCTTCGTTAAATCCAGAACCAGAAGCCAAATCCCATACCACCTTCTTAAAGCAGTGCTAGATGATGCACACTGAAAATCTTTTTCTATACAAACCTAACACCATCAGTTCTTATCAGTTTGTGTAACTAATAAAAAGGAAATTCCCAAAGACCCCAAACTGCATACTCAAAGAATGTCACTCTAGCTCTACCTATGAATATGTATATTTATTTCACTGTTTCCCACTAACAGCACTTGGCATCTGTCAGACAATGGTGAAACTTTACCAATTTTTTTTTTACCAAATGACACCCAAGAAGAACAAATTTGGTTCCTTCAGGCAAGGTACGAAGTAATGGACTAAATTACACAGCTGGAAACAGATAGAGGTAGCTGAATGCTTTCAAATCTAAAATATTGGAATTAAAGCTAGCTTTCAGCTGCTGAGCAGTTTTCCATATTCCTTTAACAATTTTCTTTCTGGAGGCTTTTCAGCTGTACAAATTTATGAAGGACTGTATAATATAATCAGCTTGAAACATTGCTCCTCGGAATCAAATCCAACAGTTCTCAGCCATTGGGGATGAAGGTCAGAATAAGAAAATTACATATTCAAAGCACTACTTTATACCATGGAAGTTTTGAGCAGAATTTCTCAAGATGCGCGCATCACCAGGACATATCTGGATTCATTTCAGTGCAAAACAGACATCAGCAAATCATCTTGAGGACTTTTGCCCCTCTACTTCTCCAAGTCTACAGCTTAAGGAAGTATATCGCACTGCAATACCTTAACTGAGAGCTGCTGTGAAGACTAGGAAAACATTCCTCACTCTATTTGTTTCTGTTACCTTTTATTTTCAAAGAGCCCTTTGATATGGTGATTCTCTATTTCTGAACAGCAACGCCTGAAGCAGAGGTTAAACAGCATGGAATGCATTTTCTTTTCCTTTCCATCCTTTTCCTATTCACGGTCTCTTTGCCTCCCCTGCAGCTGTCACAAGAATACCTTCAGAGCTACTTCAGCCCTCTGGGGTCCCACTGCAGGAGGCAGTTGGGCTGGGGATTGGTCAATTCCTGCTGGAGCCCATCTGATGGGCCCAGTCTCCTCCATCACACTTTTCTCTCCCTCCACTCCCTAGGCTGAACTGAGTGGAGTGAGTTCTGCTGGGGCATCAAGAGCAAGAATTGATGTATTGAGTGTAATTATGAAATTGGAGCAAGAGGCTGACTAGAGCATGGGAATATGTATATACAGAGCTACAGTCAAGACGTGTCTTCTGGATACATCTCTAAGTCCTGTAATCATAATTTGAGGGACTCCAGGAAGCATACTGGAGAGAAAGAGAGACACTCTGTTTCTCTCCCTAAGATGGCCACCCCTATGACCTTGTAGGCAGGAGTGAGTGGATGGCAACAGGAAAGGAAGAAAACACCATTAGAGAGAAAATAATAAGCCAACTTCTAAAAATCTTAGGAGTTATCCTAGTAGGGTATCATTTTATCAATAGCACAGATGCACCATTATCAGCAGGTCAGCAGCAGAAGCTCTATGCAGTGCAGGGGTTTTCATCAATAGAGAATGTAGAGATCTTCCAGGAGCATCACTGTGCTATTTTAAACACCTTTTCAGTTGCTACATGGCCTGTAAGCTTGTCACTATGCTTTAGGGAGCATTCACTACAAGGAGGTTGCATGAAGACTTCTCTTACAGTATTCAGTTCATCTTCAGCACTTCAAACAGAACCAGTCATAACTAAAATTGGATCTGAAAGTGGATGTGCTTGTACTGTGTAATGTGACTTTCAGTTCCATTCACACACGATTTGGACAACTTCATCACAGATTAAATATATTAAAATTCAAAGATAGGCTACTTTTTATGACATCTTTGGCTGTATGAGACTTAAAGGAAGACTGGTTAAAGGCAGTGACTCTGTTATAAGAAGAGATTAAAAAAACCTCAGAGGCAAAAAAGACCCCAACCCAAAACAGGGAAAACATACTGCAAGGCACGAAAGAAATGCAAAACTGCCCATAGAATATTAAAATTATTATGAAAACTAAGCTATTTCCATTATCTGTAAATGCCTCAATCTGTGCAGTTATTTCTGTTTCAAATTTTCTTTCAGTTCTGGTACTTGATAATGCCATAGAAAAGCAACCTTTCTCCATAATACTTTCTCTAAACACTTTCCTCCCTATGCAGTGCTCAAACATTTTCATTCAGTGCCATAACCTGGCCTCAACAAGCTACAAAACACACCCTGGCCCACAACCCTGCAACACCCACATCCAGAACCTCATCAAAAACTCATTTGTGCCAACGGAAGGTCACCCTCTTGTTTCACTGCACCATTAAAACCACTTCCTCTGCCTATTGAAAAGTGACATGTTTACTTGTAACCACAGCACTTAGCACCACTAAACCCAGGAAACATAATGGAAATACTTACATCTATTAATAGATCATTAAGCATATGGAAAAAATATGCCCTGTGGCTGATGCATGGTATCAAAAGTCAAGAAATTAGCATGAAAGTAAAGCCCTACTCTTTCTCTTCCCTTCAGGAGACGGAAAGGAGAACTGGCTCACCCACCATTTATCTTGGGAGCCATAATTTGCTCACAGTTTATCAACATTTTAAGAGGCCCAACAGCACATCCCAGTCCTCTCCCTGAGGTCTCTTTCCCCTGACACAGAGTGGGTCTGGACACACACACAGATGCCATAATCAACACAAACAAGGGAATGAAATCTGGCAAGATGCAGGCAAGTCATCAGCAAAAGGAAAAGGAAAGTGCTTCCCATTTGTTGATACCACCTTCCCAAGGGAAGGGAAACTAAATCCTTTAACTTAAAATATGTAAAAATCACAGTAATGATGTGTGGATAAACACTGCAATATTGTCCTGTTTTCCCTTCTGAGACAAAGAAAAGGTCTTTCTTGCGTGATTTGCCATGGAGCAAACTTAGGAGCATAAAAACATATTTTTGTTTCACATGACCGGAGTTTTTTCAAAATTAAGATTATTTTACTCCCAATATAATTGAATATTGGAAGTTTATTCCAACTCAACAATCAAGGCTAGTTGCTTTAAACTGAAGTATTCTTCCAGCTCTCACTTGATCTGTTGTTTAAGTGAGAAAGCAGCAGAGCTCTGCCCGGATCCCTACAGCGCTCCTGCTGTGGTTACAACCCAGGCATGCCACTGCACCTCTGGAAAGTTTGTATCTTTCTCTTTTGATCGCAGCCACATGAAGAATTTCAGTATTCCACACCCACGAGCAAAATTAATTTCAAACTATAAATATTTGAATGCGTATTTTTTTCTGAAATAAAGCAGAGCCTTGAAGGCTTCTGCTTGGCACAAGACAAGTAATTTGATAATTCATATGGATGGAACTGGGCAAGTCATACTTGCAGATCTTCCTAAGTGAAACAAAACCACAATGCATCCTCCAGCATCTGGCATCAAAACCGTACTAACTGTAGTAGATTACTACTATTTTCTTGACTTTTTTTGAGATGCTTTTATAGGGGTATCCACAAATTGATATCATGTATTTTTATCTAACACACCCACCCCCCTTGTATCAAAATCTCAGGCAGAAGTGGTAAATTCTCACTTATTTTATTTACTGAAATCACTACAAGGAAAGAAGTATCTAAGAAAAACTATTCAACAAAGAAAACTAGATTTATGAAGCTTCATGTAATTTCTTCTAAACTGGTTGAATGCACAACACACCTGCGATGGTGGTAAGGCATAAAATCCATTTTCCTTTTTTTGCAAGCAGATCTATTACCATGCACAAACCCAACAAGGCAACTTGCTCTGGCACAAAGTAACAATGCAGAAAACACCACAGACTAAAGTGCTCATCATATCATACCAAGTTAATACATATTCCATGGACTGGTCCTCTTGGAAGACAAATGCAAGCACACAGGAATACAAAACAACACATTTAACTTCTACTGAGGGGGTTGACTTTGAAAGCTTGGACAATTTAATCTATTTCTGTACTCAAAATACAGAAAAATTAGTGTTTCTAGATTTTTCACAAACTGGAAAAAAAGAGATTTGGATGTCCAACACCACATCAAATGTATATTTAATCTTGTAAGGAAAAAGAAAGCTTAAAAAGTTAAATATTATATGATGCACAGGAAATAGTCTTGTGTTAAATCATTAGAAGAAATAGAGTTCAACATTGTTTTTCCAACTGGTCCAATCAAAAAGCACATGTGTGTAACGCTGGAACACAAAAGGTTGAATTTTGCACATTGAAAAGGAATGAATTTAACAAAAGTGAAACACTAACATGAGAAGCTTGCTACTGGCATCTTTATGCCAAGAAAAGTAACATGAAAACACAGTGAAAAAAAAAAATTTTGGCACACAGAGAAAAACAGTTTAAAGCAAGCTCACACCTAAGCAAACAGCTACCGCAAGACAAGTGTGCAAACCCTGCACAACATCAGGAATACCTCTTCTATTCATCACTGCTTTGGACCTTCTCACTGAAAAACTGCCAAAAAACCAAACACCTGCTGTGCAACTGAAGTTTATGCAAAGATCACAGAAATGCTTTATCAATCTCAGCAAAGTAGACGTTTGTCTGCAGCACCTCAATACTACAAGAACAATCAGCTCCCCCATGATCAAAGAAAAGCAGACACAAACACATGAAAGAAGTAGCAAAAAATCTTCAGATATTCAAGTGCAAAAGCGAAAATGACATCCCAGAATTTAGGGCAGAACAGTTTGATCTGGCATTTGGCAAACAAAGATGACATGCACACAAATAATACATTAAATCAAAAGAAGCACAATACTTCACAAAACTTCGGATCACAGAGGGCACAGATATTAAATAGTTATGGGAAAGTGTAACTTCTGTGGATAATGCATTTAAGAGTTACAAGAAGAAAATTACGAAAACTAAGAATGTGACCAACAAGCATTTGACTATATTAGTTCATTACAACTGCAAAAAGCCTGAAATGTACATGCATTATGTATGTACATATACAGAGGACAACACAAAGCCAGAAGTAATTATATATGAAATGTTTGGATTACTATTTAACTACAGGAAGCACTTTATTAAGTTTCTTACAATATTCAGACCCACAGAGGGTGCTAGGGTCTTAGGATCTTGACAGCTTCACGACAAAAATGAAGAAAAACAATAGTGTGTTATTTGAATGACAAAGTCTGTCACATGCATTACAGTCTTTTAAACAACATAACAATAATCTTGAGGAGTTTTTTCCCCCATTTTAATGGTTAGATAGATTTCCACTTTGTGAAACCCACTTATCTCTTATCTTTACACAGCGACACATCATCATCATTAATCACTGTGGAGATAAGACATAGTGAAAGGTATTTCTAAATATCCTATCTAAAGCCAGGGTAATGTGACTACCCAAGATTTTTTCACTGGGTAAGTTGCTTGAACACAAGTATATTTGGAAAACAGATACATACCATATTCCTACATGCACTAATTTCAGGCATAGAAAATACACCAGCAATACATCAAGTTGTGATTAAAGTACCAAACACAAGTCAATTAGAGCAAAATAACTCAGAAATTATGTAAAATGACCCAAGACAGGCGGATTAAAATAAACCCTGTTACAGTACTGAACTTTGCTTTTGATTACTCCAATAACCTTGGCTGAGCATTACTACTCCTTTCCACTATTTAAGCATATTATCCAGATTTCCCCTCTCAACCAGTACATGTCCACAAGAAAGTTAAATGAGTGTGTGATTTAGTTACTCGTGTAACTAAATTCAATTAGCATTCCCAAAAGTTGTATTAGCTTCCTGGTAAGCTTCAACTGTCTCCAACCTGTACAGTCGTTATTTATAAAAATTCCGTAAAACAGTATCTTTAAGAAAACCAAAAAAGCATTAAATAAATTGATGTAGAATCTAAACTGAGGATTACTGCTCCTAGGATCTGCTCAACAGCTTGAGCCAGTCACAAACAAAGGGCTGGCAGCTGCAATGCCCTATCAGAGAGCTGATGCAAAAACCTGATTTCATGAGGAGCGGTCAAGATAACTAAAAGAGCCAAACAAGCTACTCAATAATCCTGACACTGGGACCTTCTTGCAAAGGTGAAACACACAAGAAGGAAATAAGCTGGTTTTTTTCCTATCCTGAGTAGTCCAGAGTTGAACAGAATTTAAAGACTCGCTCTATTCTGTAGCCTTAGAAAGCATTTGTAAGTGAATGACAGACATAAGATTTTTAAAGAATTTCCCCTGTCAGTTTTGGTCCACATACACTGAATGACTAACAACCAAGAAAGTTATAATTGTATTTTATTTATTCATGAGATTTAAAAATTCCTTACTAAATACATCTTCCTACTGTATCATCATACAGGATATATAGTTTCATTTACATTAAATATGTACATGCTTCTTCAATCAGCACAACTAGAAATAATTACCTAATGTTTAAAAAAGCATTCCTGATGCCTTTCCACTGCTGTGGATACACCAGCCACCAAAGGAAATGGAGGTATGTGACACTATACAATGCTGTCCTATAAACACTACAGCTTTCAGATGCTTTACTTTCCTAACCTGTGCATTTCAAGTGATACACCTTCCTTTTACTTCTGCAGTCTTGGAATTCAAAGGCAAGGCATTTTTTCTTCATTGCAGTTTAATGAACTTTACTGGGAAGTGGTCTGACTTTTTCTTTTTTAAGGACGAAGCAAATGTTACAATACTTTAAATACTGAAGCAGTAACCTTGATAGGATGTAGTGTATTAAACTGCCCTGAACTAAAGCCAATACTTGCAAATGGTAACATCACATGAAAAGCAGCACATGAATTAACCTTGGGGATAAACAACCTTGAGTGTCCACATATGAAAGAAAACAGTACAGTACAAAAAGAAAAGCCTAAGTACATTGTTTAAATAATTTTGGCCTATAAGAAATCACTTGGAAAAGCAATGAGATCAAGAAGAAAAACTCACATAGCATTTTTAAAGGAATCCACACATTAAATCCTTTCACACAAACTGGTTTTGTGATTACAACCTAAGATGGCACAACACATCATTTTTTCTCCTAAATTCTTTTAGCCATGATCATATTTTCTATAAGGAAAAAACCCCAACCAACCAACAAACATTTTTTACTCTGAAAATCAAAGTGTCCAGTATTTCAATCTCCTAGCACATACATTAGGAAAATCTCACCAGGCAGTAAAAAGGAAGCTGAGAGATTCAATACTTAGCCACTTGTCCTTCAAATGTTCTTTAGTCATTACCTTTACTATAGGCAGCAGCAGCAATAATGCCTACATTTTGGTCACTTAACACTCTTCCTGACAAAAAGATTCCTACAGTGTCTTCTCAGGCTATTGTTTGCCTCATGCTTTTGCTTTTCGGCAAAGGGATATTATTTTCTTGTGCCATAGAATTTTGCTCCTTGTTCGCAGAATTATAAACAATTTAACACTATTCTCTCCCCTAGTAGTCAAGAGATTAAAAAAAAAATCCCTTATTGCAGGCTTGTTTGTTACAGCTTGGTCTGGGCAGACAGTAAAGTGCCTTACTTGCACTGCCACCCCAGCAAATCCCCCAGCACCGGAGGATCCTACAGATCAAAACTCAGATGCTGCCAGAGAACTACAAAGTTTGGGAAGGGGAATGGTGGCTACAGTCACTGCCTGTTGTTGGGGCAGCACCCTTTTGGGGGACAACACTGTGGGAAGGAGCATTTTACTCTGGAACAGAGAGGTGAGATTCTTCCTAACCTTATGACCAAGACGAGGACTCCAGGACCAAGACATACATACAAACATGAATTAAGAGAGCACGATTTCCACATCCACATTAATGATTCACTCTAGTAGCTGTTGTGCTTGTTACAAAGCTGGCAAATCCCACAAAAAAGAGCCTCATTCTCTGCTGCAGGAGATCCAAATCCCATCCATACTGCTGTCTGTAACACACACCACACATATACAATCGTTTACAGCACATCATGTATTATCTTCTAGCAGATAATTCAAATAACAAATTCGGCCAAGACCACTCTACACTGCCTTCCTTGGGCATTAGTGCTCAAATGCCAATGCTTGACCACAAGTAATTACATCTGTCTGTGCCTATAACACATGACCCATTTGATACCATCTTTAATTATAGTACATGCTGGCTTTTCTGTGGATTCCCAGTCTCATACAGGGTGAAAAATAGATTATGCACTGGTCAATATAAGGAGTGAACGTTTTTTGCAACATTTGACTCTGAGGTTAGAATGTATAAACTGGGAAAAAAAACCACGAAAAGAAAAACGTCTGGAAAGAGTGCAAGTGAATATTGGGAAGAATTCCTTATGCTTTAGAAAAAAAGTGGAAAAATCCTCACAAATATGAATTCTGAGCGTAAGTTTCCTCCCATCTCCCATGTGGAATTCTAAAAATTGGAGACCCTGACTGCTCAACAGTAACAGCTTTACAGCAAAAGCTGCAACTGCTGAGCATGTGGAAAAGGGTGAGGAACAGCAAGCAGAGGCATTTTCAGCTCGTTCCTTGGCTCCTCACACTGTGTTATCCCAAAGAAGTCGGTGTCAGATTCCCACTCCATAAATTTGGGAGAGTAATCCTTCTTTATCTCCCAAAACAACTGTAAAGCTACTTTTAGTCACTACAGTGGCTTAGGACAAACTGGGAAATTAATTCCCTCTTATGCACCAGGTTTAGATGGTTTACCATTCACAAAGCAGAGGCTCCATACCAGATAATTAAGGTAAAAGTGTAATGAGCACCTGCATAAAACCTTAATTACCATTCATCTCATACTCGAGCCCAGGGGAGGTCAGGTGGAGAAGGAGCGGCCGGACCCACCCTAACACCTACATGTGAAGCCAAGAGCCAAGGTCACGACCACCAGCCTCGACCCCAGCATCTCGTGGTGCTGGGGGAATTGAGCCCATGCCAGGTGCTGCTCCGCACATACAGCACAGCAACCTCCACCACATCTCACACACCCTTTTCACCTTCGGAAATTAAAAGTTATGTTCGCTGAGCAGCGAGCGGAGAGCTTAACCGGGAGCCGTGCCTATATAAGGGCTGTGCGTGCGGTGTTCACGCCCGATACCCGCTCAACCAGTTTGCTGCCCGGGCTGGGCAGCACCGGCACAGGCAGGCCCAGGCACCGCCGAGAAGGAGGTTTACAAATCGCTGCCTCCCCGCTCTGCACTTCGGGGCACAGCCGCGCTGCCGCCCGCCCGCCCGCCCCGGCAGCACCGCCGGCGGCCGGGGAAATCGCGGCGGCACAAAAGCCACCTCATGGCAAACACCTCCCGCCCCAC
>VZSR01000920.1:2316005-2386738 GCA_013398615.1 Brachypodius melanocephalos
GCGCTCCGGCTGCGGGGTCAGCTCGGGCAGGGGCGGCCGAGCGGCGCTTTAGTGCCCGGGCGTGTTCGCTCGGGTTATCCCCGAGAGCCGAACAACGCGCGTTCTCCGGCTTCCCGGGCGGATCCGGCCGTTTTCCCAGATTTTTCCATCCAGGTGTTTGCGTCCTCTGTTTGCAGCCACGCGCGGCCTCGGATGGCACCGGGGCAAGGCACCGCCGTGTCCTTCCCATCCAGCTGCGGTCGCGGTTCCCCTCACGGGGTCCCTTCGGGCCGGGCTGGCCCTGCAGCGACAGGAGCACTTTGTACTCGGTTTTAGAAGGGGAGAAATTAACATGATCATTGTTTCTCCTCATCACTCACATACTAGTGGTTGAACTCCTCTCCCTAGAATTTTAACACACGCTTTGTATACTTCTTTTTTGCTCCCCCATTACTGGTTTTCCTGTTTCCAGACCATGTTGGGACACAGCAGTGCTAAGGCCCCAGGACTTGTGGCTCTGGACCGGTCCTGTTCAAAACCTTGCCAGAACTGGTGTTAGATGCCAAACACCTTATTGACCTGTCTTCACTGCCAATTTACCAAAATTTCAATGTAAGATGTATTTAATCCTTCCACTTTTCGTTCTTACTCCTTTTGTTTTCTTCTTTTTGCCAAGCAATTATGTTACCTTTATATTCTTTACCTGAAAGTACAGACCATAGTCAATATGAGAGGAAGGAGAAGGACAGCATTTATTTTGGTATTCCTGATGTGTCTCCTAGCAAATCACTATTTCCTAAGAGGCAATTATTCTGTTGGGGTGCTGGGCAACAGTCCTTCCATCTACATATTCAAGTGGTATTCTCATTTTTGGGTTCACACACCTCAATAAAAGTTTAGCTACACAGATTTAGGGTTTCTGGTGCATATAGTAATAATTATTCCTAATGTTGCTTTATCAACTAAATACTTAATTTTCATTTTTTGTAACTCTGCCAAATTTAAAAAGTGTCAAATTATGTTTTCATTTCAGCTGTTTCTCATGCTAACCCTACATCAATGGTAGATTTATCATTCTACCTGTCTAAAGATTAAATTGCACAGTTTTGGTCACATTACAGAAGAAAAAACCCCACCTGTCTTACTGTAGCTGTTCCTCCTAATTTCCAGGGGCTCATTTGGCAACAAAACCAAAAGAAGGAAGAATCTCCTGTAATTTTAATTCATCTTTAGCCTAGTGGTGCCGGATGAACACATACGAAAGAACAGCTGGTCTCAGTGCAAGATACATGGGTTTAGTGATGAGGAAAAGGAAACAGAGAGGATGAATTTCCAGGACTGGGAAACAGAACAGCAGAGAATGGATGTGGTCCATGAAAAGATGGAGGATTATGGCCAGAAACTGGAGAAAGGGGTATAAGGGTATCTGCGGGGTGTAGCCAGTGGCTGAGAGGAGAGGAAGGGATGGAGGCACTGGAGAATCTGCCCCGAGGAACATGAGCCCATCAATGCTGGTCGTGGAGCCCATAAGCACAGCATGTCACATGGAGAAAGAAGTGTTCTCCTATAACAGTAATTTTCTCTGATAGTTGGTTCACAGCATTCAGACTGGGAGTCATGCAGTGGGGGAAAAAAATCTTTTAAAGAAAACTTAAGGAAACTACACAGAAAACATGAAAGCTCCAAAGACAAAGCCCTCCCCTACAGTATTGTATGTTGTTGGTGATATGAATCAATTTTTAAATTACCTTTGCAGAGTGGTTTTTTCCCACAAAACTCCTGCCTCATTCAGTATAAGGATGTCTTTAATTAATGTACAGTTCTTCAATGTTTCTCTTCATTTTCATCATGTAAAGTGGAATCTTTCATGTCATATTCTCTGTACATTCTTCAAACCCTGCCTTGAAGGCAGGTTAATTAATTTCCATGATGACTTTCCTGTGGTAGTCTCATAACTCCTTCAAAACATTCATAAATTTAACTTTGTAACAGCCTTCTAAGTTGAAGTAGTACTATTATCATATTTTCCACATAGGGAAGAGCTAACAGAAGGTAATGTATCTGGAGTTGCCTGTAGTGGTTTGTTAATTCTTTTATGTTGTGGAGGCTGGCAGGTTGTTTTAAAGCAGGGAATAGTGGATTTAATACAGTGTGCATCCACCAGCACCTCAGAAACAAGAGCAGAACTGTTCTTGCTCAGGTTTGACTTTAAATACTTTTATAGATCTTTAAGTACCAGATGTAGTGGGTTACTTATAATCTACAGAGCTTTGGTATGCACTTACACCTGGGAGTCAGGAGCTAATTTCAGGCATGTCTGTATGTCCGTCTTTATGACAGATAGGGGAACTCCAGGAAATGTTTTCTTATTCAGCCTTTTAAAAGGAAGCTATTAACAGTTTAATTTTGTGCATACTTCACAGATCAAGATTGTTTTCTTGATTATAGCAGCAAAAGGGGCCTTCCCAGCTGCCTGCATGCTTAGAATTGGAGATGTCATCATATTCCCTAACTCTCCACAGTCCACCTTTCTTTAATGTCCCTTCCTATCAGCAGGAAGAGACATCCTAGAGGTTGCACATCACCAGGAGCAATGGGAAGGTGTGTTGAGTGATAGGGAAAGGATTACACAACTTAGCTTTTGGTTGCTGAGGGATGGGATTGCAAAGTTTCTCCTTGCCTCCAGCCTGGGCCAGAAGTGTGAATTATCACAGCACTGCCTGCAAGAGCACTGCCTGCACACAGAAGGGAGCTGTGTGTTTGCTGGGCATTGCCAGTCTCTGATCAGCAGCTCACTGGAATGAACTATAAAGCAGTGTAGGAATTTTCCCAACACAGAACTGAATCTCTGTAAGGCACATCATAGTGAGCACTCCTTTTGGGAAAGTATTTATTGCAGACACTTTGGTTATTCTGCTTTCTTCATCTGAATCCCAGTTTGTCCTGCTATGAACGAAGCTCTGGTAATACTTGTTCTAGACTGTTGTGTTTTAAAGTGTTGTTCTTTCTTTCATAGTGTGTTGCACACTGTTAAATCAACACTGCTATGAGTTTCTTTTGTGGAAAACATTTTTCCTCTCTTACCTCCATTTTCAGGAGATGCTGTATTTAAACAGGTCTGTGCAAATGACCTACAGTAGGTAGTGGTCAACCTAAGCCTGAGAAAAACTCAGAGATAGATCTGCAGAGAAGTAAAATCTTAAAGTCAGCTCAGGATGCAGACATAAAAAAGCTGGAAGGACTGACAATTTTGCCACCTTAACAGACATTCAAATAAAAACTGTCAAAAGTGTAAACTAATTTTGAAAATCTTGGCTTCTTTTCTCAGTGTTTTTTAGATGGTGGTATCTATGCAACCAAAGCCATCCCACTCTAGGAATGCTTCAGAGGGAAAACAGAACAGTTAGTCCTGAGCAAACTAGCCAAATTTACAATGTTACAGATCTATGTTGGTCCACAGTTTTTGCTGTATTTTGCCATTTTGTATCAGTAGCCCAGAATTTGAGTGCCCGAAAAAATAAGGCACTAGAGTAGCTGCCTGGGATGTATCACTTGGAGCAACTGGCCCAGTGTCACACAAACACTGCATGTCAGAGATGGTAAATCCATTTCTCCTAGGCAGTATTTGTCTGCTTTAATTTCAAAATCATCCTTCCTTTTCTGAAACTCTTGGAAGTCCAGTGCTTCACAACCTCTGGATGAAATTCAGTGCTCAGACCAAAGTATTTTAACAAGCAGTGCAAAGTCATCTGAAGTACTCCTTTTCATCAGGTAAGTTTGTGTTCTCTGAAACAAACAGAACATGACTCAGAAGTTAGAAAGAATGTTTTAGCACATGGATCAGAAACTGAAGAAAGGTGGTGAGTATAACTAAATATAGTTGTTCCTGATGGTTGAAATATTAACTCAGCATTTTCAGCATTCCCCTAAAGCAGATTACAAGGGCACGTAGGGGTAAGACAAGGGGGAATGGCTTTAAACTGAAAGAGGGCAAGTTTAGATTAGATATTAGGAAGAAATTCTTTATTGTGAGGGTGGTGAGGTACATGGACACATTACTCAGAGAGGTTTTGGATGCCCTGTTCCTGGAAGAGCTCAAGGCCAAGTTGGATGGAGCTTTGAGCAACCCAGTCTAGTGAAGGTGCCCCTGCTCACCACAGGGGATTTGGACTAGATGAGCTCTAAGAGGTCTCTTCCAACTCAAACTATTCTATGGTTCTATGAAATTAAACATAAACATTCATGGGGTGATTGACTGGTAAGAAATCTTCCTCACAAGAGATCAATCCTACATTAAAAAATCATGGGACTAAGTCAATAAAGTGAGGCATATTGTGATAACAGAGAAAATATTTTCTTCCAGTAGCTTTAAATCTTTCTACAGAATGTGTTGGTGGTAGCAGTCTTAATTGTAGATACCAACAGCAAAATGCTGCTCTGTTTCAAAACCACAGGTTTGAAATTAGAACTTATGGTTGTATTTCTGAAGGATTTCTACATTTTAGTCAAAAATATTTTTATAAAAAACAGTTGAATTTGCCCAGGCAAAATGGCTTCAGTTCCTGTTAGTCTCTCACTGTTTAAGAAGGCACAGATACAGGCATTAAACTTGCCTTTTTAGGTTGCCCTGATTGAAGAGCAGGAACAATGTGCAACTCAGTCTGGAAAAATCTTGAACTACACCTGTCTGCTTTATTTTTGTGTATCCACATATCTAAGAACTGTCATTCAGTGAGTAATATCAGCCCAGTGTTAAAATAATTTTTAGGATGATTCATAATGGGTTGCTTTTGTATTTGTTATTTGACATGTGAGAACTCCTTCATGTGAAAGTAGATGTTTTTTAGTATTGTTAAATGTTGAGTTGTTAAGTCACACCCCCCAATGTCCTATGCCATATGTGATTTTTATACTCCCCAAATGCCTTGAAACAGGGGCATATTTTCACTTGCCTCACATTTTTATCTTTTGAAGTTCAGTCATAGCTATTTGATTTGGAAAAAGTTGGCACTAACAGGGTTGATCTTCACAAAAATAAGTGAAAATAGAGCAGGAGAGGAACTCTCTCATCACCTTGTCTTTTGCTATTTGCTGACAGAAGAGGCATTTTAAGTCATGTACAAACATAGCCCTGTATACACACCCTGCTTTGCTGAGCGTGGTAATGGGATAAACAGTAGTGGAATGCAGCACAAACCTATTTCACATTGATTTAGACTAATTTAAACTGAATATTTTGTCATCAGTATTTCACTGAAAGAGTGATATATATTATTTCTTCAGTTCTCCTATAAATAAGTCTTTAAATATTTGCCCCCAAATACCTGCTATTCTTCTCCAGCTTCCAACCCTTGTGAGCCATGAATCTTAAGAGTTGTGTTACTAATTACTTTGCAGGTTTGTGGGCAGGTATCAGTGGGGAATACGAACAAGTTAGATTTTAATGAGTTTTGGATTGCTTTTGATTCTGGCATGCAACTAAAGGTTATTTACTGCAGTATTAGGCAGAGAAAAGGCAAAAGCTCCATCAGCTTTTCATGCTTTAAGAGGATGTGACACAGTCTTACCTTTGCTGGGAGAGGCAGGAGAAGATGAGTCTTGCTTTGGAAAGGAAGAATGTCTGCCCTGCAGCCATAGAAATATTTTTCTGTTTCTCTTCACCACCTGCTGAAGTGATTGATATTTGCCTGAAGGATTTGCAATTATTTGTAGTACTTTTGTTTAACTGCACCAGGATACTTTGCCAGGAAGTAGAATATTCTTCCCCCAGCAGTACCTCAACTAAACATGCAGGAGAAGATTATGTTATATAGGAGAGAAGCATGGACATGAATGTTCCTACCTCAGGTTGATAATGAACTGTTCTCAAGTTTATGCAATATCAAATCTTAAGATGTTTCTACCCTCATTGAATACCTAAAATAGCATTAAACTCATTAAGTTTAGTTATAATTGAATAATAATCATACTGCATCAGATGTCAGTCACTCAGCAGAGAATTAGTTTTTTACTTTTTTGGTTAAACCAGCATCCCAATTATGATAAATTCAGTCACTTCAAAGAGAAGGGACATCATGGCTACCCTGGGGATGCAACATATAGACCAGGTAGTCCAAGAAGTCATGTGGCCTTGAGACTACATAACTTTATGGGTAGCACTGCATCTGCACAGCCAGACTGCCTCACAGTCACAGTGAGTCCATTTGCCTGTTCCATGCTCACCCTTTCCTAAATGCCTGCTGAGTCCAGTGCTTCAGCCTTTCTTAGCACTATCCATGGGATAACTCTGGGAGAGACATGATAATTCTAGGAGAGAAGTCTGTGTGCTTTAAGTCTGCTTTCATAACTAATTTTCAATTATTTTTTAAATCATAAACATTCATGAATGTTTACCTTTTAGGAATCTATGACAGACCCATATGTAATTTAAGAATATACTTAATACCTGCCCAGCACAGGAAAGTAGGAGTCAAATTGTGATTGCTTTTATTAAAAGAGAGAGAAAGAACACTGTAAAAGATGAGGATCTTATTTACTCTTATAATCAATTATTCATTCTTCCTTAAATTCCACAGACAAGGGTTGTACCATGTGACTTGGCACACTCAGACGTAGAGGAAGCAACTCTGGTCCCAGTGATTCTGTGGCTGCTTCAAAGCATGATAAATCAGGCTATGCCTGGAGATGGTTACAGTCTGAAGGCCTCCTGGTTATTAAAATGAGATCAATAATTTTTAAGCAAGCAGTATTTGAAAAATGGTCGAGCTGAATCTGAAATCAATCAGTATAAAATACTATACTGGGCATTTTAACACAAAAAGGGGAGGGTCTATTGATAATACTTGTTCATCAGAATGAAATGGATTTCAGGCTGAGCTCCACTGACTTCAACACAGCTACAACAAATTACTCAGTCTGTATCTGAAGAGAAAAATCAGTTCCTTCAATTTATAATGTGTAAACATTTGATTAAAACCCCTAACTAGATGCTAAAAAGATAAAGTGACAGCTTCAAAGAATCTCATGGAGATGCATTCAGATAGCTGTCGTGTTTCAAACTTGAACAAACATCAGATATTAATCAAACATTAGCTTACCTTAATTTCACAGGTTAAAGATCATTCTCATGAACAATTTTCTGCCTCCCTCTGCCAATCCAGTCATGGAACATGCTGCTTCCTCTAGATTTGAGTTTTATAGGAATTACAACTCAGCAAATAGAGTGTATGATTTTGGTACATGTCTATAAACCTCTGTAGCCAACATAAGAGAGACCAAAAAATTGATTAATTGCTAGTTATTGAATAAAAATAGGCATGAGAGAGTCTGTGGAAATAGTGTTGAGGATGGTCCCAAATGCATAATGCTGTTTTGTAGCCATTTTGTGTATTTTTCTGAATTCTAGGTCTTTAGCTTTCCCTCTCCCCCAACTGAAAATCGGAATTATATCTAGCATGTATTTTCTAAATTCTTTTGTATATATTTACTTCATATTAGAATGTTCAAAGTTTCTTTCTAAATTAATTTGTGATATTTATGAGAGCAGTTATTTACTCTGTCTTCATGCTCAATTTGAAGATACAACCTGATGCAACTATCACAATTAATTGGGGAAAATTATAATGACTAAAACCAGTGTTTCTATTCAATGAGAATTTTGATATTTCAGAATTTTTTTTTTTATTTCAAACTGAAGTAATGGAAATTACTTTCTTGTAGCTAAAAATATTTAATAATTCTACAAATTTCTTCTACAAATATGAAAACTATGGCAAAGTTTTCATAGCACTCTTGCATATCTTCTCACTGCAGTGTAGTGGTCCGTTAGCACATTTAGGAATAGGTCTTAAAATGTTATGTCTCCATATTTGTAGAGAAACTAAAGGTACGTATTTTCTTTTCCAATTGACATGACAGACATGTGTCTAGTATCCAGGCTCTCTTGGATACTGCAGGCTCTCTGATACTCCAGTACAGTGCATTATTTTTTCTACCTTTTTCTAAACAATCTTTACTTTACTTAACAATCCCTTTCCTTTCTCTGAAGTCGTTAATGTATAATGCTCTTTCATCATCTTTTTTTTTTTCTCTTCCATCTTTCCTAAATGATGCATGTAATTCCATCCTATTATTCCAGCCACAATTGCGAATCCTCCACAGGTATCTGTGTTAACTAGTTTTGCATTCTGGCACAATAGTTTCAGATCCTCTGTTTTGTTTTACCAATTCAATATCTTCATGCTGGCCACCACAAGGGGCTAATTTTTAGCCAGCAGTTTCCCACTCCATGTATCAGTACTGGCACTTTCATTCCTCTGACCTTCTGATATTCCTTTCTCACTACATTATCATCATGCAGATTAAATGAACTTTTCATAGCTTTGTTCCCTACTTTAAAATTTAAGCTTTTATCAATCAAATTGGCCTTGATCCCTGTCCAGACCTCAACCTACTCCGTGTGTTGCATGTATGTATGATCCTCTTCCAAGAATGTTTCCCAGTGGCAGAGCAATCCTAACTCTTCCTAAAGGTCATCTGTTGGTCTTCACTATGAAGTTGCACCTTCCTTCATAATCTTTAAAAAACAAAAGAATTCTATTCAATTTTTAAAATATTGTATTAATCATATTTAACTTGGTTATAATTTCAGACATTTTTCCTGCTAGCTGCCAATTGCTTCTGCAATTGGAGCAAATTTTCTGTGTTCATCCATAAATCTTGACCTACTGGAACAAAAATGTGAAAGGGTCAGAATGACTATGTCTTCTATGTGATTCTGATTAACCAAAGTAAAAAAAAAAGTACTTTAATGTCCTAAGTAAATCACTACCACTTGACAGACACAAAAATACCCACAGTGTGGGGCACTTAGTGTCAAAACCAGGAATGCCAAAGCCCAGCTGGAGCTGAGAGTGCCGAGGGGCACTGGTTGGAACAAGGCAAATTCTGGAGATTGCTAATTGGAAAAGCAAGTTCAGGACTTCTACTGACAGAGGCCCCTTGTGACAACTGGTATTGACAAAAAAAACTGATGAACTCAGTGCCTTTCTTCTGCCTCTGTCTTCAGAGCCAAAGCCAGCTCTTCAACTCCTGCCTGTACAGACATAACTGGGGAGGGAGTTGGGCAGCCAGCAATGGAGGAGCAAGAGGCTAGAGAAGCTCTATGTATTCAGATCCACTGGGCTGCAGGGGAATCACCCTTACTGGTGAGACCCGGTGGGCCTGACTGTGAAGCCACTATCAATACTCATCCTTAAAAGAAGGCAGGAAGGAAGACGGGAATCAGAATCACAGGATGGTTTGGGTTGGAAGGGGTAGAGGATTGGAGGGTTGCCCTCTGGATGGGTCAGTCAGCCACATCTCAGTCAATGGAAAGATCAGGAAGCACATAATCAGCAGAGTCAGACCAGGAAGGCAAACCATGTTTAACTTGCTGAGTGCCTGCAGTGATGAAATGTCTGACCCTGTGAGCAAGGGCAGAGTGGTGGCTACAACATACCTTGGTTTGAATATAGCTTTTGACAACACCTTCCCCACCCTTCTCCTCTGGAAACAGCAGAAGTGTGGACTGGACAAACCACATGTTTGGATGAACTGGAAGCTGTAAGGATAGGAATCACTAACTCAATATTCGATTGCTAATCAGCAAAGCAGCCTGGGCTCAATACTGGCACCCATATCCAGTGCCTTCATCAACAACCTGGCTGCAATGCAGAGCTCATAGTGAGAAGGTAACACTGAGGTCAGAAAACAGCTGCTGCTTCAACCCAGAAGGACCCTGAAAAGCTTAAGGATTAGACAGAGCTGTTATGATTCTTCTAAGAAGTATGAAGTTCTGCCCCTGGAACAGCTGGAATTGCCCCATGTGTGGGTACGGAGTGGGAAGTGGCTGGCGAGGTCACAATCCTGTGGGTTATGGCATAGGAACTCCTGGCTCTTCTGGAAGGAGGCTCTCACTGGGGTGCACTAAAGGCATGGCCAGCATATCACAGGGAATTTGCTGATCATCTCTGATGGGTACTGGTGAAGCCATGCCTGAAATAGTTTTGGATGTCTCTGATCAAGACAGACAGGGCAAGAATAGAGCGTGTTCAGTGGAGAGCTGATAAGAAAGTTACTGAGGAGTGGCTGAAGATGCTGGACTTAGCTGGTAGAAAGGAAGCTACGAACTAACATAACATCAGTGTACAAGTGTTTGAAGGATCGTTAGAAAAGTGTCAGAGCCGAACTCTTCTTATGACTGCCAGCTGGTCTAACAGAGCAATTGCCACAGTTTACAACTTGGGAGGTTCAGACAGAGCCTCAGATGATGAAATCAATGAGTAGCTGGGCACTAGACCAGGCTGTCCAGAGGAGTGGAGGAATCTCTGTCACTGAGGCTTTTCAAGACTCAGGCAAAGGCAAGGTTGACATAGTCTAGCGCTGACCTGGTCCAACTGAAAAACAGCCTTCAGAGGTACCTTTCAACCAACGTTTTGATGATCTTGCAACAGGTCTCAGGTCTTCACATCTTATTAATAAAGCCTATTATTAATATAATCTATTTATTAACTTGTTTGGTTTCATGAGTGGTGGTAAAAGATTGTCACTTAGCCTGTTTGGAGAGAGAAGACTCAGTATATGGGAAACACCTTGGTGAGTTGCCTAACTGGGACAACACCTCTCACCAACCTACTTTACGAAGCTAGAAATGTAGCAAGAGACTTCTGCTAAGCAAAAGCTTTCAAGTCACACTTCTGCTCCACATCCCCTTGCCCTGGCACCCATTTGCCTTTCCAACTTAGTTGACTTAGGCTCCTACCACATTAAAACATGAATATAAACTCAGCTGCTCTTTCCAACATGTCTGAAACAAATAGCAATTAGGCTCTCTCTGGCCTTCTCTTATCAAAGCAGTATCCAAGTTCTTTGTTCTGTAGAAAATGATTTTATATAAATAGACATAATTGTGCAGTAGTGAACTATATTGATTCCATAAGAACTCTGCCCAGTAGATTCCCACATTGATCACACCACCAAGACAACATGCTTTTACTTGTTTTTTTGGGGAACAGTAACCTGCTTGTCTTCTGTTTAGAACTGTAAATCTTTTACCCCCTACTCTCAGAGTGTAGTATAGATCCATATATGCCATATATCTAAATGCTTTCTAGTATTGTGGATTTGATCTCGGGTCCAGTATTCAAAGATTCGGTGGAGAAATGGTGGGACATGATGTATCTAAATGAGAGGAGCAGAGCAGCCATAAAATTAAGAGAAATTAAAACTGGAATGTATCTGATGGAATACACCTAACCCACATGGAAGATAAAATAATGTAACTTTACAGAAGTTTTACAGAGCTGTATTTAGATATTTGTCATACATGTCACAACTTGAGTTAACATATTAATCAAACATTAACTTACCTTAATTGCAAAGGTTAAAGCTCACTGTTGCATACAACTAAGGATGAGGTTTTTCCTCCCTGCAAATCCTGAAATTCATGGAATGTGCTGCTTCTTGTAGATTTGAATTATGTAAGTTATAACAGCATAGAGCTGGCTCATATCATTGTGAGGTCACCCTCACTAATCTCTGAAAGGTGCCAGTGATGGAGGCACCCTCCATGGGAGGTTCTTAGGGACTGGAAAGAAAAGCAAATGTCAATGCTTTCTTCAAGAAGGGCAAAAAGGAGAATCCAAGAACCTACAGGGCAGCCAGTCTCACCTCAGACCCTGGGGAAGTGATGTTGTGAATGATTTCCAAACATATGAAGGAGAACAAGGTGTTAGGGAGTAGTGAGGATTGATTTACAAAGTGGAGATTTTGCCTCCCTATGATGAGATCATGAGTGACCTGGTGGAGGAAGGGAGAGCAGTGGGTGTTATCTATGTTGGCTTTCAACACTGTCTCTCATAACATCCTTGTAGAGAAACTGGTAAAATATGTACAAAATCAATGGACTGTGTGGTGGAATGAAAACTGACTGAGCTGTTGGACTCAAAGGGTTGTGATCAGAGGCATGAGCTCAAGATTGAGGTCAGTCATTTGTGGTGTAACCCTGGAGTTAATACTGAATAATGTCTTCATTAATGGCCCAGATGATGAGACAAAGTGCACCCTTTACAGATGACACAAAACTAGGAGGAGTAGGTGATATATCTGATGAGTGTGCTGCCATTCAAAGGGACTCTGACTGGAGAAATGAGTCAACAGAATCCTTGTAAAGTTCAAGAAAGGAAACTGCCAAGTCCTGCACCTGGGGAAAAGAAGTACCTGAGGATTGACTGAAACACTATGTCTGATCTCCTTTTTTCTTCTGTTGAAGTCTAAGCAGTAGAAATCTCCTTTTACCTGCCCTTGTCTCACGCAGTACCTGATCCAGTAGTTCAGTAAAATCTGGTGCTGTTTGAACCACTGATGGCTGCTGTTCCCATTCACCTGTCTGTGACAGTGGCTACTTGACCATGGAAGGGGCTCTTCAACTTCTGACACACAGAAGATTGAGCTGAAGGCTCTTTTGTCTTAAATATTGCAGATAGAAGACTATGACTTCAGGGGTTGCTGACACTAAGGCAGTGCCAAATAAATAGGGCTTTGGATTAGATCATAGAATAGTTTGAATTAGAAGGCAACTTTAAGATAATCTATTTCAAGCCCCCTCCCCCCCCTCCTCCAAGTTGCTCAGAGCCCTGTCCAACTTGACCTGGAATGTTTCCAAGGATGAAGTACCCAACAACTATCTGGGCAAACTGTCCCAGTGCTTCACCACCCACATTGTAAAAAACCCGTGCTTTATAACCAGTTTAAAGCTATATTATTTCAGTTTAGAATCATTATCCCTTGTCCTATTGCAACAGGCCCTGCTAAAAAGTTCATCCCTTTCTTTTAAGCCCCTTCTAATACTAGAAGGCTGCCAGAAATTGTCCCCAGAGCCTTCTCTTCTCCCGGCTGAACAGCCCCAACTCTCTCAACCTTTATTCATAAGGAGAGGTACTTCAGCCCTGGGATTGTAGTTGTGGCCCTCCAATGGACAAACAGATCCATGTCTTTCCTGTGCTGAGGACCCCAAAGCTGGATGCAGCACTCCAGGTGGGGTCTCACCAGAGCAGAGCAGAGGGGAAAAATTCTCTTCCTCACTGTTCTGCCCACACTTCTTTTGGATTCAGCCCAGGACACGGTTGTTTTTCTGAGCAGCAAGCTGCACACTGTCCATTTGCATCCAGCTTTCCATCCAAAAGTATCCTCAAGTCCTTCTCAGCAGGACTACTCTCAATCTGCTCATCCCTCAGTCTCTATTGATACCAGGGGTTGCTTCAGCCAAGGTGCAGCCCTTTGCATTTGATCTTCTTAAACCTCATTAGATTCCCGTGGGCCACTCCTTGAGCTTGTTCCTTTGGATGGCATCCAATCCTTCAGGTGTGGCAACCACACCACTCAGCTTGGTGTCATCTGCAGACTCGCTGAGGGTTCACTTGACCCCACCATGCCATCGATGTAGACGTTGAAGAGCGCTGGTCCCAGTACGGACCCCAAGGGACAGCCCTTGACACTTCCTCATCTGGCCACTGAACACTGCCCCCCCAGATGTGACCATCCAAACACTTTCTCATCCACCAAACAGCCCACCCATCAAATCCAGATAGACACAGAAAGAGAGTTTAAAACGGGACAGACAGAGGCTCAGAATAACAACAATTAAATTATTCCAGTGGTTGCATTTATTTCCTCAGACAGCACCTCCCTAAAAGAAAGGCTGCAAGCTAATTAAATAAAAGGATGAACAAGCAATCCTACAGAATGAACGCTCAGACTGATTATAGGCTTAAGAAAAATACTTTGTTTAAACGTGAACCTAAAAATAACTCCAGAACCTCACAGCTCAAGCAAGTACACCTTTGAAAGTCTTTCTGGTATGAGAAATACGTCCCACCCTTTATACCAGAATTTATTCTTCTGAGCTGGGATTCAGTAGATATAAATCACACCTTTGAAGCTTAGCTCTGAGATTTCCAAACACTTTCAGATCAATCAATTGATCGATTGATCTACCTATTTACCTATCTGTGGTTATGACATTAACCAGTACTACATTAACTGCACCATAGCCCGTGGTGCAGTTTTCAGTAGAGTTACAGGCACTTCTAATTGCACTCAAGATAAAAGCTAGTTTAAAAATAAAATTTTTTAAAAAAATTATGCAATATTTCCCAGTTGCAGTTTTCCTTTTCTGCTCAGCTACCTTCTCTAACAGGGAGGTGAGTCAGAACATCTCAAATCCTTGGAGTCAAGTTCTAATCTTGTGATTCAGATCAAGTGCTTCAACAGCTCAGCAGTGGACAAAAAAATCATACACCAGATGTCTGGTTCAGATTGCAGTGCAGAACACTGTTATGCTGACACTGTGTCCAAAGCACTGTGTCCATTTTGGGGCTCCCCAACATGAGAAAAATGAGCAACAGATGACTAACAAGATTCCTGAAGGAACTGAAGCACATGATACTGGGGAGAGATTCATACATCTGGACTTCTCAGCTTGGAAAAAAGAATGTTGAGGGGAAATCTTTCTCTTTTCTGCAACTACACAATTGAGGTGGAGTGGAAGAAAGAGCCAGACTCTTCTTGGCTGCACATTGTGAGTGAACAATAGGCAATGGACACAACTCAGGGCACAGGACATTCCAATGAGATGCAAGGAAGTTGTTTGTTTTCAAACTCTGTAACAGATTTCCCAGAGAAGCTGTGGAACCTCCAACCTTGAAAATACTAAAAAGGCAACAGGACAAAGCCATGGGCAACCTCCAACCTTGAAAACACTAAAAAGGCAAAAGGACAAAGCCATAAGCAACCTGCTCTAACTGGACCTGCTTTGCCCAGACTTGCAGCCCCCAGGGGTCCCTTCCAACCTATGCAATTCTGTGCATCAAACAGCTGCCTGTGGCCAGGATTTCCACAAAGCCTCCAGAGCCTGTACCAGCTCACAGCAGTATCTGTACCTCCACTGCTCTTCTCACCTCCCAGCACACTTTTCCTTCAGCTTGGCTGGCACTAATGCAAATGGAGCAGTGAAGTGGCCCAGAATAAAAAGAGGTTTGCAAAAAAAAAGAGAAAGTTTTCTTAAGTAACTAAACAACTGCCCTGAGATGGTTCAGGCTGTGCTGCTGTGCTGCACAAACTGTTGTGTTGTACACACTGTGGCAGAGGTTCAAAATGAGTATTGACCACGAAGGACCTAAAGATCATTTATCCAAAAATAATGTCTTTGCCAGTGACCATTGTTAAAATTTTTACTATTTCAGAAATTCTCTTGTCTTAATAAACGTTAGTTTCATCTTTTTCTCTGCCATTTATACCAATGCAACATTATTCTGCTAACACAACCATAGAGAAATAGAGCAACACAAATACTGACTTCCTAAAGTGGTCAGTACCAACTCTGTTCTAATAAACATAGAAGTAACTTTAGTATCATTAAAAGACTAATTTCACAGGAGGATTGCAGTGGGGAAATTTGTTGCAAAGATTCCTAGGCTACTGCTAATTCAGCTTAGCCCTAGAGAGAAAAAGGTTTCTGCAGCTTCTGATTTCTTCTTATTGAATAATAAATGGTACAATGTAATAATATCTGCTGAAGAGATCATTTGGATGTAGTATTTCAGCTGTGCAAACTAGGTGCATTCATTATTGTTAGAGTGAAAAATATTTTTTAAAAAATTACGTAAACAGGCAACACCGCCTAATCTGAATTTGATTGATGGATCTCCACTGGATCTCATTTTCTCCTCACATATTGTGTTCTTCAGCTTGTTCTGAGGATCAGTGATAACTCCCAAATTATCTTGAAAGTTTAAATTTCTCAGAATTCTTGTTTGGGGAACGTTCAGTGGTTTACAACTTACCCTCTTTAGGCATGCATGCATCAAAACAAATCCCCAGAACTTGTTCAAGAGTAAATAATATTTTGAAAACCATTAATAAGGAAGGCTTGGGTAATAAAGGAGGAAACTATTAGGTGTCATACTCTCCTTCCTTCCCCCTGTTATTTTTGTAATTGAATTAGATGTCAATCTACACAAGTAATTAGAAACACTCATGCTGTCTTCTCAATATAAAATTATTGGCTACTTGGCACTCAAGCTGTTTCCTCTAAATGCCTCCCCATGTCCTAGACCAGACACACATCTTCAGTGTTTTTTGATTCTCCAACATCTCCTTATGTAACTATTGATAGAATAACCTAAATTGCTTGTAACACACACATAATCAGCTACTGGCTATATTATCTTCTCTTTCTTTGTAACCATATCCTATACTGAATATTACAGTTAACCTAGACTTTTGTAGTCCTAAACAGTAGCTTTACATCAGTTTCATTTAAAACCTTTCATGAAGTTTGAGATCACTCTTTCTACATTTGTGGACAAAGCAAGCACCTGGAAATAGATTGCATCAATTCAAACTGGGGAGAGGAGGGGCAGAGATGGGAGTTGTTGAGGATTAAAGCATAATTTAATACAAAAAACATGAGCTAATACTGGTTTTTTCCACTTTTCAGCATCTGTTTCACTAGTCAGTGCCAGGATAACAATACACCAGTAACAGTATTTGTTCCACTTACCGGTGGCACACTCACACTTTTAATCAAACAGTCCCTAGGCTGTTGCACATTCCCAACACCTTTGTGAAACTGCTGCCCTGTTTTGGGAAGAGGTTCCTGCTGACTCACCCATACCCTGGTTAACAGCAGCAATCCAGACACATTACTGGGCTGGAAGTTGTATAAGCTGCTATTAAGGGGATGCAGCTGACAACCACAGCGAGATACAGGTGCCCATTCCTTCTGACCCAGTCACTCAAGAGGAATACAGTAAGACTGGACAACACACCAGTGGGTCTTAGGACATCTTTTAAGATGCTTTCAACTAACAGGGCTGCTGGAATCAGATCTGAAGATCCATCTCTGTATTCCATCACAGTTACTTAGCTAGTAGTTACTGGCTACTACTGCCATTTTCAGCAAAGCTGATGATCTAGCTGCATATTGTCACTTGTTCAAGACAAAAAGGTCCCTGTACCAGAGCTGCTGCAAGACTCCCTCTGGTCAGCCACCTGCTGCAACAGCTCATTATTAACATCCCAATGCACTCCAGAGCAACGTGGCAAGGCAAGTTGGGATAATCACTGTCCAGTGGGTAAAAAGACAGCAAGGTCTTCCACACCTTTTCAGGGTCTTGGGCTTCTTGACAAGTTTCAAGACTACAGCTTTAATCACTATAGTTTCTCTATACATCTTCATGACCAGAGCAGATCTTTCTAGCAGGTCAGGCAGTAAATGACTAAAACTCTTCTCAGAAACCTCATTAATGCCCCTTTCTCCACCCTCCACCACTGTCTACTACAGTTAGTTTCAAAGTCTTGTAAGTCAGAAGCTGTTTCTTCAAGCCCTGTGCAGCACTCGGCTCTCCTCTCCAAGCACAGAGGCTGAACACAGTTCCCAGAGTGTCCTGTCACTGTCTTGAGGACTGTCACAAGGCTGATTCCTCCCTGACAGCCAGCACCACTGACAGTGGAACATATATAAGCGACACAGTTCTGGGTGTCCCACGGGGATCTTTCAGTACTGCTGCTGCTCTTTGCTGTATTTACTCCAGCTGGCAAAAGCAGTATCCATTGTGTGCTGCTGCCAGAGCCAGAGGTGCACCTAAGCCCATACTAACATGCTTCAATCAGCTGCTTCTTTAGGAAGAAGGTGACCTACTTTGAAAACCCTAAAAAATCTCAAGTATTTCCATTACTGGCAATACTTACTACAGACACAGGCACCTCAGAGCCCCTGAAAGCCAGAACTAGAATCTTCCTACTGAGGGGCTGAGGCGCCCTGCTTGCTCCTGTATGCCAAGGTCTGTTTGGTTTTTTGTTTGTCTGCTCCCTCCAGAGGCCAAACACACAAAGGCATTTAGCTGATCATCTTCCTAACAAGGAATAAAATTCATTAATTTAACCATAAAGAAAACTAGGGCTGATTAAGGGATACAGGTGCTGGTGACCACAGAACAGATTCCTACACCATCACAGCCTAGACACACAATGACAAGCCACCCACTTTTGCAAGAGGGAAAAATGACTGTCTACAAAACACAGTGAGAGGGCTTCAGAAGAGAATTTACTGCTAAGCAAATGATGCAGTAAGAGGCACCAAGTCTCTGTCAGCTTCTGCTGAAGCTTTCCTTCCTTGAGCTGGCAGCCTGGATATAAATAAAACTACTGTGCAAGTGTCCTCTCTACAAACACAAAAAAGCCACAAAGAACAGCTCATATGTCAGGCAACTGTGAATTTTTTCAAAGTATTTTTTGTCCTATTAAAATAGTTGGAATTACTAAATGAAGGTACTGTTCTCACTTTGCCTCTATTTGGTTGTGATTGCATTTTATAATCACAATGTTGAGCTCTGGCATTCAATCTGATGGGCAAGATAGCACAGGCTATAACTTGAATTAATCAGTGGGAACTCTGACTCTTGCTTGCTGTGATTAAAAATGTAACGAAGCCAAGGCATCCTCCCTTATTTCTTCTCTCTCCTCCAAAAGGAGTGGCAATCACAGCCTGAGAAGTAAATTCTGAAGACTCATTTTTGCAACAAAATGAGAAAGCATTGCCAATAGCTACTTGCAGAAGGGACAAAAAAGCTGCATTCACACTACAACAAAACTATTTCAGATAATACTTCCCTCTTCCCACACACCTTCCAAAAACCTACACTTAATCTTTTTTGAAACAATCAACCTGCCCATAGGACAGCAGAGTGTCCAAAGATGAAAAGCTAGGTTTGAGTCCTCTAGGGAACCATAGGATAACTCAAATTCCCTGACATTCATATCCGGTAACAGCAAATAATTATGGATTAGACTGGAGCTTGCTCAACCGCAGGAACAGTTGACACCCCCATTCAGCTGAGAGCAGCACTTACCATATGGCCAGAGGGTCTTGGGGAGCAGCAGTCCCAGCATTATTTCACAAACAGAGATGCCACCAGTCCTACCAGTTTATCATGAAGAACCTGGTGGGAGTGTGGCTGGATACCACACAGAGCAACCTGCCAGCCTTGGTCATCAGCTCACTGACATTCATGGACATCACCCAGAGGACAGAGCAACCCCTGTGCCAGCCTAACCTCTGTAGGTTCTACGTGTACACTGATTTATTTACGTGTGTGTGTATAGTACGATACCACATAGATGAGATTTATGGCATGTATCACATACTTGTATGGCACTAGCACACAGCACCTCAGACGTGCATGCTGGCACATGCACAGCACAGCCATGACACGACCCATCAGCAATAACAAATAAATGGCACAGAGCTCAGCAGTCATGGGTTACCAGCTCCACCTCTTGAGAAGGGAACAAGAGGTTGTTTCTCATACACTCTTTTTTTTCAGTTACTGTGTCTGGACTGTATCTAAGGATTAGGATGGAAAAGCATTAGGGCTATGCAAGCAAATGCACAGTTGCCCCTATTGTAAGGTGAAGAGGCAAGATTTGGAACAATGGACAAAAATAGTTTTTCAAAATGTTAATCACAGAGAAAACCTGGAAGCGGGAAACAGAGAACACCAGGTTTGTATTTTAGCTGTGAGAGATTAATTTTTGTATACTTGCTTTCAATTTTGCACCCTAGGGAAAAAGCCAGCAGCAATTCTCGCAGTTACACAAGAATAATTAAAAATTTATCTAGGAAATACTCTTACAGATGGAGCACCTTTCATAGCTTTAGAGTCAGCAACCTTGCAACCCTCTAGCTGGCAGCTGCTGTTCTATCACTGTTCTCTGAACAGACATGGGAAAGACAGTTTCTTGTGCAAGCTGTTTCCAGCCCTGAAGGAAAAAGAGGCAAAAGGGATGATAAAAAGCTGCCTAGATTGGACTGTGAAGGGAGCTTTAGCAGAGGACAGAGAAACAAGGTGACCAAGGGTACTCAAGAAGGCAGTACAGCACAGCTTGAGTAGAAACCTAAGGGTGTTAAGCTGGTGCATTTATAAGAAATTAACAGTTAAGTAAAAAATTTCCTTAAAATCTGCAGCTTAGGTTGAGCCATACACAAACCTGGGAGCAATGAAGACTAGAAGGAACCTCAGGACAAACCACAACAGATTCTGACAGAACAGTTTCATCTTTGAAAGTCTGTGTTATACTGAGAACTGCAGCCTCCCTACAGCTGCAGTGTGTATGTGCTTCCCCTTACCACTGGCTGTGCATTTTTACATTTCACATGCAAAAGATCAGTTTGGGAAAGTACAGTTCCCATAATATCTGAATCTTCAGTACACATTCCCTGCAATTCAATCACTAACCTTCCTGCTAGTACAACTGAAAGGACAGACACCTTTTGCACTTGGATCTCAAGAACTTTGAGAGCTTTTAACCATTTTCAGAGCTGCTTACGGCCTGCTGAATACAATGAGGAAACCAATGAGCTTAGGAGTGGTTTATAAGCCTTATTCTGAAACATTACACCATTTATGCTCTTTCACAATTGAACGTTACAGACATATAAAGACAGTAAATTGATACATTTAAGATCAGTTGAGTAAGAATGCTGTACTGGTAGTATCTTTCCCTCAATATTTAGGAAGTTTTTACAACAAATAGTTTAAATACAGTAAATATTTGGCAAGATTAGTTAATACTAAGAAAATGTTATTTCTACAGCAGGGTACCTTACCTGATGTAAGGAAAACAGACACTACAATGAAAGAAAGGTAAAAGAGAAGACATTTTTACAAAAGCTCTGGATGTTTAAATTTCCTTAAAAAAACCATGTAAAGCAAAGAGGCCACTCCGTATTTAAAGCCATTTTGTTTTTATCTATTGGGGTAGTCACTTTACATCATACCAAAAAGACTGTATAAGGAATACAAGTGTCAAGAATCAGATCTTTATGGCACAAAAGGAATTTTTCCATTAACCTGCTTTCAGAGTTGTTAAATACATTATTAAAGACAAAGACACTAAGGCTACCACAAAATAATATTTGCATGATGATGTTAGTCTTTATTCAGTTTCTCAACTGACTCCTCCAGTCTGAAGATAGACAAGAATCCTTCCAGTAGTCTGTTTCATTGATTTTTTTCTGGATGAAAAGATTCTTTCTACTTTTGACACAAACTTATTTTCTTATTTATATTGTTACTCAAAGTTCACATAAGCTTTTACGTTGCACCTTACAATGTATGGAATTTCAGATTAAGATAAAACTCTACTCTTAACATAACCTTTTATATTATGTAAAAATATTCTACATGTTTAACATATCAAGAATGTTAAGCTTTTACTTTGGGGAAAACCTATTTTATGCATTTTTGTAGTACAAACCCAACTGTGAAGGCTTTGCATTTGTGTCTCCCTGTTCAGTCGGGTGCCACCCGGTGCTCATTGTCTGCAGCTGCAGCTCAGCCACTGCACCAACCGCAGTTTCCAAAAAATTGCAAATTTGAGATGCTGCTCACTTTTCATCTTGACTCCTCTCCCACCCCTCCCTCCACCATGGAAAATTTACATCTTTGAAATAATGAGTGTTTTTAATTATCAAAATCAGTATAAAAATAGCAGCATGCTACTAAACGCGAAAAGCAGATTCATCATGCATTGTGAGTTTAAACACAGATTTCTGCCTTCCTCTTATATTATCAAAATCTTTTTTAAAGTTAACATCAAGGCAAGGGGTATAAGGACAGACACTGCATAGTATGATTTGATACTAATCTGAACTGGGTTATTTGCCTTTAATCAAAATCCATGATAATTACAGGGTAAACAATTTTTATTTCAAAATACAAGTTTAACTGGAATTGTAGTGACGAAAGCAGAAGAGGGAAAAATGCAGTCTTTTACAACCCATGTCACTGTATCTCACTTACATCCAGAGATTAAAACTCTAATTGGTGAAGAGACAAAGTATTTGTGGCATGTCATTGAACCTTTGTGATAATCCAGCATTATCCATTTCTAAAGAAATATAAATACTTTAAAACAAACATTGAAAATAAATCCTTTTGATGTAACAAACTACACTCTTTGCTGAGAATTTTCAGTCTTCTTAAAAGTAAGGGACTTCACCCAAAAAATAATCGAAGTATCAATGTAGAACAATCCTTGGAGGAAAAAAGTTGGAATGTAAACCTCTGCTCCAAATTAGATCTGAAAAGCAAAAATACCACACCATGTATTTCATCCAAGTGTATTTTTCATCAAGCAATTCCTTTTTAAAGTTACTTTTACAGTTCAACAGGAGACTTCCTGAACTTAGCACTGTCCTGGTTTTGCCTCAGCTCATACCCCTTTTTCTTAAGACATGAACTATTATTACTCCCTGCTTTTGTCTCCACCAGCGCTGTGACAATACTATGGTCATGCAGGTGAGCAATTCTGTATAACCACACTATCTGCAATACAATTACATGTCACTAGAACAGCTATAAATTAGCCCATGAGTCTCAAAAATGAAAAAAAACCCCAAATTTGAGAGTCACTTCCTTAAGTAGTGACTTTCCAATTATTCTTCTGATACAGAAAACAAAGGAAAGGCTCCACCAAGTTTCTCCTGTTAACAATGACCTTGGAAGCTGCACTTCATTCCATAATTCCATATATGATGGTGATCCTCACAGAGGTTACTCACATCTTTTCTTTACATCTTTTACTTTCTTAAAGCATGATATTAATGTTTTATTGAAGAGCTGACAAAAGCTTAAAAACAATCATAGCTGCTCACTTAACCCCACACACAGATCCATTAGTTTGCAAATTTGTCCTACAGCTACTTATCTCTTTGAAGTCTTACAATAGCCTCATTATTAAAAGCATGCAGTACTAGTTTTTCTGGCTTCAATGAGCCAAATCTTCAGTAAGCTCACCACTGACAGACTCAAAGTGAAATTTTCAAAAATCTGAAGAAAAATTCCTCAGCATTCTGACATTTTAAAAATACTTGATCTAATGAATCGTATATTGAGAACCTTAAAAAAGTCAGAATAATGTAAGCATTTTAAAAGAATTGGTCATATTATCAACTCAGAGAGAGAAGACTAAAAAGATGAAGAATTAAAGCATAATAGTATTCTTAGAACACTCTATCCAATTAAGTTAACTCACTGGCTCAGTAAGTTACTACTTATCCTCTCAGCCAGCTGACCCTGCACACATTCATGTCTCAGCTGTAAATTAAAGTGCATCAACTTAGAAATCATTTCACAGCAGATTCTACTTCTGCAAGTTATTATAAAATTTGAGTTGTAACAATTTTACTACCATAATTTCAGAGTGTGCATGACCAGTTTAGTGGTAAGCAGTAACACAAGTGACTGTGACAGTCAAGATTATGGTTAACTTTAGAAAAACTACTAAGATGCAGCTTTCCATAGTTTTCCTGTAGACAAAAATGGAGACTTTTTAAAAACCAAATCCCTCAATTATTTTCACAGTTCTAGTGGGACAGTGAGGCTGTTAAACCTACAGAGGAATTGGGGAGTGGTCAAACAACTGATTTTATTTCAGGCACCTTCAGACTGCTCTGCATGTGTGTTTTAGCAGTGTGACATCAAGTGTACCATGTGTTTAGAGGCCAGCTTGGGAATGACTGTAGGATGGAAGAGAGGACAGAAAGCTGGCACATGCTGGCACTTCCTGAGGCAGACCCTGAGGAGCAAAGCTATCCTCAACATCTGTGTATTCCTTGCTGTAGAACTGACAACAACACTTTACTGTCAAAGATGAGGGCTTCAAGAATATGATAAAAACACACATTTGCTACTTACGTCATCAATATCTTCATCATCATCTCCAATATCATCAAACTGGATTTCATCATCATCTCCAGGACCAAATGTGTCTGTTTCATTGATTTTAGCTATGAAGGAATTTAGAGAAGTTAAGGAGTGCACTCACACTGTGCCAAGACAGACTGAGTATTCTTGTCCAACATGAACTTCCAATTTGAAGCGAAAAGATTCTTACCATGTTCTGGAAGCTCCCCATATGCTTTCAGGCTTCTGGCTTCATCTGCATTGTATTTTAGAATAACATCCGCCTTGTTATCCTAAAGAAGAATTTACTAAAATATATTAGTCATCTATGAAGGAAAAAGAAAACTATTAGCCTCAGCAGACTGCATTATTTACAACAACTGTATTACTTGCAGTGGATTAACACCTATAATATTTATAGAACATCTTGTTCTTCCTTCCCCTCCAGTTCCTTTAAATGTGAAGTAAACACACTAGAGTATTTTCATTTCTTCTGAGTGATTATTACTTCCAATTACAAGTAATTTATAGATTCATAGAATGGTTTGGATTGGAAGGGACCTTAAAGATCATCTACTTCCAAGCCCCCTGCCAAGGGCAGGGACACCTTCCACTAGACCAGGGCGCTCAATCTGGCCCTAAACACTGCCAGGGATGGGGCATCCACAACTTCCCTGGGCAACAAGACAAAAGAGAATTTGAGACAAATGAAAAATGTTGAAAATTCAACAATTTGACAAGTTCAGTTTCACACCTTTGAAATCAACCTTTCTTTGACAATACACATAGCAGGGTGTTTGATGGTCAATCAGGAATCACAGAATCACTGGGTTGGAAGAGACCTTTAAGATCATTGAGTCCAACCCGTGCCCTAACACCTCAACTAAACCATGGCACTGAGTGCCACATCCAACATATTTTAAACACATCCAGGGATGGTGACTCCACCATCTCCCTGGGCAGACAAGTCCAGTACTTTATCACTCATCCTGTAAAAAACTTTTTCCTAATATCCGACCTATATTTCCCTTAGCGAAGCTAAAACCGAAAAATTCCTAGTTTTAAGTACTTTAACATACAAAGTAACTGACAGTATCTTAAACATTTTCTAAACCTAATGCACATTTCAGAATCTATTTTCAACAACTGATGACAACACTAACATTCATGAAAGGCATTCACCCAATGAAAACTTGACAACTGTTTCCATTACTGTTTATATTACGTAAAGCTACGCCACTCCATTTTTGGAAATTCAAGTACAAACTAATTACTGATTAATTTGCCTCTTAAGGTAAAAGCTTAAACATCAAGGATCTAAAATTCTGATTACCAAAAATTCTAATTATCACAATAAAATGTTTGGTACTTGACTCAATCTCCCATTGTACCACAAGATGCAAATACCAAACAGCTACATTTGGAAAAAAAAAGGTCAAGCTTGATGACAATGAGCACGCTCACTCACAAAGTCTCAGGGTGCAATTTAGAAGAACAAGTCAAACCAGAACTTGTCTACTCATTACAATCTTCCTGTAGTATGAGGAAACTAAAAATCATGATTTAGCACAAGTAAATACAAATGCAAACTCAGACATGGATTTCCTCACAATACCTGCTGCAATTTAACAGTAAATAAAGACACTTGTAAGATACTCCTTATAGTGGCATATTATACTGAATTTTTACCTGGTAGTCTCTTAAGCCAATCAATATAATATCAGATGTATTTATCCAGACCTGAAGGAGAAAACATGTGTTACAGAAATTCAACTTCTGTTGTATAACACAGAATCAAACAGCACACTTAGACTTACAGAGAGACATAAAACATTTCACCACAGCTACCATCTTAATTTTCTAACCAGTATGCTAGAAATATCCAATTTAATGTTTTAACAGCAAATTCAAGGTCATAAATACTCATAGTTACATTATTTTTACATGTTATGGAGCCATTACAGGGTAATCAAACTTCTTTGAAGAGCTTCTAGCCAACAGGGTGGTTATTAAGCCTTATCATATGAGAAAACAGAAAGAATGCATCAAGGCACCAGTCATGAACTCTGTGAACAGAGCTCCTTGAGGGCAAAAATTAAAGAAAAACCTGAAGCAAGTGATGGACAAGAACAGTGAAGAGCACAAGAAAATGAACTGAGTTGTTTCTAGAAACTATGCTAACCAGAAATCTCCAGAATAGGATATGCTTTTAAATGCACAGGTGGTTCTATGTGGCTTCTATCCCGCATCCGCTTGGCTTTTTTTTTGGAGATTGAACTAGTTTCGGTTGGAGTTTCCTTTCTTTCAAACATAAGGAATAGACAAGTGGTGTTTTTTGTAGCAACACTTAGTGTTTATTTATGCACATTCTCCACTACTTTCAACAGTTTCTTACAGGTAGCTATAGCACTGGTTATGCTGATCCCAAGACACGTGCATTCACTGCAGTCCAAAAAAATTCAGAATTGCTGTGCAAATTCCAGAATGAAGACAGTGAATGTCTGTTTTCATTGGAAACAGACTGAGGGCCCTCCTCCTCACCATACACCAGCAGAGGACAGGAAGATGTAACACCTGACAAGGGCCAGAGGGGACACCATCTGAAGATGGCAAAGTTTAGAATGTTTAAACACTTACACCTGACATCCCTGAAAGTATAAATTTTTGCAGATTAGCTTTCAACAGAAATATTTTGGGAACTGATGAAGAAGACAATGGAACAATGGCATTGGAGATGTATTTTCTATAGTCACCAAGTTCCCCATCTGCAATTAGGGAGATTTTTATTATTTTATATAAGTATAATTTTCTAGAATATGAAGAGCTTATATTTCATAAACAGCTGAAAAAACCTTCCCCTGAAATACACCCATTGGAAAGGCAGCCCTTCATTGTGAGCTTCACCCAAGAACCAAAGACTGCCTATTCTTGCGCCAGCAATGGAAACAGAAGGACAGACTAAAAAAAGAGTAGTTTAAGGTATTAAGTGCAGTAGAAATATTCATTTTTGTAACAAGCTACATATGTAACTTTTTACAATTACATATCACACATAATGTCACTGCTTTCTATTGCAATGCTTCAGAATTACCTTTTTTCTTAGCTTGCCTCTAATATGACATAACCTCTTCACACCATCAAAACATAATGCCTCCAGTCTTCCATTGCCTAACATCTTGATCACCTGGGCATATTCTGAAAGAGATGGTAACATACAGAAACACAGAATCATTTAGGCTGGAAAAGATCTTCAGGGTCAATAAGCACAACCATTAACTGAGCACAGTGAAGTCCACCGCTAAGCCATGTCCCAAAGCAGCACAGAGCAAAACTTCCAAAACAATCCAGCTTCAAGACACAACCAGTAACTTTTCCACTGCAACCCAAATTTGTTGTAACATTTTATCAAACATGAACTGCTGAGAGGAGCTTCAAGCACCCACACAGGCTGCTGAATGTATCATAGATTTTGTATCACTGTTGATGTTAACATTTTCAAATCCTGCTCCTTCTTGGTTGCATCCATCCTTTTGTTCCCTCTGAGATCCTTACTGCAGAAAATCTCAGAGCTGTTGAGTCACACTCAGAGTCTGAAAGTTTATGACAACATCACAGCACCTGTCCTAAAGGACAACATCTCAGTGCTGTCACTGAGGGAGGAGGAAGTTGCACACCCTGTATAACCACCCACTGAGACTCTGACTCCCTCCTGCAGAGGATGTGTGGACAACTTCCCACTGCCCTTGGAAGGACATAACCTGGTGCTGTCAGACACTGCCTGGAAGGCAATGAGCAGACTTCAGCTGAGGTCTGTGAAGCACCTCTCCAACACCTACCCTCAATCTCTTCACTTCATATTTCATCTTCTCCCTCACCAAAGCTGCAGAAATCACATACTGGAGAACTTCACACAAGTTAGACAGTCCAGTGAACCATGAGACTGTTCATAACTAAGAATAATGATTCATGAAATAGATTTTGCTTGGGAGATGTAAAGGATCTTAAGTTTCAGATGCACATAAAAATAAACTCCTTTTTTTTGCTTACAACCAACACAAAAATACCAGAAATTTGTTCAGTGGCACTTCTTCTACAGTGATCTAAATCAGTACCTTTCCCATATTCCTAACAAACCAACTGATTAATTGGTTACTAGGAAAGCACTCAACATTATGTGAGCAAACATCAGAGTATGACCCACAATACAGTGTGAGCTGAAGGGGAGGTGAGCTCAGTGCCACCAAAGGCAGGGCAGAGGGGAATCCCAGCCATCCCCTGGCTGAACTCTCTTGTGTCTTACTTCACCTGACAGCATCCCACCTACTGCTTCTGGCTTAATAACTGTTAGACTTCCAGCCCAGGATCCAACTGAACCAAACCACCAGGGGACAGAACAGTGACATGAGCTGCTTTGCCACATCAGTGACTTTGGGGAGCTCAGCGAAGGATCCAAGAGATATTAGAGTTCATATGAAACAGAACGTGGGACTGTGCATCCCAGGGACAATTACTGGAAAAACTGAACCACATCTGCTAAGCCAACTGCTCACAGACCCTCACACAAAGCTATCAAGAAGTTTCTAGGGTTAAGTGCTGTTTTACACAGAGCATTACACTAAGGTCAAGAAGAGGGAAACTTTATTCTTAAGTGGTGAAGCTAGTGGAAATTTCCCTTCTCCTACTGTCTTTCTCTTACTCTCAATATGTCATCTGGAATTCAAATACAACCCCAGGAAGAATACCTCTTTCTATTCTGTCACTTACAGTATGTGACTGAAAACGATGACACTGCCACACTATAGTTAAAAACTCACCTTGCCCATCTTCTTTGAAAACCAGTTCCCTTTTTTCTGATTCGTTCTCATTCTTACCTCGTCGCCTGTTTTTACCTCCTTTGCCTAAATTAAAAGTGGGAGAAGTAAAAAGTGTGTGTTACTGTCTCTAGATACAGTGAGTGAAGAAAATCAGACTTATGGAGATTTTTAGGTTTATACTCTATATGGCTATTTTAAGTATGCTACCCAGATCTAGATGATTTTTTTGCTTACTTTTAAGTCTAAATTTTTAGCTGAGTAGTAACAAAGTAATTAAACATTAGAATCTTCACTGTTTTAGAAGTCCTGGCTGCTCTGGAGTGACAGCAGCCTTCAAAAAAGATTTTCACAAGATGGCCATTTTCAATTTCTGTGATCCTTGCTACCAAATACCTCAAAAATAACGGTGGGATAGCCTGATCAAGAGCAGATGAACAACTTCAGTTACTGTAGTGCTGAAATCCCCGAAATACTCAAGAGGAAGCTTACGCTCCAAGTGAAGCTGCCCTTTTTAAAAGGCACACACGTGGCAACAGGGTTAGATGCTCTTCGCGAAGAGCATATGAGTAGCTCACAGTTGCCCCGCTGTTAAAATCTGCTGCTCCCTTTCCCTCAAGGTTTCCGCGTTTCCTTTCCGGGGTAAGAAAGGAGGGAAGCGGCAGCAGCACAGCCCAGCGAGGGCACGGAGGGGCCCGGCCGCCTCCCCGGCAGGGCCGCTCCTGACAAGCGAGAAGCGGGCAGGGCCTCCCGCTCTCGGCCGGGCCTCGGCGGCCTCTGCCCCGCGGCCGGCAGGCGGAACCGGCCCGGGGACCCGCCGGGATGGCGAGAGGGCCCCTCCGCCCCGGGGGCGCCCACGTGAGGGGCCCCCGGGCCTGCCTTGCGCCACCGCCACCGTGCCCGGGCCCCGCCGCTCCGCCGCGGGCCCGGCGAAGGGAAGGGCGACTCACCTTTATTCTTGGGCATGGCGCCGAACGCTCCGGCGCGGAGGGGCTGCGGGAGGGGCGGCGGGAGGGGCTCCGGGCGGGGGCGGCGGTTCGGGCTCGGCGGCGGCTCCGGGCGGGACCAACGGCGGGGCCGGGGCTGCGCGGGCTCGTGCGCGGGCTCGCTGCGCCGACCCGGCCACAGCGCCCCCCCGCGGCCCGGCGGACTCCAGCAGCGCAGGACGCTCCCCGGGCCCGCTCCCGGTTCCAGCCCCGGCCCGACCCGGGAACGGCCCCGCCTGGGCATTGAGAGGCGTTCTGTGGTGGAGTGCAAGGAAAAGGAGGAGGAGGAGCGGACAGCGCGCACCCAGCCAGCCCCGGGACACCGCACAGCTCGGGGGGAGCGATGTTGCTGGTAACTCCTTCCAGTACCTCCAGTACCTGCCAGGAAAGATGGGGCAAGACTATTTACAGGAGCTCGTAGTGACGGAACAAGGAGAAACGGGTTAAAATTGAGAGTAGGTTTAGACGAGACATTACGAGAATATTCTTTATTGTGCGGGTGGTGAGGCGCTGGCACAGGCTGCCCAGAGAAGCTGTGGATGCCCCATCTCCGGAGGTGTTCAAGGCCAGGTTGGATGCTCTCAGCAGCCTGGGCTAGTGGGAGGTGTCCCTGCCATGGGCTTGGAACTGGATGATTTTCAAGCTCCATTCCAACTCAAATTATTCTATGATTCCGTAAATCTGAGGGTATTGAGGGGAGGAAGGCTGACAGCAGGAACTCTGGTGTATCAGCCCTCCCTTCTGCCTTTGCAGAGTTTCTGGAGCCTTACAAATTATCCAGTTTACTTGTAAATAAATTTTAAAATATTTTTAGACAAACAGGATAAAGCCTCATGTGAACAAAGGACCACAGCTATGCAGACCTTTGATCCCAAGTGTGAATTCACTGAGGAAATCACAGTACCCTTGCCCCATATCCTTTACCAAACCTCTCCATCTTCTCTCATGCCTTTCTTTTGGTAGACTTAGCAAAACCTTTGGTTACATTCCTCACAAATCTTCTATCACAATCACTGCAATTTTTTCGTAGACTATGCAACCTTTGAAAATCTTCCATCTTTTCCAGTTGCAAGGTTAAAAAGAATCACAGCTGTAAGCTTCCAAGCTGTATGAGCTGCTAAAACATGGGCCTGCTGTTTAGGGAGTGCTTCTGCATATAATATTATGTTTTGAATGTTTACAAAGTGCACTAATTATCCAACATACCCATATTTTCAGTGTCCAGAGCAATGCAGGCATTGCAAGTGTTATTTAACAGCCTCCCATAAAGTGGTACTTTATAGCTGACTGGAATCTGATGGGGTATTAAAATACAATATCCTTGCACTGTGGTCTTGTTCTATGTGATATCAGGTCTATAAGCACCAGCTGAACACGAGTTTTTCCTTTGTTTCCATGTTTACCTTCGTCAACATGCTGCAGTGTCAGGACACTTGCTTTTTACAAACCCTTTCTGGCTGGCAAAGCACACTCAGCGTACTGTGAAGGTAGTTCAGAGCTAGTGATGAACAAGCAATGACTTTTGTAACTGGTCAGAACAAATGAGTACACAAAACAACCCTTTAAGATGTTTGAAAGTTTATTCATAGTAGAAATTTCAATTTCTTTTGAAGACTACAAAACCTGCCATTAGACAGGAAAACAAGCAATGATAACTTTCCAAAACTGTTCATAGTTACATCTGGAACAGTTTTAATTACACATTAATAGCATGATTGGAACATCTCTTAGATCAGACTCTGAACAAAACAATCATTTAAAGTATTCAGTACAATTAATTAAATTTTTTTAACTAGCATTTCAGTTCTATGACAGCAGTGCCAAGCATCTAACAGATGCTATTGTAATGGTCTAGGACAAGGTACAATACCACTGATTTCCTGGAACAGTACCCTAGACTCACTTACATGCCATGCTGAGAAAACTAGTATAAAGTATGATTGTATAGAATCGTAGAAAAATATTTTATCTGTGATTTTGTAATTTTTTAAAAATTGTTTAAGTAGACATCCCCCCAACTAGGTTGCAAAATAATTACATCCCTCATAAGTACACCTTCCCTTTGATTAGGTAAAGAGTATCAAGATAAAGCTAATCATTTACATCATTTTCATAAGTGAAAATTCATCTAATTAACCACTGCTGCTTAGTAAGGGCCAGCACACTTTGAATCCTTTCTTTCCAATAATAGAAAAGCACAGCTTTAGTTGGGAACACCACATTTACAAAAGAAACACACACACACACAAAAATCCCAGACACGTAAATCTATTCTCTTATGGCCTTGTCACTTCAGAAAAAATTTTTAAATATTTTCTTGAAAAATTCCTTTTAAGTTTCATTCAATGTTAAAGTGATTATGAATACAGAATTTTGCTCTGACTGGACACAGATGGCATTTAATGGGTATTGCAACTACACTCTTCCCTCTGTTCCCTCATGCTCTCAAGCACAGTAAATGGTAATTTCACACTAAAAAAGTTAAAAAACAAACCATGGTGAACACACATAAAATTCACCTGTATCTGCATTCTCTTTTTAAAATCCTCTCTGACTCATTTGCTATGCTCTGCAGACCAAGCAGCAGCCCAGCAATGGATGTACACAGAGTGTCATATACTCACATTCTAACAGAAAGGTGCTGAGACTCAGAGAAGCATTATGTGGATTTCTTTATAGGTTACAACAACTGCAGCTATAAAAACATTTAAAAAAAAAAAGTGAAAATCATGAACATGGATCCAAACCACAAAGTAAGGTACATAAACCACGCCCGGCCTGTAAAATACACCTCCCTGATTAGGCAGGCCCTTTATACCTTGGTTTAGAAAGTAACTTAAAAATAATAGTGGATCTAGACTTCAACACATTCAGCTTAGAGTGTGCTAAATTTTCCATTTTTGCTACAATTTAAAATATTAATCCTCTGCTGATATATACATGACTTCATAGCAACATTTGTAAAGTCTAGACTAAACAGCTCACTTGAGAGTATAGATACGTAAAATACAGAAGTTAACTTTGCTTCACTATTTGGCTAATGATCAGTGAGCTTGAGGACCACAAAATACAGCAATAATAAAACTACTGGAAGTATTTTTATATTATTTTAATGTGGATATTGCCAATAGTGAGGCTGCTCTTTTTGGTCTGTTCTTTGCCAGGTACCTATATGCACACACTAAAAGGAGTAAGAACTCATTCCTGATGTGAAATGTTATTACTGACATACTGGCAAGTACTGCCATCCTTTTATTTCAACAGCATTTAAATAATTTGGTTGACTAGATATGACTATCTTCTAATTAACACCTTAAAAGCCACCAGATTTTGAGAAGCCTGACTTAAAATTGCTCACAGAGCTGAAAAACACATTTTTTGAGAGGTAAGGTTTTACTAAATTCTTCTGGAACTGCTGACACTGTCAAAAAAAAAAAAAAAAAAAGAACCTTTTTCTGCCTCTACTTAAAAATGTTTCTTGAAGGAGGGGTAGAGGCATCTGTACAGCTTAAGGGAACTTCAATGCTAGAGCACCAAGGAAAGGAAAAATACTGTTTGTTCAGGAAGAGCTGTGTTTTCAAATTTCTGAGAGCTAGGCTAATTTAAGAATCCGTTTGTAAAACCAATTTCTTCACAATTATATAATGGATTAAATATTTAGCAAGTTTTTAAGAGCAATAAAAGTGGGATCCTTTGCAAAACTAGTAAAGGAAGCTTCCTCAAGGAACTCAGAAATTTTGGCAGAAGAAACACTCTCATTCAGAGCAAATCTGTGGTGTCATAAAGATGATTCTTCCTTTCAACAAACTGCTGATGATTTCAGGGAAATATGCCAATTAGTCACCATAAAAGAAATTTAGTACTCTAAGCCAAGAAAATACCTTCTTATGCAAAACACAAAATTGCATTGTTCACCAACAGCCATTCACCCAGATCCATATTTTACTAAAGCTGGAATTCCCAATAGTCATTTTCATATCTGGAAGGACTTAACATAGCCTGTAATTTTGGTGGAACACTCACTGTATTCAAACACATTCCAGTGCCCCTTCTCATCTGGGCAATTTCATCTTTTCAAGACCAGTCATCAAGATGGGCCTTTAATTACTTTAGACACTAAGAGTCCAAAAGTATTAAAAGTTTATATCAGTATTTAAAGTGAGTCTTCCACCATCATCACCAATTCACTTCCATCTGTGGAAAAGTGAGAATGTTCCCTCTGAATGTCTTCATCTTACCTGACTGGGATGACACTATTTTCATGGTAAAATAGAACGACCCTTTTCTAACCAAGCAGATCTTTATGACTTGCCTCTCATGCTGCTTTTGAACTCAATTAAAATGATCAGAAAGTAACTGACAGAATATTAGGTCCATCAGTTTTGCAACTGCAATGAATGCAGTTTAAACCTACTCTTTGTAGGCTGCTGCTTATTAGAGACCAATATGTTTTGCTTTATCTTCAAATGTTGCCTTTCATCTATAATGCCAACATTCATTCACTGAACAATTCCTTTGCAGCTTAAACAAAAGTCATAGAATACAAGTAAAATATTAACAATGGATTATAAGAATAAACCATATAGAGATGTCCTCCATCAGAAAGTATTTAGCAATAATTCCTGAGTCCAGATATTAGATGGGAGAGACTAAAAGGGAGGGGAGGGGTAACAAAGACAGTGAGATATGGAGCAAGTTATCTTTTCTCTGGGTTATATTACCTATAGGATATATAATATGGTGAGAGATTCACTGTTTAAATTTCATAACATGACATGTGGCATCAAAAACACAGAAATGTAGAAAAGACATAGGCAAGGAAAATTACTTATCCATAGTATTACATTCAATAGCTGTTTAACAGTCAGGCTTCTTTTAGAGCTGTCCAACAATACTGATTAATCCAGGTGAACTGTTTAATCAGACTTACTTGTCATAATGATTAATAATCTAAGTAAAACAAGGCATGTATACATTAAAGAAAACAGCACTGAAATGTACTGCTTGTGAACTGTTTACAAAAACATACAAAATGTTGGATGGCACAATGTATATAGTGCTAATATAAACAGATTGTTTAAGCTAAGTGCTTAACATAAACTGTCCATCTCGACCTGTAACAAAGAATATTTTAGGGGACAAAAAAAATATTCCTTATAAAAATAATGCTATGTGGTGCAGAGTGCTTTATTCAGTGTATTTTTGACAGAGGTGGCATTTGTCATTCTTCTGCTTTACTCAGTCGCGAACATGATCATTTTCATTGTTTCCACTTGTCACTCCATTTGCAGCTCCAGTAGGATCAGTAACTTGCCATCAACAGTTTAAAGCGAGAGTAGATGAAAGCAGTAGCAGCAGCAGGAGCAGCAGCATTATAGGTACCAGCTGGGACAGAGTGTGCTTGCAGGTATCTGTCAGATATGTGCTACCTGTCGCCATGATTTGTGCTATCATCTTATGCCATGGTACCAAGTGTCTGGTTGAGGTCATTTCACAGGGCTGTTGAGGTAATTTTTTTTATACCTCTCCTCTGAGCAAGAGTAGAACGGCCAACTGGCTCCAAAACTGGTGACTGATTACGATTCAAAGCAGAATAAGTTGCTGCCATTGCACCCTGTGGGGTAGAGGGGAAAAGAACAGTAAGAGTATGTTGTGACTGATGCACACACTACAGGAGTGCTAGATGCCAAAAACTCTGAACAAGTTTTAACTTCCAGTCTATTTTCATTTACAAAACAGAAACATACTACTGCATTACTCAAGTCCTAGCAGTATTAGGAGTGAGTGTTTTTTAGGGTAATATATAGTTTTACATTGCTTAAAGAGTCAAAACCAGAAGGCATAAGCTAGATTGCTAAATTAATTCTCTCACTATGTTGTGTGAGAGAGTTGGGGAATGAAACTCCACTGGTAGACTGTCTCTGTTTATCACTTATATAACCATTTCAGTTTCCAACAAAATATTTAAGAATTACCCACATTATTCAGCATATGAAGTTTATTTAAAAAACATTTGGAAAGTTGTGAGCTGTGGGATCAGAACTCCCCCACTTCCCACTTGTGTTTTTGGATGCTAGAAATTTCTAATAGCTGACTCAGAGTGTTAATTATATTCTTCAGATCCCTTTTATGTTGCACAAGAGATTATTGAAAGTAAGACTGAAAACAAGGTTGAATACAGAGTAGAATTCAATTATTTTTGATTTTCCTCTGCTTGTTCAAAGTGAAAAAGTTCCAGTGTTAAAAACAGATCTTGTTTCAGACAGAGTGCAGAAGTGTGATACCACAGTAATTAACACTGCCCTTTTGACTTCTCTTTAGCTTTTACTGTGATCACAAAGTATTCTGCTTTCCTTCAGTTACTGGCACTTTCAGTTAAAGTACCCTTTTCTGAAACTGTAAAGTTAACAAATGATTTTACAGCTCCCCTATAGTCACCTGACATTTTTCACTATGAGAAGAATGATTTATGTTGGTTTCTGAAAGCACCTAAGCCTTGCAGTGCAAGTCAGTCCAATAGATTTCAAACACAAGAAAACTAAAGTCTTTTACGAATATATTGGATTTATTCTCTGTAAGTGGTTTCTCATGAAATCCTATTACATATTACAAGTTCATTTTATGGCTCAGTGCAACATCCAGTCATAACAACTTTTTCACAGTATTTAGAGGAGACATATGCTAGCTCCTAACTTTAGAAACAACCCCCTCTTTTGTTTACACTAATTTTGGGTAAACAGCAAGCTGAACAAGTATCTACTTACCTTCACTAAGTGGGGAGCATCCTGCCTGTTCAGCTGGTATTGAGGCAACCGGTCACAGTGAACTATCCAGGGGTGGCTGAGAACCTGGGCTGCAGTCAGTCTTTGATGAGGGTCAACATGAAGCATTTTTGAAACAAGGTCCTGTAAACGAAGAGTCAATAGAAATAATAATAGAACTTCAGCTTTAAAACAGATTAGGAGTTAAAAACTATAAAAGAAGATTCTAGAGGTATAAAAATATGTTTATAATGTCAGTTTAAAACAGTCTATTTGGTTTTAAAAACAGGCTTCTCAAAAATGTATAACATTTTTATTTTGCAGTAAAATGCAGTAAAAAATAGTGTAATACTTCACTGGTTTTCATTATCATGATTTAGACTATCTGTATGATTTTTGAATGTCATGCTTCCACATGACATATTATCAAAGCACTTCTCACCATGGATAAGTGTGTGTGAATACTGATAAAACACACTATTTCTAAGGACAGCTGTTAACTGTCCTTACTACAGTGTAAGGCACACCTGTTCTTTCCTCCTACATGCAAGTGACTGCTGAAACACGAACAGATCAAAAACAAGAAACAAAATTTTAGGCACATAAGAGATTAAATCTGTATTTTAATATAACAATGGGTGGAACTTACCCAATCATCTGTGATAGAACATATACATTATAATCAAAATGTTACACTGCAATCCATCCCTGATCCCATAAGAGACAAAGCAAATATACACTTGCCTTAGCTGTGTCTGAAACACTGTTCCAATAACCACCGCTGAGGGAGAACTTCCCACTTCCTATTCGGGCCAAAATCTCCTCTGGGGTGTCATCAGGACCATTTGCAAAAGGAGTGTACCTATTTAACCAAACAAATTCAATGTTAGTAACTTACATAACTTGGGCCTCAGTAAATATTATAAACATGCTTTAATGCATTGCAATTACATTTGCAACATATATTTTCTTCAACATACATGCTGCTTAATCTATCTTTTAATTTTTACGTGGAACAATAAATTCCTAGTGCAAAATCACCTTTAAGCAGAAATTAAAAATGTAAAATAGAGGAGATATTAGAAGCAAAGAATTTTTCACATCATTCCCTGCAAACTTGGATTTTACTTAAGGTAAAGCATTTTCTCAACCCCAAAGCTGAGATTAATCGGTGCTTTGATAGAAACATCTGCAACAGTGGGCCAACATTCATTACTGGGTTTGTTTGTATTGGTTTGGTATTCTACAGCAAAGCAAACAATCACCCTTACCCAGTGAGCATGGTATAAAGTAGAACACCAAGGCTCCATATGTCACATGCAGCATCATAACCTTGCCTCTTTAAAACCTGAGGGAAACAAATTTTTTTTCTTAAAAAAATGCTTAGAAATGCATTGATTATGCTATAAAAATTGTAAAATTTCAAATTTTTACTGTTTACAGAGTGATTCTACTTGTTATGCAGGAACAAACAAAAAAAATCTAGCTAGCAAAAAAATCCCAGTAAAATACATGAAGGCATATAAATATTCTGGGTTTTACCTCTGGTGCAACAAAATTTGCTGTGTAACATGGAGTCATCAGAAGACCATTTTCTGCTCGCAGTTGTTTTGCAAAGCCAAAGTCACAAATTCTGATTGATTCTGGATTACCAGATTCATCAACATAAAGAATATTGCTAGGCTTCAGGTCTCTGTGAACAACCTAAAAAAAACCAACCAACCAAACAAAAAAAACCCCATTAAATACAATAAGCTAAACACATGAAGAGCTTTTTATTTTAATTAGCAATTCTGCTACTTAAATTAAAGCTTCCCTTCAGTGTGCTCAGTTTCCAGAGTTCCAGCTTCCACCATCAGCTGCATTGTTTTGATGCTCTGTGGTATCTGGAGCACAAGAATTCTAACTTGGAAACTCTAACTATAAAACCCCCTCCAGACATCCCCACCCCCCTAATTTATTTGTACAGACAGTTCCAGATGTCTCTTCTGATGGTTGAATTATATATTTAATTTTTAACATGCATAACTACCAGGCTCTTTAAATCAGAACCTTTGGCTACTAATATCTTTTGGGAGTCAGGTGCTGCCATATAGCTGCTGATGTACCACCTTGCTATGTAAGCACAGACTAGTTACTGCTGCAGTAATTTTGTATTCCATTCTCTTCATTCAGACAGTCTGAATTAATCTCAGAAAAACATTTAAAGCTTGATTAAGAAGGAATTTTAATAAAAAAAATCCAACGAAGTATCAAAGAGGTATTCTCCAAATAGCAATAAAAGCCTGTACTTGTTTCCAAGTGGCTGCTTTTGCAGGGGCTTGAGATGTAAAATGCCTGACAATTCTGGAGAAGCTGCCAAAGTTCTGGCAGAATTTGAAGCTATGTTATAACAAGCCTTAACAAAACCCAGAATGCACAAGGACAGTCTTTGAAATCAGATGACCTGCTATATTTTCTTCACAAGTTAGCTTACAGCCTGCAAAGACTTTGCTCTCTGTAAAGAAAGAGGGTATGTACCATTGTAAGACAGGAGAGTGGATCTAAGTGAATGAAGCTTTCTGATGCAGAAATCAGAAGTTCAACACACTCATCCAAACCTAGCAGGGTTTCAGGAAAGCAATATGAGACCAAGCAGTAAGAGTGCAGAGAGTTGTGCACATTACAAAGCCATTTAACACATTAAGTCTATTTACTAGAGACTTCTCCAACATGCAAATCCTGTGCAATTTTCAGATTTAACAAATCAAGTACTTAAAATTATGGAAATAAGCAGCTTGTAAGCTGAAATATACAAATGATATTGAAGAATCTGACTTGGAACAGTAGGTGTTAAGGGGAACATCCTGGCTTTAGATGTCAATCTATGAGAGAACCAGTTCCTGATTGCCCTTGTTTTTTACCTTTTTCCCTAATAATGAGTGAAACAACCTTTACTGCTCCAAGAGGAAAAAAAAAAAAACAAACCAAACAAAATGCACCCAGTTTTATTCTTGTTAATGTTTTGGGTTTTCTTTTTGAAAGAGATTCTAAAAGGGGTAGTAAGGAAGAAGTGAGCAATGGAAGCAGCAGTCTGCTTGAGTTGTATGCTTTTTTTGGAAGAAGAAGCAATGCTCAAGTAGGAGGAAGAGTAAGCGTAACAGTCTAGTTCAAATTGAAACACTACTTCCCAAGCAATCAAAATGTTTATGTCAAAGACTAAGTGGAACACCTTCCTATACTAAGCTCTTTTCCCAAAGGTAAATTTTGAAAGTATTTAAAAATATAATGATTTTAAAAAAATTGCCAGAGTGTTTAGATTATGTTGGTATTTAGTATAGAAATAACATTTTATTTTAGAGCAACAGAAGAGAGCAAAAGCAGGAACTTTCAGTTCTTTATTTCTCAGCATTGTCCTTTTGACCAGCAGTCTCAATTACCTACCAGCATTCACAAGTCTAATGCTCCAAGATGACATGACACTTCTTGTTTTTCTGTTTTATGATGGCTCTTGTGCAAATCCTTAATCACTGTATGTTGGCCCTAATACTTTTAGAATGCTCTGGGTAAGTGTCGGAAGTACTGCTTACCCTGAGGATTTTGTTCCTTGCTTAGCTAGTTTCTCAGTTCAAAAGTATCTTATGAGTGTCCATGAGGAAACTCTTCCTTGGAAGGGTTGTGGAGACTGCACACAGATGCAGAGACTGCCAAACCACACATTACTTAATACCATATTCAAATAAGCTCCTGCAGTGTCCAAAGGAGTTTCAACAGGAAAATCCACTGAAGACATGAGGGACTCTTCCAGAAAAGAATTAGACTGCTGAAGTGCTCCCTATTTACATATATGGCCAACTTTCCTGTGGAGGTGTACTTAATGTAAGACTTGAAAATTTCCAAAGGCAAACATTCCAAAGTGCATGTGGTCTAATACAAGTTAAAATGCCAATATTTACAGATATCTACAGTAAAAAACAAACACCCCTACAATCCCTACTTGATGCAGACACTGGGCCACACGTGGCAAGAATGAACCAAGTTATCATTTGTTATTCTATTATCTCTACTTCCATACAGAAGGTACCAAGGTTTGATCACAATTTCCATGGGTGCTGCTGGCCAAGGACTATAATCTGTGCACACAGGCTCAAATAAAAACACACACATGAGCAAGCGACTGAAGTGATAAATCACTGAATGAGATACCAGTAACTTTGATCATAACTTTTCTGAAATAACAGCTTCCAGACATGACAGTGTATATTGAATTGCTATTTGTTACTTAAAATAATTTGAGTACTGTATGTTCCAAAGCATCTTTTCCTGGGTATTTATGTATTAGCAACTTGACATTTTCCTTGTACCCTTATTTTCTGCTTTTCCTTTTTTCTTGTTTACTTAATAATACAACACAACTTGTCTTTCTTGCCATGCAATTATGACACTGTCCTTCTCTATATTTGAATTACTTCCTCTGTCTCAAAATTAATCACAAAGGAATTACAAGTATTTATTTTCCACAAAGGTGGAAAATAAAATTTCCGAGTATATCACAGGACGAGATTGAAATTACATTAGGTCTCATGGCTATGCAATGACACTGGTCCTAGCCCTTCTTCCTGGACTTTCTTCCCCTCATATCCTCTCTGTTAGTAATTATCTGCATATTCCACAGAACTGCTGATATACTGCATGAAGAACAACAGAAACAGTTGCATCATCTCAGTTACCTGAGCACATACAGAGCTGATAAGGAGAGTTTTGATTTCAACACAAATTCCTGCTGCAATGTAATTGTTTACCAAAAACTACTTAATTACAACACAGAAGAATGTATTAAGATACAAGTTCATGCTTCTGAAAGAGAAGAGTATCAATAGCTGTAAACATTTTGTCTGAGATGAAAACTTACCCCTTGTGTGTGGAGATATTCAACTGTTTTTGTTATTGTGAACAGAACAGCACTAGCTTCTCGTTCTGAGAAAAATTTTTGCCTAAGAATTTTATCCAGCAGTTCTCCTCCTTTCATAAGTTCTGTTACTACATACACGTATTTTCCATCATCATATACCTGCAAAAAGTATATAAAAATTTAAACTTCAAAATATTTATTCTCTGCTATCTTCCTGTGAAACAAAGTAGAGATGGTGCAGGTGTGTCCACGAGCTGTTTTCTTCAATTGTTTTCCCTGCATTTCACAACCCACACACTATCCAAACGTTGTTCATCTTCAGAAGTGAACACAAAATCTTTACAAAAAGGCAATACCGTACCAAAATAACAGAGAAATACAAGCATGGAAGTGTTTAAAGATAAAAAAGGATAAATAACAAGTAATTTCCCTCACACAGTTTCACTAAAACAAAGTAAACTAGATATGTGAGAAATTAAGTAGTAAAAAAGGAAACTAGGCTAAGTAAGGCAAAACCAGAGCTAATTCAAGCAGCAATTATTGCACCAAATTAAAAATATAAACAGAGATCATCCCAACAGGCAGACAAAAAAAAATTATCTAAGTTTATCTCAAACAGCCTCTGTGAACTGTGAATACAAAGTTGCTATGATAAAAACCCTACAACTTATACATTGCTCTGCACATAAAACCTATGCCAAAGTCTAAAAGTATTAAAATACGCATATTTTATCCCTTACTTCTAGTTATGGAAAATGGCTTAATTTTTACATGGCATCTATCATCCAGGGAAGTATTTGAGAATTCTTTATGTTCTCACCAGAGGGCACTACAGACTGAGTGATACCAAAGCACATTTTAAGGTATTTACACTTCAGCATTTCATTTCAGTTACACTTTCACAGAAACACAGAATGGTTTAGGTTGAAAGAGGCCTTAAAGATCATCTAGTCCCAACCTTCCACCATAGGCAGGGGCATATTTCACTACATCAGGTTGCTCAAAGTCCCATCCAACCTGGCCTGGGAGTTACAACTTAATCCAGAAACAATTCCTGCTTTTACAGACTTTCCTTAAACCTTTTACAGACTGTTCCCTTTAATCATTTCAACCTGCTTTTACGGTCATGTTGAAATTGGTTTTTTCAGTAAAATGTGTGAAATAAAAAATAACTTGTGTTTAAGTAGAAACAATTACCAAAATTTTAGTAAGATAAATTTAGGAATATCAGCTAAGTAACAGAAAATAAGAATAAAAAGAAGGTTTTCATCCCAATTCCTTGGTCTTAAGCTACCTGGGAAAAACACGTTAGTAAAGTTCTAAGCATCAAAATTTTTGTTGTAACAATACTAGAAGGATTTATTTTCTCACCAAATACATAAATACAGAAAAAAAGATTGTTAAATAATTCTGTGGGCCTTACAAACTTATTATCTTAAGGAGATGAAGACATGATAGGTTTCTGCGTTCTTATTTAACAGGAATTTTCCCGCCACGAAATATAAATAGCTGAGTTTGAATGTGTTTGTACTAACACTTTAAATATTACACAGAGTTCAAAAGCAGAATTATCTAATTCTCAATACTAAGATACTAAACTGATTTTTTTTATAGGCATGCTTCCTCTAATCCTGCTATAACATGAGGAGATCAGCTTATTTCATTTGACATGACAGAGCATACACATCTCAGGATTGCAGAATTCAAGCAAAATTTGCATTCGGTTGCTATTTTATCTGCTGGTCCTGTCTGCAGCCAAAAAACTCCCGAGATAACTCACCCCAAATAAACCATTCCCGTTGCACCATTTCCTCTAATGGTATTACCAACTTAAGTTGTTTTTGAATAAATACTGGTGAAGTTTTCTTCACAGGTGCACAGTATCATGCTAAGATCACAAATGTGACACTACTTTTAAAAATTAACTCTGAGCACAAGCCACAGGTCAGTCAGTATGTCTTCTCTATGAGGCAAAGTGGAAGAAACTATAGTGAGAAACAGATGTAGGCATATGAACAAAATATAATGCAATGGAGAAAGCAATCAAGGTTTTTGCCAAGGGAAATAAGATTTTACAAACATATGATGAGATATTTTGAAATCATAAATAAGGACTTGGACAGGGAGACTGGATATCTTGTATTAAGGTTTCTAAAATGTTTCTGAAATGATTCTTCAGGCAATGCTTTAAATAACTCAAAACAGGACAAAAGTTGTGTTACAGAACAGTAACTATTACATAAAAAGGGTAAAAGACTTATAATGGTCTGGCACAGGAAGTTTCTAGGTAATGTTGGAAGCTGTGTGCTTCCTCCCTTCTTACAGTGTTTCCTAGGCATCCACTAAGGGCCTCTGTCAGAGGCAGGATATTGGATAAGAAGCACATCTGATTTAGCACAATATAGCTTCTTTTGTTTATATACCGTGTAACTGAAAAAGACCACTGATAACAATCAGAAGGAAAACCCCCAGAGGACTGTGCACTGCAGAAAGAATTCAGCCTTTTGAATATCCATTGTTTCAATGCAAACACCTTCAGAATTAAATTACATAAAAAGGCTGGACAAGAATGAAAACTTCCATCTTAAGCAAAATTCAAGCATTACTGCATTTCTTCTTGAAACAGAAGGAAAGAAAGAAATTATTTCTTGCAGAATAATAATTCCCAAAGCAGGCACTTAAATGCTGAAATATTTTATTTTGGCACTTTAGATTAGAAACATTTAAGTTTTGATGTGGAACTAAATGGAAAATTGAGCAAATCCACAATGAGTTTTATTTTTATAATAGTACACGGTGCTCTACAGTTTGAGACCTGAAGGCAAAATACTCCTTATCTTCTCTGAAAGCTGTAATAGCACACCATTATAATGTGGGATATGCAAGCAGTCCTGCCCCATGGGTCTGTATTAGGACAAAAAAATTTAATGTCAAATTCTTACAGATTTATACAAGATTCTATTACATATGAATCCTATATCTCTTTTCTTACCCCGGACATCCTTCCACAATTTCTGCTTGGGGAACTGATTTGAAGCAGAAGTGAGTAAGAATTACAGCCTTTCTCCCTTTGTGGGCTTAAGCTTTTTTTTTTTTTTTTTTTTTTTTTTTGTAGTCTCCTATTTGAGCATTGGTGTTGCTGTACATGAAAGATAGTTCCTGCTGGAAGATGACTGATGATGATAAAAGATTAATTACAAGGTGAAGTAATTCAGCATATATTGCAGCTGTGTAAGGCTGCCTGGATTTCTGTTCTCAGTGTAAAATATTCTTCCAGCTCAAGTTTAGGTAAGTGCTCACATTCTCATGTTTGTCTTCCTGCCTAAATACCATAAGCTCTGTTATGAATTAAAGTAACACATGAGTCCAGCACGCAGCAGTAAAAGGACCATGAATGCTGATGCAGGTTCTGTTCAGCACAGCTCCTTTCAAGCAGCTTTTATGTCCAACCACATGAAGCAGAAGAGAAAGTGGGACTGTAATTGTGGTATCTTGCTTACAGTAAGATAAGCTCCCTCCCTGGAGGGCTCCCCTGAATATCTACCTTTTTTTCACTGTCCAAGAAAGGGCCAAACAGTATGATAAAGTGAAGGCAGATTATAGTACCCAACTTCATGCAGAGTTCTCTAGTGCCCATCTACTTGGTATTTATGAGCTGTTGTTTTAATGACTTCAAAATGTCTGACAATCTCCTTTCAGCTGAGCTCAGCTTCCTGGAAATGGTTTGCTGTTTTGCCTGAGGTTTGGTTTGGGAGACCAGAATATTTCCCTGCAGTCTAAGAAAGTCATTAAGCATAAACCTTTTTAATTTTTAATCCTCTTTAATGAATAACCAAGGAGACAAAGGCAATTTTCTTTTTCTGTTAGATCATCAGAATATACTGTTCACTATGAAAACCCTCTACCTCCCAGCTTATGTTATTCCTTGCTTTTTATGGAATAAGTATTTCTGTGGTCAGAACAAATAATGAAAGGAAAAAATACCTAGATAGTATTCATACAGAGGCCAGATAAAGATACTGGGTAAAAAACGAGTGAAAACTGTGGACATGGAAAGATTTTGTCTGCTACTGAGTAATACTTGCTACTGTCTATGAAAATTACTTTGGATATTCTGCTAACAGTGAATCCTTTGCTATACAATAATGCACAGTAAAATTGCTTTTGGTTAATGTAGGCAAAATCAGATTCAAAGCTAACTAAGCAATCAAAAAACTTGTTTATTTCTTTAAAAATACAGCCAACATTAAATAAATTATTCTTGTGCTAGGATTTAGGAAGGATGAATTATTTGACTCCTTAGAATAACTGTACCCCAATATAATCATCTTTAAAAGAAAACGCAGACATTCCAGTAAAAAACTAGATACTGTTGAATAAATTGCATTGGGACATTGTTTTATTTTTAAATATTGAAAAACATGAACATAAATCTAAAACATGTAGCTTGTCATCTCTCAAATTAGAAGGTGATTCACAATTATAATACACTAAAGTATGTATTTAAAACACTACTTACATCTTTCAGGGTAATAATATTTGGATGCTGTCCATAGCGCAGCAGAATTTCAATCTCTTCTGTTGGATCTCTTTTACTCTTGTCAATAATCTATAAGAGCATGTACAGACATAATTCTTTTTGTGAATCTAGTGTAATGCTTTGGTATGTCTATTAGCATCAACAGTTAAGCAGTATTTATTGTTGCAAAAGACATGGATTATAACCAAATCCAAGTTTGTTAAATTGGAAAAGCAAGGCAAAGCAAAATATGTTGGGAAAAATGAAAAAACCTCTTTTGAAAACAATTCTGGAGGATAAATGATCTGATCTCTTTGGCTGTGATAAATAATGCAAGGCTGTTTAGTGGGTAAGACTTCAGTGATCCATTATTTAATAAAATAGGAAGTTCCTAATTTAACCTGAGATACCAGTTGGATGATGCTAATGAACTGATTTTCACTATGCTAATCAAACAAAATATTTGCTTCAGCAAAAGAAAGCAGGAGAGAAAGAGAACAAAAAATTTAGAAAAAAGTAAAAATTTCTCAGAGTTAATTCAACCACACATTCATTATGAAAGTCCATTTGAATCTCTGGCTCTAAAGTTCACCTTGTTCAAACAAGCAAAATATTGTTTTGCCCTACTTAAATGTATTCTTGTTCTTCTCACTTTTTTCCTCTCCTGAACTGCAGAATTTCCTATAATGTCTTTTTCATTGCTGTATTACCCCTTCATCCTTATGCCCATACTGCTCCCCACCCCCTGCTAACACATCAGACACTGATCATCTTATTCTTTTTTTCAAGATTCCTTGAGGAAAAAAATGCCCTAACAGAGGCAATAGAAAAGCGAGTGAGTTTTCACAACAAATGTTATAGCTGGGGAATTATCAGCTATGCCAGGACTTTCTCGCAGTTTCAAGAAATCACATCAAATTGAAAGCACAGAAGTCAAATCTGTTCCTGGCCAGAACCAGAATAAAAATAGGTATTTAACTACCAAATTGAAACTGGAAGGTTTCCAGGAGGCAATCTACATACTTAGATTTGTATTTCTGTATTTTTACATAATTAAGTAGTAAGCTGTTCAACAATTCAAAAAGAGAACATCTCATAGTACAGGATTTAAAGACTGCTTTGTTTCCCCACTTCCAAAGTCTGCTAATCCATACTCTTGCTTTCATAGTAACAATTTGGTCCAAAGTTATTACACAGAAAGACAAAAAACCTTATCATTGCAGTTCTGGGAAATACACTGATTTAAACTGAGAATTTAATGCCTTCAAAGAAGTGCTAGAAAGCCCTACAGAATAACATAAAAACAACATTAAAAACCTTGCTGAAAACCAGAAAGCCGAAAGAGATTTGAAGTTTATTCTGGAAGTTATACCACACTGAAGACTGTTACGAACTCCTTACCCATTTCAGAATTTACGAATTTACTTTTACAGTTGCATATAAAACATTTTTATATAAAAAAAAATTCTTAATCCCTATGTTTCTCTATGGCAAATAAAAGATGCCCAATGCTAAAATCTAAAAAGTGTCATTTATGACAAAGTAATTACCTTTACAGCATATTCCATGTTTGAAGCTTTATGAACACATCTCTTGCAGACAGAATAAGAGCCAACTCCAATATCTTCCTTTACTTCATACCCATCAGTAAACTGAATGCTGTTCCTGTGCAACTGCTATCAAAATAACATTATCAATTGATGAATATTTTTAATATGTAACTGATTTTTTATTGAAATAACTTAAAAAAAATTATTGATTTCCTTAATATTTTAAACTGATGACTAGATCAAAGTGGTCTAAATCCCCACAACCTTCTGTTCAAAATTAGTATAAATATATATAATATAAATTATATATTAGACATATTGTAAATAATGCACGCTGTATTTTAGAAACTGATGACATTATTTTTCTGATTGCTGCTTTACTAATTTAAAGATAGAAACTCCAAAGAAAATCTGAAGACTTCAAGATAAAAGAGTGATATAAAAATGGTAAAGTAGTATCACTGTTTTTATTATCTGAATAGAGAGAATGCCAGCTGGAAAATTCAGACACACTGAATAGAATCAGATTGGCTGGAATTGCATGGAATGGCAGTCACAAATCCTTTCACAGAAATAAAAAGCTGAAAGGAGGACAAGTGCTCACTCTTGTAAGGGAAGGAAATGGTGTTCTAGTGTATGGAGTTTGTGCAAAGGATGCAAAGCATTTGCAGGAAACCATCTGGGTATCCTGCAGCACAGAAAAGAGGAAATAGAAGTGAGGAAGTTGTTGAGGGGCACAGCGGAAAGGCAGCAGAGAAACAGACCTTACAAGAGAAGGAAACCATATACAAAGAGCAATAATGCCATCTACAAAATTGTGTGGGAATGAAGCAGCACAGAGAAGCTTGAAGAAACTTCTAGCAAGATACTAGGATCAGAAATAATTCTGATACATATATCAAATCAGAAAGCTTCTTGAGAATAAAAAAGGATCTGAAGTTATGTTTTAAAAAACTGTTATGGCACATGAAACAGTAATGTGTAGAAAAGCATGCTGCAAGAATTCTAGACATGAGAGTTTTAAAGAAATACAACGTCTATTCACGTTCCATATAAATTGTGGTGGTTTAAAAATTTTCTCAGACATTTGCAAAATACCAGTGCAGTGAAAAATCCAAATAAACCCAATCATCCAGCACACCTTTTTATTCCTATCTATACATTAAGGAGTTTTCAACACAATTTAGATCATGAGTTGGTTTTCATGACTCAGTAATTAGAATTATTAAAAGCAGAGAGAGGAGGTAGAAATACAATTTTTGCAGAGGTCTCCTCTTCCAGGTGACAACCTAACAATTATTAATAAAGGAGACTCTACTGGAGTCATTCAAATACATCAAGGAAGCCAAAGCTTGAGTGTGAACTGTAACACTGGCTTGTATGATGCACTGAAATCAGTCACAAAATAGCACAGATTAGCAAATTAACTTCAAGTGGCTTGGGAGGGACAGAATGTGTGCTGGGTCATGGATTCCAACATGCACAGCAGTCCAGAACACCCAGATATAATTCACAATCATACTCCAGTGTCTCCTACTACTGCATTGCAGGAGTCAACTGACTTTTTCCTGTATAGGGAAAACCAATAAATCAATGTATCTGTTATTCCACTCTATGTTATAGTTATGGCTTGACATTAAAGAGTTAATACAGTACAGAGGACAGAATGTTTTCATTTAAGTTGAAGCCTATTTGGACCTGTAGCTGCTTAGTAATTAAACTGGTTTTGTACCTTCAGAGATTTTGTTTGGATAAAATAATCTGATCTTTACTTTTCCTGTATAAAAGATGACAATAATTTTGTCATGATACTTCATTCTGTGACAAGGAAACAATCCATTTACCATGAGACAGCACTGATTTTTTTTAATTAGATGTACTCACCTGGACAATAGAATGCACTCCAACTGTCTGCATTGCTTGGCTTTCATCATCTGATGCAATAGCTACGAAACTAAATCCCCGAAAAAGCTGATGTGCATTAGCACTGGGTGGAATACCAGGTGAATCTGAAAAATACATCATCTCCTTACAAGCAGAGTCTTTAACAAGTAGATATGAAATTAAGTATTGAAATTTTGGTAGCAAAATTTTGAATGAAAAAAACTGAAATTCAAATTCTATCTTTTGAATATCTAAATTCTCTCATTCATATCTCTTTACCTTTTGGAGTTTTTGCTGTAAACTCAGGGTCAAAATAAAATGTATCTTCAGGTCTGCCAGTTGCCGGTTTAAAAGGAGGATGGATTTCTCTCCGGTACAATTTCTGAAGAGAAGAGACATATTGTAAATGGAAAAGTTATATGATACCATAAAAGACTTAACCAAGAAATTTCCTGGATTGATTTTTAATTAGATACTCACATTCCAATCTATTTTGGAGAAGAATGCATGCCTCTTAATTTCTTCTACTCCATCTGGACCTGCTCCTTTTATAAGGAAGAAAAACGTCTATGAATTATTTTCTTCTTGGTCAAAGGTTTTTTTTTAATTCCTTCTGCATTAATTTTAGATATATGACTAGGAGAAATGATAATATTTTGGTTATCACTTGAAGGGCAAACTACATTCTTACTTTAAAGCCTATTTTACACAGGAAACACAATTTTAGTCAGTTTAATCATCACTGATGTTATGAATATTATGAACAAATTTAAAATATTCTGCTACAAACTTTACCTAATCTGTTTGCTGGGTTTCTTTTGAAGAGCATTCGCAGGAGACTCTGTGCTTCAAGACTCAAGAACTGGGGCATTCCAAGTTTTGCCCTAGAGGATAAAAATAATTAATAGCATACAAACATATCTAGGTAAGAATTAACTCTGCATTCCCCCTGTCCTTTGCCATTCAACAAGTCTATAAAAAATTAAGTTGCATCACTGAGAAATTGCCTTCAGACATCAGACACAGAGCAAAAGTGCTGTCAATCATGTAAACATGTTTGGGTTTTGATTTTTTTTTTTTTTTTGAATAGTATAGTATTTTCAGTAATGACTCAGGAACTCAAGTAGAAGAAAAGGTGGAAAATCACGTAGAGAAGAACAGCTGGACGACAGCAGTTTATTAACTTGTAAATTTTCATAATATGCTTTGATCCACTTACAGGTCCAGTTACTAGCAAATGACAGCAGACAAAGCATTCTGATAGTGATATAATAGAAGGACTAAGAAAAGTACCACACTATGACACACATCAAGATGATCCAGGAAACAAACTAGAATACAGAAATTGAATTAAGGTAGGATAAATCTTGCAGAATTATCTGGTCAAAAAAAAAAATTAACCCACAAAAAAACCCCCAACAACAAAAAACCCCACTCCTCTTTTCCTTTTTGCTCCCCTCCACAGTCTATTTCAAATAATACTTTTACAACTTGCCAGTCTTCCATTTTTAGATTGAAGTTTTCATACTTTCTTAATTTCATTTTGTTTTGTAATCCTTGTCATATTTTTTCCTCTCCATTTAATGTTGAGCCTCCATTCCATCACTGTTACTAGGGCTTACTTTTTCTTGTAACTATGATAATGGTAAGGAGGGATATAATTCTCTCCTTTCCATCACTAACTAATTCAACCTGTAGCTTGTATTTTTCTGTAACAGTCCATGACACAAGCTCTGTGTTTCAATCAGAACTTGATTTGTCTTGTACTCCAGGTATTTGCAGATAATCACCTCTGTGTCACTTGAGTATATATGTTGCCACTGATTCACTATTCATTACTTTAAAACTAGAATTTACTAAATTTTCTATTCCTTTCAGCATTAAAAAAAAGCTAGGGCAGGGAGGAGGAAAAACTGAAGAACTTTGGCTTCTTTGAGCTCTTCAATAACATATTACAGACAGATCAAGGCCACCAATGGAGGGGAGGAATGGGCAGTGGGCCATCCAGTTCTTCCTGCCTGGCATGCACCACCACCTTCCACAAAATCCTCTATCAGGCCCATGACAGAGGAGAAGGAAAGGAAACTGCCAGGTCCTCAGAGTTCCTATATTATGCAACTACATGAGTGACAGCAATTTTCTTTCTGACATTCCTGATGGACAATGACAAAATTTTACATGAAGGCATACCTCTCAAGTAAAGGAGAAACATTTTTAAAAATTTAACTTTGTTGCTGCAACCTATGATTTCTTCAAACTGCAGGGTTTCCCAGTTTTAGGTAAAACAGACAAGAATAAACAAAAAAATTATCTTGATAATGTTGTGAGGAATAAAGAACCTCAAAAAATTTGTTGTAAGAAGGATGCATTTTCTGTGGATTTTTAGGAACAGAAGGTAAGAAAAGCAATATATTGTAAATACACACTATGAAAGTCAGAATTCATATGCACATTTTAAAGTTTTATGAAAAATTTAAGGAAAAATATACTAGGTATATTGAAAAAAAAAGAAAACATAGACCAGGAAAAAAGTGTGAACTTAGCAGAAAACACTTTAAAATATCTTCTGATTTTCAGCTGCTTATATGACCAAAAGAAAAACACTTCTATGCAAGATAATATTCATAAGCATACAAAACATTAAAAGAGGGTAAAATGTCTTTACATTTTGTGTACATTTTACGTACAAATGTGTACATAGCACGCTTTCTGTGTAGCTGTTTGAAACCATTAACAATTGCAAAAACTAGAAGTGAAAAAAGAAGTTGGAGAGGACATTAAGAGATACTTTCAGATTTCATCTGAATGTGTAATTACAGAAACCTACAATTGCTTAGGTTGGAAAAGACCTTTACGATTATCAAGTCCAAGCATTAAGCCAGCACCACCCAGTCCACCACTAAACCAGATCCCTATGTGCCACATCTTTTTAAAAAACCTCCAGTTTTTTCAAAAGAACAGCCACTTCCCTGGGCAGCCTGTTCCAATGCTTTAGAACCCTTTCAATGAAGAAATTTTTCCCAATACCCAAACTAATCCTGCCACAGTGCAACTTGAGGTAATTTCCTCTCATCCTGCTGCTTCTTACTATGGAGAAGAGACCAACCCCCACCTGGCTACAGCCTCCTTACAGGTAGTTGTAGAGTGATAAGGTCTCCCCTGTGCATTCTCCAGAACAAACAAACCCAGATCCCTCAACTGTTCCTCACAGGATCTGTGCTCCAGACCCTTCAATGCTCCACTGCTCTTCTCTGGACTTGCTCCAGCATCACAATGTCCTCATAGTGAGAAGTCCAAAACTGGACACAGGATTTGAGGTGCAGCATCATGAGTGTTGAGTACAGGGGTACAATCAGTGTCCTGCTCCTGCTGGCCACACTATTGCTGACACAGGCCAGGATGCCATTGGCTTCTTGGCCACCTGGGCACAGCTGGCTCATGTTCAGCTGCTGTTGACCAACACCCCTTGCTGTTTTTCTGCCAGGCAACTTTGCAGCCACTCTTCCCTAAGCCTGGAATGTTCCCCCTTAGGGTTATTGTGACCCATGTGTAGGACCTGGCACTTTTTCTACTGGCCTCATCCCCTCAATTCAGCCTGTCCAGATCTCTCTGTAGAGCCTTCCTACCCTCCAGTAGATCCATATTCCCTCTAATCCAGGTTGGGGGCACCTGTGAACTGACACTCAACTCCCTTGTCCAGGTTGTTGATAAAGATGTTAAATAGGACTGGCACCTTGGGAACACTACTTGTGACTGGTCATCAGCTGGATTCCACTCCATTCAGCACTGCTCTCTGGGCTATGAATGACTATGAACATCAATTACCTGGAGAAATGCAAGGATATTCTACATGGCAGCTGAATACAGAAGATATTTATAGCAACAGTGAAAAGACTGTTGAGGAACAGAGCAGAGTCACATGCAGGCAAAGAGAAGAAGAGAAAGATGTGACTCATGAGACACAGACAGAAAAAAATGCATGGCTCCTGAAACAAGTGAGGGTGCAGCAGAACTATCTCAGACTAGCTTCTTGTAAATAGGAGGTGGTCAGAAGGAGTTTACTGTGAATAGATAGAACTTTTTAGTTAAAAGACACTGAATAATACAACATGAAGATTTGATCTGGCATGGTGCTGAGGCAGCAGAAGAAACTAGCAACACTAAATATATTTTATATATTCAAATAAGATGAAGAAGAAAAACAAAGGAAAAAAAAATCATGTATGCATAACGAAAGCAAAAGCCAGGAAAATAATGAGTGTGTTTTCTAGTGGTTTTCACATTCTAATTACTTAGAGAAAAGATGAAAGAGTTTCATATATTTATTTTTCAAAAGAGGCTGTTAGTGCAAAAGAAATTCCAGCTTTGATATACGAGTAGACAAGTGGTTAACAGGACTGAGAACAATGATAAACAATGAAGCAGAAAACAAATGAGAAAACCAAGATAATCTTATGAGCTTCCACGGAAAAAAAATGGTATTAGTTGAAAATAGATGGAAGCAGAACAGAGAAGTGAACCTATGATATGAGGAAACAGACTTGTTTGCACAGTGTTTGGCTACAGTCCTAAAAATGGGGGTGTTACTCCATAGGTTGTATTAGTTCAGAGAATGTGTGGGGAATTAGCAAGGAAAAGAGCAGACCTTCATCAGCAAAACCATTAACTGCATGAAGGAGAGCAATTCCCACAATAGAGCTAATGCAAAATCTATGCTGAAAATAGCAAAGGGGAAAATTGGAGCTTAGGCGAGTCATAGGAGAGTACAGAGAGGAGTATTGGGGAGGCAAGTTGTTGGCAGCACCATTAATATAAAGAGGTAGGATGAGGAGCTGGTAAGATAAAAAAGGATAAGGAGTGAAAGTACTTCCTCAAAAAAATTCCAAAAACCTAAATAAAAGAAAAAAAAAAAAACCCAACAAGAAAAAAATGCACAGGTTATCAAAAAGGATAAGAAAGTTAAAAAATATTATGGAAATAAGATGGGAGAGATCATGTGGTTGGAGAAGTTATTATTTCAGATTAAAGAGCTGCTATGAAATCCTTTGTACCTGGTATGGTGGAGGAATAGTGAAGCAAATTAGATAGGCAGCAAAGGGAATTAATAATATGGAATAGGGAGTGAGGATTTACCAGTACCTTTGAAAATGAGGGAGGAGTAGAAATTAGATATTGCAGCCCGGAGGGCATCCCTGTAGAATACCTGATGAGATATATAAATAAGAGTGTACTCACTTGAGAATCATAGTCATGGTTTCTTTTCTGTCTTTCCCTTGGAAAGGTAGAGTACCAGTGAGCATTTCAAACTGTATAGAGTAAAACTTTCATCAATTACATTACCTGGACAAAAACTAATTTTTGACAAAACTACTTAGCAACTTAACCTTCCAAAATTCATGCATGTTAACAATCAAGTCTGCGCAAAACAACTTCATAGCACAGTTTCAATTTCTAAGAACATTGAGCAGCCTTTGCCACTTTTAAAGTTGCAAAATATTTTCCTATATTGGTAACTTGATTTACATCCTTTTATCTGAACAACTTAGACTATAATGTGTTTCACTTCTGCCTAAAGTTTGTTCTAGGAAGACTTGATCTGTGCAATTGTATTTTTAGTTTTAAACAAAGGGGAGGGGGTAGGGAAAAAGGTTTTCCTTTCAAAAGTTAGTGATGATTTCTCCTCATGCAGAAATTTTTTAAAAGATCAAAATTTTGTAAATTAGCATGTACATAGCCTTCATTGGGAGGGGGAAAAGGTTAGCTGATTGACAAAGACATGCATGATGAAAAGTGGTTACTGTATGCATACAGTGGAAATAAAGCCTGAAGGAACATGGAAGAGCTACACAGTACGTGCATGCACATTCTACAGTGCCTGGCAGTAAGCAACAGACACTGCCAAAATACTGATTTGTTCTGAAAGTGACTGAGTAAAAATAGATAAATATAAAGGCACTCCTGTTGGACTGCAGTATACTGCAGGGATATCAGATCTAAGTGAGGCAGTGAAAGCAGTCCGGCAGCAGTCATGGCAGCCAGCACTTAGGCAAAAATCTGATTTTTTTGGTTTAAAGACTGCAAAATAATTTAGTTCAATGCAATTTCATAGCATACAGTTAACGACATCAAAATTAAAATAATTATAAAGGAACCCTCTGAACAGCTTATGCAAACTTAAGTCATCCTTAAGAACACAAGGTACCCTCTTTTCTGGTATGACCCAAACATTCAGCCTCCTAAACATAAAAAATGTATGTGGACAACTTGAATAAATAATGTGTGACTACAGTATTTGTAGATCTACAGTGAGAGCATGAAGTTGCATTCATGCAACTAATAGTATTCTTTAAAACACCACTTTACTGAAATAAAATTTGAAGTTCTTACTGCCATCTCTTCACTACTAGTAGATACTTTATGCTCTAGATAGTATTTTTTCACAAATCTATTAAAAAAATTAATAATAATGCCAACACAAAAAAAGTCTAGTTTTAACTTAAGACAGTTATATAGAAGATGTGAGATGGATAAGCCAGAAATATAAGAAGAAAAAAAAATTTTGTGGTTTAGAAACATCTTCACAGGTACATTTATAAAAATAAAACCTTTTTAAAAAGGTAAATTTGGTGTGCTCCACTCACACTTGCAAGAAATACAAGTTTCTTTAGCAAGCTCCTAATTTGTCACAAGCATAAACATTGGTATTAACAGCTCAATGTGTATTCTTGGTCACCCCTCCCACATATTATTTTCCAACATTAACAGGCCAATAGTACTTACAGAATAAGCCAACATTGGCCTTCTCTACTTAGGTTTTATTTCAGGAGGTGAGTACCTCAGTGCTTCAGAAAACTTTAAATGAATGTTTTTACTTGTATGGCATCCCTTAAAACTGTCACTGTTTTAAAGGACAAATTGGAATACAGTTCTTAACAATGGCTTAAGCATACTTCCTGTTTAGAAGCACAAGAAAAGAAGCCAAAGGATTTGTTGAACTATTTTTAAAATCTCCATTTCTATGCTATAACTTCTGTTCATTCTAGTTACTGTGTACTTATACCACACCAACCATCACTTGAATTTTTGATCAGCTCAAAAATTAAGAATGAGTTAAAAGTGGATACTTACAGATTGGTTATGAAAACTGCAAACTATAAATGGAAGGAACAAAAAGATCTCCTAGAAAAACTGCATTCCATATACTACTTTATAGAATTTGGTTTTAAAGGTCATATTTTTGTATTCAAAGTAGAAGTCAAAGTTTTTAACATGCAGTGCACTTAAGACTGTGAAAGTCACCACAGTCACAGCTAACGTCTTACAGCAATTTTCAATTATACCATATCCACTTGATAAACACCAAATTATGTTTTCCAGCTTTATAAATTAAAGCTGAAGTTTAATTATGTTTGTGTTATCAGCATCAAGTATTTTGCAACTACACTGTAATTATCTTTTAATTGACTGTTCTTAGTGATAAAATGTGCAGTTGTGAGGAGTATGTGTGCTTGTCTGCAGAGAGTTCAATTATCAGGTGCTACTTTTACACAGTCAGTTTTCAGATCAGAACAGCTTTCTAATCATCATAAAGTGATAGGATGATATATTTTCAGACACAAGAGTCCTTCTTGTACTATAAAGCATACACATTAGTTGTACTGTTACAGTTATGTAGTAGAAGCAGTAAGAAATGAATACATTTATACAATTATTTAATTTCCATGTAAAAAATGAACACAAACATTTTAAATATTTAAAGTCTTTCAGCATTTCTTAAATACCAAACATGATGTATTATTCTTTTTCAATTCCTATTCCATATACATAGTATTTCCCGACCCTGGAACTTTACCCCTTGCAGAAACACCATAAACAACTGAGAAACCATATCCCATATCAGCTCAGTGTCATGTAGAAAGTGACATGTGTGAGAACAGCAGTTGTCATTATTCCACTAACTTGTAATTACGCTGTAGACGCTAATTAGAAAGTTTACAATCTCCTTTTTCCTCTTGAATGTAAATTCAAATTTAAAATTTGAATATTAATTTCTTCCCCACTTTGGAATAGACAACGTTTTCCTGTATACTTCTGTATTTCTCTTGGTCCCTATAACATTCAAACTACTATAGATATAAAGTATATATTTTTTTATATATATATATATATATATATATATATATAAAGTATAGATATAAAGTATTAAATGATAATAAAAATATGTGATATCACTGGTGTTGATATGATACCTAGTCCATGTTCTTCATCAAACTCTGTGGTGCTATTAATTTCACACAATTTAGACTTCTTTTGTTAAAATTCATGTGAAGCTCACCTTAGGGGTTAGTGTTTGATTTGTTTCACCAGACCTTGCAAATCACAATTTTGCTATTATTTACATTTACCAGAAACCTACCATTAAAACACCAAAAGACCACCAGTCTGCACTCTGTGTATGGCCTCGTCTGTTAACAACTTCTGGTGCCATATATTCCACTGTTCCACAGAAAGAGTAGGCTTTTTTTTCATGATCAATTGACTCCTTACTTAAGCCAAAATCTGAAAGAGGAAAAAAAATCCAAATGTAATTTAAAAAAAAAAAAAGTTCATGGTTGGCACTTTTACCATATGAATAATATGAAGTGTTATGCTTTTATCATCCATATATACAACTGAACACTAATATGGGAATTACAGGATTCTCCTTCCCTCCCCACAGTATCATAGGTCTGTAACATCAGATATACTTGTAAAGCAGGTATCTTACTGAAATATTTACAAATTTAATTAATTTCAAGCTAATTCCACTACTTGCTTCCACAGCTAAATTACCGATCAGTAAAATTACTTATTTTATCATATTGGTTTACCAAAAGGAAAATGCAAAGATTTTACTATGAACAGAAATGATCCCAGTATTGCAACTCCTTTATTCACCTGTCAATTTGATATGTCCTTCCTCATCAAGCAGGATGCTAAAAAACAATAAAAAGAATATTAAAAACTAATTATAGTATCTTTTAAGTGTTGTTTCAGGCAACACACTGACAACATTTAAGAACAAACAAGTAGAGGATACACAAAGACAAGAAGAATTAAACATGAATGAAAATGGATTATTAGAAGATACGTTCAAACTACACATTTTCTTTTCCTTCTATGTTTTCTTGTTAAAGATTAAGAAATAAGTCTATTGCAGTTTTATTCAACTATTTGATCAAATTCAGTATGTAGTAACAGTCTTGCCCATCTGCAGCACATGCACCACTACTGTAATTGTTAAAAACAGAGGCATAGTTCTATTTCTCTTATACCAGGTATGTTTTCACTTGTATACATAACAGGTATTAATTTGTAACTTCTATTTCAAAAGTTGTTGACCACTTCAAGTAACATCAAGTAATAAATATGCTCACGTTGCACCAAAGGACAGAACCCACAGGCCCTACACTCAGAGCAGATTTTAGGCTTCCATCTTTTCACTTCAATCACAAGAAAGGCGACACTTCCCCCGAGATGCCAACTGTCCTTGACCACCACTGAATATCACTGCATTGCAAAGGACGCAAAGTATTCAAGAACTGGCCTCCGTAACACCCCCTACACAGTGGATTTAGTTCCTCCATCTGCATTTCATCCTTGGGGTAAGACGTGACCCAGACCCCATCCTCTTCCTCTTCCACTTTGCAGTTTGCATGCCGAGAAGCATTAAAGCATGTCCTCAAGTGCCACATGCAAACGTTGCCTTCCTGCTCACCAACAGATCAATACTTCCACCCAGCTTGGTGTTGTCTTGTGGCTTACTCAGGGTGCACTCAATCTCCAATGAAGATGCTAAACAGGACTGGTCCCAACACAGAGCCCTGGGGAACACCACTGATGACCAGCCTCTGGCTGGGTGTAATTGCATTCATCACTCTGGGCCTGGTTAACCAATCAGTTTTTTACCTAGTGAAGAGTACCATCCACACCATGGAAAGCCAGTTTCTCCAGGAGAATGCTATGGGAAATGGTGTCAAAGGCACAGAATCACAGAAGGTAAGGGACTAACATGTATGTCTCAAACACTGAAAGCCATCTGGCTGTGGGGCCAACCACAGATTGTCGGTAATAAAAGATAAGAATTACTAGTAATAAGCAAGGATTGCTGGTAATAACACACAGTGAGAAAGAACAAGATATGCCCAGAGAAGAGGCCATACAGAGATATGGCAGCACTTTTCCAGGACAAACATCCTTGTTCTAAATCCTGAAGATAAGCACAACCCAGTACAGCACAAGCGCAGGAATGAGGTTGAGAAGCTGGCATGGACTGTAGGGGAAGAAAAGACCACCTGATGTTCCCAAAGACCCCCAACCTATTTCCAGAAAGCTCTGAAAGAACAGGCTGTGCCTAACAACTCGTTTGTATAGAAAACAAGAAACTTACCTTCATGGCAGAGAAATCTATCCATAAAAACATAACCCCACCAAGCCCAGCTGGCACCTCCCGGACCCTGGATTTTCCAGCAGCTGGACTGACACTGTATCGAGACTGGTGATCTCTTTTTCTCTCCTTCACTCTCTCCCTCTTTAATTCACCTTTTCTTTTCTCTCTTCCTTTTCATCTTACCCCTTTATCCAAACCCCACTGCATGTGCTTTTATAGTAGGTCAGGGACAAAAATAATAATTTCCATGCCAGGTATATAATTTACTAATAAAATCTCGTGATTTTCTCAGACTTTTGTTGTTCCTCTCCACCACGAGCATTTACAAATCTTGGGTGGTCCTTTCCCTTTAAGGGTTGGATGTCACAAAAGGCTTTCCTAAGTCTAGGTGGACAATAACCAGAGCCTTTCCCTCATCCACTAAGCAGGTCACCACATCATAGAGGATGATCAGGTTGGTCAAGCAGGACCTGCCTTGCATAAATCCAGGCTGGCCTGGCCTGAACCCCTGGTTGTCCTGTACACATTACATGATGGCACTCAAGATGATGACTCCATGACCTTCCCTGACAACGAGGTTAGGCTGACATTGCCTGTGGTTTCCTGGTTTCTCTTTCCAACCCTTCTCATAGTTGGGTGTCACATTTGCCAACTTCCAGTGACCTGGGACCTCCGTGGTTGACCTGGACTGCTGATAAATGACTGAAAGCAGCTTCATGAGTTCTTCTAGCAGCTCCCTCAGTACCCTTGGGTGAGTCCTATCTGGTCCTATTTTGGGGTTCTAAGTTGCACAGTAGTCTGCTGGCCATTTTCTCCTAGATTATGGGGGTTTCATTCTGCTCCCAATCTGTCTTCCAGCTCAGAGGATACCTTGATGACAACTGGTCTTGTTATTAAAGACTGAGGCAAGAAAGGCATGAGGTACCTCAGTCTTTTCTTCATCCTTTGTCACTATGTTTCCCCTCACATCCAACAAAGGATGAAGATTCTCTTTGGTTCTTTTGCTGCTGGTATTTTGTACAAATATTTTTTTGTTGTCTTCTCCTTCTGGGATTTCTAACGTACTGATATTCCTTTCATGCTTGGCGCTGCAAGGACCTCCATCCCTTAACTCCACTACTATGGAGACCAAAGGACCTTTGTAGAACACTGTTCCTCAAAGAGTGGTGTGCCACCTCCAGGCTTATCTCTGGCTTTGTCCCTATTCCCCTTCAAATAGAGTTTAAAATTCTCTCAAGAAGCCCCTGTAACTCCTGAGCTAAGATCATTTTTCCTCTTCGAGACAGGTGAAATCTAACCTTTTAAATGAAAATAGCTCACAAGCCTCCCCCACCTCCCTCTGTTCAATTCATATAACAAATTACCAAAGTTTAACAGTTGGGAAAAAGTGCACAGGAAGAAGTGCTATAGAAATGAAATCAATACACTGCATTTCTCAAAGAGGAGCCTTACTTTTCTGGTTTTAGGTCCCGGTATATTATTCCAAGACTATGTAGATGGTCTAAAGCAAGTGCTAATTCTGCCAAATAAAATTTAACATCGTCTTCTGTGAACATCACCTGAAAAAGTAACACAATGTATTTCAGATGTAAAATCTAAAAAGGTCACACCAGCACCAACTAAACAGTAACAGTGTTTTTTCAGAAGGGTTTCTTACAATACTTAAATTCATCTCTACACAAAAATTCAATTTTCTTGGTTACACAAAAACTAGGATTTTATAACCCACACCATTTCATACTTGAAATACTTGGACATACTTGAAAAAGAACTTTTAAACACAATATATTATTCCTTCTGGGAAAATTGGGAAATTATCTGTTTCTGATTGTTAAAAAAACCAAACATGTTGTAGTGAAATGAGTATTTTGGAAGCACTTAAAGAATGTGACTACCTCTTGGCTGGATGGGACCATTTCATTTACAGACAACAAACGGACCAAAGAAGTCCAAATGCCTGAATTCCTTTTTGGAAATCAAGAATGAACTACGAACTTTAAGAGTAACTCAGTTTTAGAGCACTAATAACTTAGTAGTTACCTGTGGCAAAACAAACAACAAAGGGCAACTTGAAACAGATGACATCATCAAAACAAATGTAATAATTTATGTGGTCAGCACAGGAGTAATGTACATCTATATACAAAGTAAATTCCATTCTACTGTCCTCTTAATAACAATTGAGCTTTGCAGTGGTAACCCAGCTGTCCCAGATACTCTTGTGGCAAAGGAAAATAAAAAGCAGATACACATTGGATACAATCTCTATCCTAACAGATATTTGTTCTGAGTTTTTAAACAGGAACAATGGATAACAAAAACTTTAAAAAATATAGTGATATATTAAATGTTAACATTTATTTTAGGAGTTATAATCAAATAAAAGTGAAGTAATGAAACTCTTCCAAGTTATTTCCTACACAGACACATTACCACCAAGACAGAGGCAAAACATTCACTTTTTGAAAATTACTAAAACAAGTGGAATACAATTCTCTCTTTTAAAATACTCATACATAATGCAATTTTGCATTCATGGGTAACAAATGAGAACATCTTATCTGCCCCTGAAATCTGGATATTAAAACCAGATTTAAATTTACTTTATATAAATCCAAGTTCTGAGTCTTACATTTAAACATGGTAGCAACAGGAGAACATTTTGTCAGGTATAAAAAGCAGCACAGAAAGACTGCTTGTCTACGACTTTTTTCAGAAATAATGTAAATTGCCATCAGTCTTTCCATGAAGTGACTGTGCAAAAAAATCCAACCAAACAAAAAATGTACTTGGTCAAAAACAGATTAAAATTATATTCAAGGAGAACTGAATTTAAAATGTAAACTCTCCTAATATAGACCATTTATAGTCAAATTCTATCAAATTTAAAACATGTACCTCTTTGGATAAACGTGTAAACAAGTCTCCTCCCCTGAGAAAATCCAAAATAAGATACAGCTTCCCTTCTGTTTGAAAAGCTGAAAAGATCAATTAAAAAAATTAAGTATCACCTAACTTTATCCATGATCAGGAAAATACCATACCAAATAATCCACCCTTATTTTCATTATTAAAATTAATTTCTCTTTCTCCTTTGTAGGAAAATGTATCTAAATGAATCAGGTAACTGATCCTCTACCATGGACCAAGTAATTCCCATGCTATATGAAAGTAAAGCAAAGCACCAGTAAAATTCCTTAAAAAATGAATTTTACTTAGGTTAGCCAGCATTTTATTCCAGATTTTAAAGTAAGAAGCCAGCTTTAAAAGGGCAAACTAGTATCTAATGAACCTTTAAAAATATCTAGAAACTCAGCTTAACAGGGACATTTAGCCTAGTTTGAAAAAGAATAGCAAGTGAAACAGTGAAAGGTACTTAATTTAGCCACATCAGAAAGTGAGAGAAACATGAGGTTTAACTATAGGAAAAAACAAACCCTGAAAGAAAAGTACGAACTAAAAAAACCCAAATCACAACAAACCAGAAACTCCACCTTTTTTTCACGTGTTAAAAGTACTGATATCCTCCCCCCTCTACATGTAAGTATTCTGTTACAGCTGCTCATACTATTAAAATTAAAAGGCTAATTTCCACCAATTTTGATGCAAGTGGAATTAATGCCATTGCATATCTACAGAGTAAATAAAGCAACTGTAATAAATAGGTTAAAAAGTGTATGCCATACAAAAGATTAGAGGTTTTGGAAAAGAATGGCTAGTTATTAATAGATAACTGCTTTTTATAACACAAAGGGCTACAGACTCTTAGTCCCATAAAGATTTAACACTGCATGAAGTCAATTACGTGCTTCTTTTGCATGAGAGTTATTATAGAACAAGTCTTGGCACAACTGGGACTTACACTGAAATTCTACGATTTTCTGACCCACAATGCAAATATTAGGAACTATCTTGACAAACAAACATTTTTATGCTATAAAAATTAATTTTTCTGCAACTCACCATAATGTAACTTGACAATAAAAGGATGGTTAACTTCTACTAGGATATCACGTTCCATTTTTGTCCGAACCCGATCTCGAACTACAACAGAACATGAACAGGCAAGATTAAAAAAAAAAAAAATTACATTATGACTCAGTATTTCTCACATATTTCCTGATGTATTTCCCACTGTGTCCTGTAATATTATAATTGTCTGCAGGTCATTATACTGAACACAGTTGAGAACTGAGAGAATTTATTCCACATTTTTTTCTGATAAATATCTTCATAGATTTTGATTTGCTTAAGTCTTTGCTATTGACAAAACCTAACACTAGGCAAACAAATTTAACAAAAGCACATGAGAAAACATAGCCACCCTTCAGTCTGTTCTATACTTAGTCAACCTTTTAAACAGCAGAACTGTCACAGCTATGTATAGAAAACATTCTGCTAGTGAAAAGCATAGAGAATTAAAGTCATAGGAAAAGAAACAGCATAAATATAATCATACTATCATAAAGATGTTTACATTGCTTTAACTCATTAAACAACTCACACTAATAAAATACTAAGTCCTTTACAATTGACCTTAATATGAACTTAAAATAAAAATGCTATTGATTCTATGTACTGTACACTTCAGATTGTATTTTTGATTTTAAGGACATTTACTGAGAGTAAATGTGCATGAGAAGGAAATCAGACATTAGAAGCAGCTGCTGCTCAAGCTGCCTGTGCTGTCCCTCCATGGTGTCTCTGAACAGGACATTTAGGTGCTCCTATGCCACCAGAGATTAAAGCCAAGCGAGCACCACACGCCAGCAATGCAGGAATACAGGCAGGGCAGTCAGCTGAGCACAGCATCTGCTTCAGCTGTTCTCCACAACTCTCCTGCCAGCTCCAGCCAGGGCTTGGTTCCCATCTGAAGCTCTGAATCAGCCAGGATACAGACAAAATTCAGAACTCTACACAGGGGAGAGCTATCAAAGTTTGCTTTCAGTGGTTTAAGGTACTGTGTTTTTCTCTTTCCCTCTATTCTACATTTTGTTACTGCTTCTCTCATAAGCATTATATCTTCCTGAAGGAAGCACCCCACAGCAATGAAGTCATGAACAAAGTTTAAGTTGACAGCATTCCTTGTAAAGTTAACAAGCCAGAGTTCTCAGATACTAAAACAGAAGGCAGAAAACAAAAAAAGGAACAAGAAGCAAAATGGAGTTTGGACATTTGTCTATCTTCTCCCAGAAACAGGTACTTACAATAATAGAATAATACTTTACAAAAAAGTTATATAGATACGTTTTCATGTTTGAATACAACTATGAAGTTTCCACCTGCCTGCAGAACACATTCCTAAAAATGGAAGCTCATTAAATAAGTGCTCAAATACAGAGCAAACATTACATTTGAATGTTGACCTTTGCATCTAAAGCCATTAAAATGTCACAAGCTAGTTGTGCAAGTTAACTGTTTCAACAGTTCATCTGAATTACAAGATTGACATTCAGAATATTTTTTTTTTTTTAAGGTAGGTTCAGGTGAGGAAAAAAATGCTAAAGAATTTCAAGTACCTGCAGCGATGCAACAGTTACATGGAAAGTATGGACTTAACAAAACGCCAAGCAAAAATAGTGCAAAGAACTGAGCTCATTTCAGACATTAGCATAAGCCATTATTTGACTTGACATCTGATTTTTGTTTGACTGTAATTTCCACATGTGTTCTACTGGAAGCACTGATTTTTCTTAACACTTTTGATTCCAGGTACTCTATCAAGGTTTTGGCTCTGTTTCTCTCACATCATAAGGGGCACTGAAAGATAACACCTTCTATCAGAGGGTATTAATAAACTAGTCTCTGCAGTAAACAAATTATACATATATATTCTTGGATTTGATCTAAACATTAAAAAGTTGGACTGTGTAGTTACATAAATGTGTTCTGGCTAATATAGCTGCATTTCTATGAAAATATTTTCTCTAATTTTGATTTGTGGATCAGGTACACTGTTTTCAAGTGTGGTCTTTTTATTGTTAATTACAGAGCACAAAAATAACTATGAAGTAGATTTGAAAGAGATAAAGAAACAGACAAATCAAGTAATATGCTATATTATTGAAAAATATAGTATTATTTATATTAAAAATTTGCAATTATGGAAGATAAAACAGTTAATTCCAGTTAATTTCATATTAAAGTTTAAACAGTAACCTTAATTTGCTTGCAACTCTGCTCTTCCTAAAACATGAATCACAAGCAAGCGGTGCATGGAAAGCATCTGATAATCCAGATACAAAGTGTTGAGAACTGCGGCATCCTCCTGATGGTGTCACCTGTCTGCTCAAGCCTTTTGCATTCTTGAATTCTTAGTGCTTCAGAGTGTCTCCTTTCCCAATTAAAAGTTATGCTCCTAATTGCAGTATTTATCAGTCTCTCCCATCTGTAGGCAAAACTAGAACCACAGCTTGGACTGGAATTTTTACATGAGGTTAAACTGCAATCAAAAGGTGATGAAAAGAAGCCCTCGAACATCTTAAAAAAGCAACTGCTGAGTGACCCTTGACCAGTCCTGAGCTATTAACAGCCTGGGGAATGAAAAGCTGTTGAGGATATTAATGTACCTTAAATGAGTGGAAATCAAATTCAGAAAAATAGGAAGTAAATAATGAGAATGACACGCGCCACAAAACACAAAGGAATCAAAATATAGGAAACTGTTCAAATATACACCCTCTGTAATAGTTTTAAGTAGAAGATCTGTGACATTCAGCACTAGATGTTCAGTGAAAAAATTTCAACATTTCAGCAGAAGTTCATAATCCCATGTTTTTGTTCCCTTCATTGTTCTATAAATACTTTGCGATACAGTGATATGTTAAAACTGAAATTCAATGCGATAATTGATAACATAGGTAAGGCATCACGAGCTGTTGGAGCCATCCCAAAATCATCATTTCAGTTTCAGTACAGTCATGAATTAGAACTTCACACAGACAAAACTGTTAAACAGTGGCATAAAAGACCAAGCATACAATCTGATTAAGGCATTAGTGTGAAAGACAACTTTCATTTTGACCTATGTTAAAAAATACCTTATTTCTTTTTTTCTTACAGAATTCTCTGAGACAGAATTGAGACTGTTCAGGCTTAGACTTATTTTGCTACTGATAGCATTCAAGATCAAAACCACCCAAGAAACAGATCAATTCACAATTTGTTTTTGCTCAAGTAACTTAGATGATAAACTTAAGATTTTATAAAATACATTCTACATCGAGATCACATGCCAAGAGTTTGAGGCAAATGTACTGTCTGTTTCAAAAAACAAGACTTCAATTCATGTGCTTAAGAACTTCTAGAATAAAACAGTTGATAGAATGCACTTTTAAACATCATGACCTAATTATAAACTGAGCAAAAGACATTAACTGTATCCTTGGTGACACACAGCAAAGGAAAAACGGAAGGATATTAAGTTTCAAACACCAGCTCAGGAGCAAGTCAGGTGGCAGATGTAACACAAGCACTCTGTTAACCCACGATCACCTAAGGAAAGTGGCATGGAAGGAACCTGCTCTCCTCTCACTACCAAAACGGTATTGTTAATCCTTTATCCTTCCAGGTTTACAAGACAAAGTCATGTATTCTGCTATTTCCTGTTTCAGAGTAGAAAGCTGTAAGACACAATCTGTAGAGCAGCACCTGTGTAAAGATTAGGTTTTGGTATAATGTCCCTGATTTATCTTTATTATTTCTCTTCCCTTGTTTTAAACAATGCTTACCTTTCAAGGTGGCCTTTTTCAACACCTTCATTGCATAAAGCTGTCTAGCATCTGACCCTGAGATTTTTTTGACAAGGAAGACCTGCATTAAAAATTAGAAAGAATTCTTAAAAGAAAATAACAGCAAGTCAGATCAATGGTATTTTGCTATGAAATTGAAACAGTCACTATGATTTCCATGAAACTCTATTTGACAGTTTTAGATTCTGCAAAGCCAAACCCCCTTTCATTTTGTTCCTTCTATTCCTTTATTTCATAATCTAAAAGGTTCATTCAAGATACTCTGCCAAATTACTTTCAGTCTAATTTAAGTGATTTCAGTGAGTTATTAAAAAAAAAGGATTATCTCAAAAGTTCATACAAATTTGAAACACAAAAATCAGCTTTTTAAAATTAATCTCTAGTTTTATCTTATTGAAATTTATAGGATGGCACAGCAAATGTGCTAACAAAATAATTTTCAGATATGACAATAAATATGTGAAAAAAAAATTGATCCAGAAACTTATAAAAATCAACATATAACCAAATAAATTTTAAAAATATCTTAGTGTTGCATGTACCAATAAAGAACAACCAGCTTCAATTAAATGGTGTTTCATTTCCTTCTTCAGGATCATGGGATTTCTTGACTGGTATTGTTTTTAATACCCTTAAACAAAATTAATTCCAGTAAAGACAAATTTTAAATTTAGAAATGAAAAAACAAAAGCCCCAACTGTCACAGGTTTTCTGGCTATGGACATATACAAAGACATGTGATGGTACATGAGGAAGTTAAACATGTTCCATGAAAACAGTTTGATGTCTGGTTTTGTGCCCAATTCTCACTTACCCAGATCATCACTACCAGATCATCATCAAGAGACCTTGAAAAGCATGCAGATTTACTTTTTCTAAACTAAATGGAAAACATTAACATCCTCACAAATTACTGGAATGATTTATGGATTTTTAAAAATATTAACAATTTTTGCACAAAGGCTAAGACAGCTGAGGACAAGACCGGCATTTTTGCAGAAATTTGAGTTAGCTAGACAGTTTATTATTTTTGCTTTTTTAAAACTCACATTCCCCCTTCTCTCTCCCATTAAAGTAGTGTATTTAGTATTATCAATAAAAGTGATTGCTGAAATGATCATTTATTAGCTTACTTTTCCTTGCCCTTGAAGGATTGACTTCTCGTGATCTGAAGATTTCCAAATAAAAACTTGGTTATGCTTCTGGAGCAAATCAAACCTTTGGAATCAGGTTTTCCAGTAAGAGAATTGGATCTATTTTTCTAATTTTCCCCCACATCTAAGGTGGATTTTTTACATGCTAGAGCTTAAGATCACATCCACAACTGCAATTAAGGCTGAAAATGGATGTAAAGGCTCTGCTGTCTAGCCTTACATATTCCATTCAGTCTTGATGATCTTTCTTGCCATGTGAACTTAATGTTTTGCTTTCAAGTGGGACTTAGACAACTAAAAGCATAAAAAATTTATGCCTAGTGAGATCTCAGTACTCATGAAATGCTAGAAACATTGACTCTTTAACAGATGTTCAGATAAATATCAAGGTACATTGCACCATAACCAAATTATGACAGATAATGAACATGACTGGGGTGTATCACATTTTCTTCATTAGCCATTAGTGCTTAAACTTTGTTCATTACAGTTGCAACATGTTACAAAAACCAGCTTCTGTATTGGTGACATCCTACCATTAGCAAGCAACAAGGAATATTTATCAAAAAAGCTCTTTCAACCCTCACCTTCTCAAATAGAGAAGAATGATATTCCATTTTAACAGTAAATACCCAATTATTTAATATCAAGCCATTTTTTTCTATTGAACTTTGAAATCCACATATCATGCTAACACGTACAAAAAGTTACTGCTTTAAAAAGATCTGCAACAATTACAGTGCCTAGTTAGCATTAATTTAGAGAGCAGTTTTCACTTGCAACATTGCCTTAATGCAAAACCGTTGCTGTTCTAAATATTTCACAACCAATATTCAGTGCTATATTCCTGCATAATTGGCTCCACAAGAGTTCAGTTACCAACCTTTCCAAAGGATCCTTGTCCTAGTACTTTCAGAAGTTCAAACTGTGAAGGGTCTGCTTTCTCATGTCCTTCCTTTACATGGTGAGTTATTGCAATTTCTTTGATACTTCCTTCTTCCTGGTAGAGGAAAACGGAGGAATAAATTTAGATTAATGGTTTACAAATTCACAATATGTTGAAAATACCAGTGCCACTGAACTCAATGAACTAGGCAATGCCAAATATAGCCAAAAAAACACTCAGTAATGCTATTGCCCAATTAAGACAGATGGCACCAGTTCAGTAACAACATAGCTTGAACTTTTAAGAGATGCTCCAGGATCCAGACAATAATAGAGCTGACAGAAGCCAGCAATTTCCAAGCTTTTTCTCTTGAGCCCATATCATAGAATTCGTATTTCTGTTCCAGATTCACAACCAATTAATGGAAATCAATCTTCTTAAGAATTTAGTCATCTTAAAGCACACCTAGAGTCCATCAAATGGACCAGATGTCTTTGGAAAGCCCTCCTTTTTAAAACTTGAATGAGGACCACACTGCTGCAGCAATGCTAATGCTCACCTTTTAAGACAGTGTGAGACTCAAGACATTTCCACACAAAGCAACACTCTCCTGCCACTGACAAAATTCTGTAGAAGAAAGTATTTTGCCTTTCTTCTCAAGGAGAGTCTATCCTATAAAAGCTGACCGGTCTTCATCCTTTCCTCTTCTATGAGAAACTGGCCACCACAAAGCTCTAAGCAGCAGAGAATCTTATCTTCTTGTGCTCTGTACTTAATTCAGTGTTTTCTGCACTGAATTTGAAAATCCCCTGAAAAGTGACACTCCTTGCCACACAAGGAAAGAATTTCAGAGCTTATCAGCATCAAGTAAGTAAAAACCGTGCATTCTTGTTACTGTCATCTGAAGATCTCTCTGGGCATTACATCCAATCTATCTTAAGTTAACACAGAACTGACTCTTAGTTAACACACAGAAAGCCATATACTATCTGTAGTTTTAACTTCTTGTTCATTCTCTATTTCTTCTGTGGGTTATAGTGAATAAAATAAATCTGAGAATACTTTTCATCTAATCAATGAGGAACTCTTATACCGGTTTCACAGAATTGCAGACTGGTTGACTGTGGTGGTGCGTTTTTCTGTTAACCAGCCCTCTTATAGGCATTCAGCCCAAGTTTTTATTTTGTTAGTGGTTTCCCTGGGTGACGGATGATTCTTTATTATGCTGTTATATCCACCTTATTGTTTTCCCTTCCCACCAAAAGCACCCTTAACTACCTAGGCCAGTTCCTTTGTGTCACTTCTAGACTACACCCTGGTGATTGGGAAATTCCGGGAAGACTGTT
>VZSR01000920.1:2386838-2498494 GCA_013398615.1 Brachypodius melanocephalos
GTGAAAGAGCTGGCCCGGAGGCAGCACTGAACTACTTTAGTTGACATTGAAAGGGACCTCCGGAGATCATCTTGTCTAACTCTAAACACTCTGCTCAAGTAGGGCCACCCAGAGCCAGCTGCCCAGGACCTGAATATCTCCATGGATGGTGACAACCTCCCTGTGCAGCCTATGCCAGGGCTCAATCAGCCTGACAGTGAAAAAGTGTTTCCTGATGTTCAGACAAACTCCTGAATTTTCCTCTTTGCACATTGCCTCTGGTCCTGACACTGGGCAGCACTGAAAAACGCTCTTTGCACCTTCCCTTCAGGCTGATCAAACATTTCAGCATTTTGTGGATCCATGCTGAATAACCCCAGGTACCGTTTTTCCCTCTATGTATATAGAAACATATTAGTTTCTATATATTAGTATTAGCTTTGTTTCCCCATGATTTTCCTGCAGATTAAGGCCTGGATGACCAACCTGTAGTTCCCTGGATCCTCCTCCTTGCCTTTTTGGAAAATAGGAGTTGACATTTGCTTTCCCTCAGTCTTCAGTCACCTCTCCGAGGCATCATAATTAGAAAATAATCAAGAGTGGCCTCACAGTGACAGCTGCCAGGCCCCTCAGCACTCATGTGCATCCCATCAGGGCCCACAGATTTAGGTACACCCTGTCTGCTTAAGTATTCTCTAACCTATCCAGGACCTGAGGGAATGGACTGAAATTGTGTCAGGAGAGGTTTAGGTTGAATATTGGGAAAAGGTTCTTCATCCAGAGGGTGGGTGGCTGGACACTGGAACAGCTCTCCAGGGAAGGTCACAGCACCAAACCTGACAGAGTTCAAGAAGCATCTGGACAATGCTCCTGGGCACACGGTGTGACTCTTGGTGATGGTGCTGTGCAAGACCAGGAGCTCGACCTCAATGATCTTGATGAGTCCCTTCAACCTCAGGATGCTTTATGATTTTCCTCTAAAAGTACATCTTCCTTGCTCCAGTCTTTCCCTTCATCTATATGCACCAAAATGTGCACTAATTAGTTATAGTGATAGGTTAGTAGACGCAGAGTTCTAAAACTGTTTCTGAAGAGCTAATTTGTAAGTTTTTCAAGCATTCTGCAAAATTTATGTGCATGAATTAGTGCTGAAAGTATCCTTTTGCATCGGATCATTTCAGTACTGTATATAAATGCAAAGCAACTGTCCACCCAGGGCAGCATATTCCCACACATGCTTTTCCCAGACTGATAATTCTTCTTCAAATTATTCTTTTCTAAAAAAAGATTATAAAGTTGAAAATGAGCTGCATATAAGAAATCCTGAGACTGCATGTGATAGTCTGTATATATTTAAAAACTCTAGCACATGATTTGGAATAATGTGCAGAACATGCTGGCAACCTTTAAAATCAGGGAGTGAAAAAAAGATACTTTAATGTGAAGAGTATAGTTTCAAGAATAGTTTTAGAACACCCAAGACAAATTCGAGATGTCCTCTATGTTTAGGTGCCTGTTTCCATTTTAAGACAGTCAAAATTTTGCATGTGTGTGCACACAGGCATGCTGAGTACTCCACCTAGTAACCTGAACTTCTCTGTCTTTTCAAGAGAAAATACTACCATCGTTGACTCAAAGCAGAATCTTTATAGAGTCTGAAAGAAATATTGTTTCGTTTTACTTGTCAAAGGAATAAATTGTTGGTGGACATGTCTAGTTTTAAATTAGTACACGATCAGTTGGATTACATACTACTTAAACCACCCACTGAATCTTAGAGAATCTCAAGGGAGGAACAGAATATCACAGCAAAGCAGAGTGCCAAGTACACATTAATTCAGATACTTTGATCCATTTCTGCTTAACTGTTTTATCTATTTGCTCCCTGGCAATCTTGGGAAAGTCAAACACATGTGAAACAGAACGTTCTCTAATCTTTTTTATCCACTGCCTTCAGGGACACAAAGCAATCAGATGGACATGAGAAGGACATGGACCTGTTGGAGCAAGTCCAGAGGGGAGCCATGAAGTTGGTAAGAGGACTGGAGCACTTTCCCTATGAAAACAGGCTGAGAAAGTTTGGGCTGTTCAGCCTAGAGGAGAGAGGTTTGCATGGAGACCCCATAGTAACCTGCCAGTATCTGAAGGGGGCCTGCACGGAAGCTGGAGGGGATCTTTCATCAAGAACTGTAGGAATAGCACAGGGAGTAATGGTACAAACTTCAAACTGAAACAAGGGAAATTTAGGTTAGGTATCAGGAAGAAATTCTTTACTATGAGCATAGTGAGATACTGGAATAGGTTGCCCAGGGAGGTTGTGGATGCCCCAACCCTGGCAATGTTCAAGGCCAGGTTGGATAAGGCCTTGAGCAATCTGATCTAGTGGGAGGTGTCCCTGCCCAGGGCAAGAGGGTTAGAATTAGCTGACCTTAACAGTCCCTTCCAACCCAAACTCTTCTATGATTCTATATTGCTTTAAAAGCATTACAAAACTTAGCGAGAACAAGAAAAAAGAAAAAATATTAACTTGTTCTCTATACACAAATTTCTCTTCTGTTCTCTATACAAAAATTATTATTTTTGAATGCATTGCAATTATTATGCAATCAACTTTCCAGTGGTTATTTTGAGCACCCTCTAAAAAACAAAACAAACCCCAAAGCAGCACTTCACGTTCCTGATACCAAGAGAATATTCCCAGACTTTGCATGTTCTCAGGGCTCAGTTACTCTTCAGTCCATAAAAGGCAGACCTAAGAGAACTCTGTTTTAAACAAAAAGGAACTCAAATGATATCCAACTTTAGTTTGTCGGTAACATTTCTTTGGGAGCAAGATTTATGATGAGCGGTTGCCCACAAATTTGTAGTTTTCTTTTCTGACATAACTGCTGAATGTTTGTTATTTTAACCTAAACAGTGTTCTGCAAATGCAGTTAAAAACACAAAAGCTAAGCCTTTTATAGAAACACAAACTATATGCAGAGGTAATCAAGCCTCACTATCCACCTGAATTAAAATATAAGTCTTACACACTGTAGAAAGAGATCTCTATTCTCAGCCAAGCACACTAATTACATCAGATGATAGATGTCATCTTGCAGTAAACTGGAAGAGAAGCCAGCCGTTCCATCTGGTACTGAATTGTTTGATCATTCCCTGGTACTTGGCAAAAGCATTTGTCCCATGTGATGAATTGAAAATAAATGAGACGCTGGCACACTTGGGTCCTCCTCTCCTTTCTTCCATTCCTTGACAACGTTCACACAAGTACAAACAGTCAACTCACCAGTTGCAATGGTGGGGTCTTCTTTCCAGTTACAACTATACCCTACTGACTACATTTTATTTCTGTTATTCACAAGCTTGGAAAGCTCCTTTTCTCAAGCCTTATACAGCAGCAGGGTCTAAATAAAAGTCTCAAGACATGATTTCCCTTCCAGGCACACAGTTCTCTCAAACCCTTCTTCACATTAGAAAGTTATACTGCCTCAGAAAGCCATTTAAAAAAACCTCCAAAACAACCATGTGAGTCAACTTTTAAGTGGTTGCTACTGGCTTCCACTACAGTGAAACTAAATACAGAATACAAGGAAACAAACAGAAGGTAACATTACTCTGAGTTTCTTTAGCAATGTAATAGTATTAAATCAACACTGGCCCATAAAGGAAGTGAGTGACAAATAAGTTTAGGTATGAGTTTAAAATACTTTATTCCAGAATAACTTCCTGTACTGATGCGGTCTGCAGGTCAGAACTATTCTGGGCAGTATCTGCATATGAGAAATCTTATAGTAATATACCTCACAATATATGTCTATACACAAGAACACACACACACACATAGGAAAGAACACCAAATGGACCATATGGCAGAGACAAAATCTGAATGAAAAATTTTATAGAAAAGAAAGGGGATTCTGCAACACCAAGAGGAACTCATTTTTATCTTAAGTAATCAGCTGCAAATCAGAATAGGAAACATTCTTGCCAGTGAAACAAAAAAAGGACCTTCTAGGGAAGCAGTGAAAAACTATTTAATCATTATCAGGCTATAAAAATAACAGTCTAATCATATTGTTGGAAAAAACCCCAATATTTTAGGTACTTAATGAACATTAAACACTCATTTTGCTTCTAGTAATTGAATGAATGTGAATTTCCTTTACCTCCACTTTTAAAATCAAGAGTAAATTAACTCTGCTGTAACGTAAGATACTGGTATTTGTTTCTGAAATTTTATTACAAGAACAACTAATAGATAATGTGTTAAAATAAAACCAGGCTTTAAACCCTAAAGGAAGTAGAAACAAGAGTCCTACTAGGTACATATTTCTCAGTTGTAATGAAAAAGCCCAGAAAAGCAAGAGAAAAACTATACATAGACTCTTCTGCAATTTACCCTTCAGAATTCTGAATTTTCAGTAGGAGACCTGAAAACTGCTGTGTAAAGAAGTGGCCCATGCAGAGCTGGATGGCATAAGCTCAACAGTGCAGAACAAGCTATGTGTTATCTGCAGACATTCTTCTGAGCAGTATGTTCTAGGGACAGCTGAAAAGCTGGTCTAGGACTACTAAACTGGACTCTGAACTGGTATTTAGGAGAACTACCAGTAAAATCCACAGTACCATTGCGACACCTGTTAAGTGTTTAAATAGCACCTCAAAAAATGGAATTCTTACTCTACAAATTTTATGTAAAAGGGACAGAAACAATTAACTAAAGATGAAAATAATTTAAAAAATATATAAGTGTATGCTACAACATTGGCAAAATAATTCACAAAGAAATACTCTGAATCATCTAAATAGGCAGCACAGGATCATATCTGTGCTCTTACTCATAGCAAGAAGAGGAAAGCCATTTAGAATAAGGAATATTAGCACATCCAAACACCACATGAGTCTCACTGCACCTAAAATTCTCAGCCTCAGCTTCCTGAAAAAAATGCATAAGTAAAATGTGAATATGCATGATAAAAAAGTGTTTGGCAAAGAAATTTCAAAATACTGGCACAGAAATAGGAAATTCAGCAAGAATTTACTCTTAAAGAGGTGTAATAACTAGATGTGAATTAACTTAAACAGAACATCAAAGAATAAACTGCTGTGTTATGTACGGATGCTTGCTTAGGAAAGATATTTCTGAAAGACAGATTTCTTCTTCTCTAGATACTCAAAATAATGGGACTATGAGTAGAAATATTTTAAATACTTAAGTCTTAATGACAGCATATTTTGATAAGTTATTAAAAGAACAATTAGTGCATCAGCTTCATGATGAGTGATGAAGACTTGAGTATGTACTTTTCAATATACCGAAAGGATAAATTGAAACTATGATATATATATATAAATTACTCCAAAGGAAAAATGCAGCAGCTACCTAAAAAATGTTAAAAATTATTTTTTAGTGCAAAAATAATAATGGATCAGTGTATTTAAATTGCTCCTACTCACAAACGGCATTTATGGGGTGTAAAGTCATGAAGTGACATAGAATTGGAAAGGTAAGGAAAAAAAAAATACATGAAAACATTTACAGCTTAAAACATTAAAATCAATAGCACGTGACTCTAAAAGTAAACTGGACCCATCCTGAACAGAAAGACTGACTACAGTCTCTGTTGTCAGCTTCAGTGAAATTAAACTCAACAGTTGACCAAAAGTAAGATAGACAAAGATAACAAAAATAGGCATGCACAACAAGATTGGGGTTGGAAGGGTCCAGGAATATTTTATTTGATTATAATAGCATGGGATTATTAAAAAAATCAAATAATAATAATAATAATAATTTTAAAATCTTTCTGATTAACTACGCAGAAAATAACAAAAAACCTGTCAGGTTAAATTTTTTTATCATACCAAGAGCAAAGATACGTATGTGCAGTACATGCCACAAGTACCTATAAATTAAGGCTTTTTGAAAGAATATTCTATTTATTTTTCACATGTTGAAACATTTTGAAAGGATTGGCATTTGTTGGATTACTCTGAGGCACATTATTGTGGAAAATGGATGTTTTTATTTGATGACAAAAAAGGAGTAACAGCAGCTAAAGGCTAAACAAAAGAAATTACTCCTTCACCATACCCAAGTTCCACCTGGAACAAATTCAGAAACAGATTTCTGAGAAAGTTTTCATTATAAAAGGGTGATTTAGAAAATCCCTGAAGTCATTATGGCGTGAGACATGTGATGAATAACTATCCTATCTTGGGTCCTTTGCATCAGGAAGGGGATATTGAAGATAACACAACATCCGCACGCTGTTACAAGAGGGACTCACAAGAACTGTCCACAAAACAAGGCTGGTTGCACGTTCACTTTCCCACGAAACGAACATCACCCAGATGAAGGTGAAAATCTCCTCAGAAGTGCAGTGAATTTCAGCTGCCAGATGACTAAATACAGATCAAAACCTTCCCCTCTCCACGCTTGTTGGCTATACAAAATAAAGCAAGAAATACAACACCAAACCTGTAACATCAGAATAAAAGGTTTCATGCTTGAAGAAAGTAAAAGGCCACATACCAATCCCTTCTGTATCTAACAGAGATGGAAGTTATGAAATAAAGGACATAAAAAAGGAACAAGGACGAAACATTAACCTGACACTTATTTTAAACAAAACTTCTGAATTTCACAACACAGTTTCTGGACAGAACGAAACCCCTGTAGCATCTTTGCTTAAAGAACTGAGGAAAAAACTTGACTATCAGTAGGACTTTTAAAATAAACTGCCATTTTCCAGTAAGAAGCACACATGACTAGGACAGATGTGGCTGGCTATACATATTCGAGTTCATCAAAACCCAGTGGGAGGGAAATCTGACACATGCAACAAATGCTTGGATGGGTCCAGTAATCATAAAAGTTCTTCCCAGACATCAAACATTGTTGACAGGCTAACCAAAAACTGTAAAACCGAGGCTAAGACTTTGACTTAAGGTAAGTATTAGATAAGAAGATTAACAAATTTTAATCTCAATAAATAATTAAAATCTTTATAATAGCTAAGCCATCTTAAGCAACTGTTGGAGAAATTAATTTAAATACTGATAATCCTGGTTCCAGCATTACCCAGATTTCACCTTTACTTGTTAATTTTGTACTGGTCTTAGTAGAGTAAAGCAGGCATAAATCAGAACCATCTTTGACATAGTTACTTACACACATTAAGTCTTAGCTATGACTTCATTTTCTCCTTAACATTGTTTTCAGATTTTTCACTGTAAAGTGTTTTTCCAGCTCATGTTCTCATAAAGTTTTCCCTGATTTTTTTATTTTTACTACTTGATTTTTCATGTTATTCTGGAAGCCTCTGCATCCCTGATTTATGCTGCACATAGAGCTATAGCCTCCACGCTTCCAGCCACAATCAATCCTCCTGCCTCGACCTGCAGTGACCACAGCTGCTGAGGGAACAACCACGGGGCTGTGTGCAGTGGTACTGAGAGTCCTTCCAAGAGTCACTGCCTGACAAAGTCAAGTCACTCCCCCAAACTGTGCAAGATTTTTTTCTTAATATACCATTTAGCATTTAACTGTGCCAATATTGTGACTTTATAATACTTCTTTTAAACAGACCCTATTCAGACATTAGAAAATGTTGGTGGGATCCTATCATAAACTCTTTAGGGAACTATTTAATGAATATTTTCTGTTTAAAATCATCTATTACAGTATTTTTGTATCTATTTTATATGGGGATCATTTACACATGAGAAACAGCTAGAATCACCATAATGAAAGATCACAGTTCTGGAACTTCAACTTCTATAGTCAGGAATCAGAGGAAAAAAAAAGAATCCTTTTGATAGCTTTAATCATAACAATTAAGTCAAAACCATATTGTCCGTATTGGTGAATACCTTCCTCAAACATCAGCCATTTTTCAAGGTATCACCTAAATCAATGTATCAGCCCTAAAATCAGTGTATTCTGCTGATCATACAATTTTCAAAAAAGCAAATCCAATGAATAAAGAGCTAATTGCAACCTTATTTTTCTCTTAAAAATGTGCAGTTGGAAAGATAATGCTTTTATCATTTTTCATTAGTTAGTATTGATTATGTAGCAATATAGATTTTTCCATTTTCATTATGGAAGTAGCAGCTTTGTTTTCATCCCTCTCAATCTCTTTTCAGGAATGTTTTGCTTCCTTTAGACAAATACACTTTCCTGAAGCACATGTACATTCAGTACAAGCAAAGATAAGGCTGAAAAAGGAAAAATGGATTCCCCAGCAATTTACATAACTTCTCCAACAATGGTTATAGGTTGCCTTTTACTACTTTGTTAGCCTTCACTGTACTGCTAAGAGCTCTGCTGGACATGGCTGTGTTTGGCAAAATATTTGTCTATCACAGGCATCACAATGTTAATCCCCATAATCAAATAAACCATTTCTGAAGTATTGACTATGATATTAAACCTTGGTGCTGAAGTTACATAATGCAGTTATATCCTGTAAGGACAGTAAGCTTATTGGATATCAAGTGATTTTAAAAGGATGACTCAATGTTGGCACCGTTCCCCAGCTCATATACAGAATTTCCTTTTCCTCCCCTCCCTTGAGTCAGGAAGTCTCCTAGATGCATTTTTACTTTCCCAACTTGTTATGAACATAGGATTTTCAGCATTATCTGCAGAAATGAAATCTCCTTTTGAGCTATACTTTTTGAAGTAATAAAGAGCCAACAAACCGAAAACCAATTACATTTACCTCTTGTATTAGAGCTTACAGAAATTGTCATCAAGATAAGAATGCAAATTAAAAATGTGAAGAGTGCACCAGTCTAGGTATTTTCAAGTATCTTAGAGACATTTTATACACATTCATACATTCTACACTTTTTATACTCCTACCTTCAAATTCAAAACTACCTTAAAAATAAAAACTTACAGTCCAACAAATACTTCACAATCTCCCATTACTTTGGTAAGCAGTGTTAGTGAGCTAAATCATGGACTAAAAGCCATTTCTTATATCTGTGACTAATATTCAATTTGAGTCACTTCATAGAACTAATCACTACTTATATGCTCATACACAAACAATTGTTCTAAAAAGCTGATTATAAATCCTGCTTCTGAAGTAGCAAGTATTCCAATACAACAAAAAGCAAAGCAGTATCATGCATAAAATAAAATCAGGCTGACCTAAAGATATTCTGTGTATGTCATCTGTTTTACACTACTACCAAAGAAAAGCAAGAGTAGAGCAGAAATTCTAAATGTGGACATCTGAAGTCAGAAATACAGGCTTTCACAATTTATGCCTTGCTTCTTTTTAAAAGACGGAAAAACTTATAATTTCAAGTAACATCATATCGCTTGTTGCAGACAGCATCTATTGTTTTACCTGATATAAAATAAGATTTCCTAAAAGAAAACTCTATTTGTAAATGTTTAGTTTCAGGACTGGGCTTTTTTTGAAGTTCTTAAATTGTTAAGTCTCTCAGAGAAAAACAATTTGTAGAAATAACAAAGAAAAAAACTGTATTTATGTATTTATTCCTTACCCTCTTTCTACTCTTTTCATTTCTGGCTTTTTCTGCAACAATTTTGAGAACAATTTAGAAGGATGCAAATGTCTGTATTTGTTCCACGTAGCCAACTTACAGAATGAAGACTACAGAACTGGTTACTGAGACAGAACTCCCATTCTTTTGGTTGTACAGATGAAACAAGATATGATTTTGAAGAATGAATTTGGACCCAGAGAAACAAGCCAGAGGACAGGTAAGGCCCTACAGACAAATGTGGTTCACCCGGCTGGGAGTGTAATTCTGAAAATGCATTCTTCCTTTAGAATGAAAATATAAAATGCCAGGACAGAAGTAGGACACTACCCCTTCCTTCCCAATGGAATTGTGAGCAGTAGGTTGTTTAGCAGATAAGCTGAGGAATTCCTGTAAGTATTTTAAAAGCTCAGTGTCACCAAAAGCAGTTTTGCAATGCAGTTCTCTTTTGATCAAGCAGCACAAAATTATCTCATGAACTGAAATGTGCTTGTCAGCATTGGAAAAAAGTACTCATTGGGTGGAACTTTCATTTCCCAGTAACTCTGATACAAGTTTTTTTTCCTACTTTGTAAGCACTAACATTTCAGAGAATTGCAATTAAAAAAAACTAATTAAAACTTAAAAAGCATCAAACTATTTAGAAGGAAAAATAATCCCTGACCATATTCAGCACTAATCTAGGAAAGCTACAAATCCTATTTTATTACCATAATTTCCTACAAATATACTGAAACCTATATGGGTTGAAAACTTTTAGTTTGGTCTGCGATAGCTAAGATTTTTAAATCAACAGAATGTTGAAGACATCCTAACAAGGCTGCTCTAAGTAGATAAAACAAGGTCCATTTTTGACCAAATTTCTGAGGAATACCTTCCATGTTGCCTGTGAAAAAGAACTATAATTCAGGACAATGAGTTGATAAATATTTATTTTATAGCGTTAACATTAAAAAAAGCCCTTTATTATGTTGCAACCTATGTTCTATTGTTTTACATTCATGTCTTGTTCTGGTATTTCACTTATGGCAAGCAAATTCCATTGTTTACATTGTTTAAACCAGTACATGGGCTAGTAGGCTAGTATGAACTTTTACAAGTTAATAGATCTTCACTTAAGATGTTAAGTCATTACATAAGAAGGTCAAGGAGTTTGGGTTTTCTACCCCTCACTGAAAGTATTTGCGGACTTACAGGAGGATAAATGTGAAAACTGATTTGACTTCCAATGATAAAATGTTCTGTCCCGTTGCATGTTTACATGTAATGTTAAATAGCTCTGAAACTGTGCTTGGGATGATACAATACTCCACCAGTAATTTTTCTCAACTTAAACCAAACTTTTAAATTAATAAATATATGCCCAACAAGACAAATTACAGAAATTAAACACTTGCTATGACTAAATTATAATTTAAAAGTTGAAATAACCATAACACTGTTATGCAAGCATGACCACACTTCATACCCATTTCAGAAGTAAATTTAAGATATTAATAAGCCTGAGTAATTTTAACTATTACCACGCAGATCTGTATTTTACAGTCTAAAGTACTATATGAAGATGCAACTATTAAAATAATCAATAAGTATTAAAAATACAGAAGTTTTTAATAAAACTTGACTCTCAGTGAGAAAACATACAGCTAAGCTCACATTTAACACCGTCCATCTCCCCCTGAAATATAAGTTTTACATTATTTACCTACAGGTAACAATTTCCTAATAAGGCTAAATTATCAGCAGGTATCTTAGAAACTTCTACAACATATGAACATACCATAGACCTTTTTTTCTTTTTAAGGAAATACAAAACGCTTTGTATCCAAACAACACCGATCCCTAAGCAGTGAAAGACTAAAACTGCTCTGAAAATAAAAGTTAATTTAAAGTAAAATTTCCCCCTGCCCCCTTATTCTCTTAAATAAAAACTAAGCTCACCCGAACAGAGCGAACACGCAGAGCCAGAAACTTAAACATGACTAAGAAACCATGATGTTTGGATTTTCTGACTGAGCGATCATAAGTCTAGCAGGGAAGACCAACCCTGGCGTTTTTGCTGTGACCAGCTGTTCCGGCAATTAGAAAATTTCCTGTCAGGCAAGTCAGACACAGCTGGGGGGTGGGGAGAGAGAAGGGGGAAAAAAAGGTCAAAAAAAAGAGAAAAGACATTAAAAAAAAAGACACTGATTTCACACACACACAGAGCTGTGATAAAGAAAGACTGGGCAGCAGTGGTACTCATGTTGCTGATACTTACAGAGATCAGCACAGGAAACTCAAGCAGATTGCCTGATAACAACAGCCTGTTGCAGATGTTACTGATTCCTGGTTACCAGAAAAGAACAAACGAGACCAGGATCTCTTTCAGGAATCACACTACTATGCAACATTTCACTGATTAAGCCACAACAGCAAGTATTTTAAGTCCTATATGTGATAATTGTATTTTTATGAATTTAACTTCACAAAATAGTTTAAGATCTCACATATCAGTACCTTACAGACTTCAATGCAGAGAATGCCTAAAGATTGTTTTTATTTACTAGAGTTTAGTTAGAGGACCAAAATAATCTTGTGCCTAGTCCTTTGAAATCCTGCACATAGAAAATGCTACACAGATGTTCTAGGCCAAGGCAAACTGCAGAAATATTTGAATTGGATTGTCCAGCTCAAATGTCTGACTTATGCACCAACATTGTATTGCTCTGTAGAGAGTGAACTTCTTGAAGTAAAAAAGATTCCCTAAGCTTTCTTTCAATGTTAAAAAGCCCTGAACAATGCAAATGTTTTAGGAATTAGAATTCAATCTAGTTACTTGAAAGAGTAAGAGACGAAGTTTTTAATTTGATCTTTCTAGATTAGTATGGGAGATATTTTTCTCAATATTGAGACTTCCTTTGGCTTTTTTGATACTTGTCAAAACAATGAATTCCAAAGTACATGCTCCTTTAGTGGAACAAGCCTGTTCTTCAAGTAATAAATAAACAAAGGCAAGTAAAGACCTTTAGTCAAAGGCATATACAAGTATTCAGCTATAAACATATCCAGGTGATTCCGTTTAGTGACTATGTATCAAAGGAAACATCCAGCAAGATACTGTAGTCCTGCTTGCACAAGACATGAAAACAAACCCACCCTGCAGACAGCTTCCCTTGACTGGGTTCTAACAAGTATCTGCATCACTGCTTTTTTTGTTATATTTTAATTCCTCTCCAGAAGACAAAGCCAGTAATTTAAGTGACAGAACACATTGCTGCTATCTCTGTCCCACATCCTGGCTCTCTACAGTATCAGTTTCTAGCTTTTCCTTTAAACTGGGATTACACATCTCCGCAGCATGAGCCAAGATCCTCTTGTCAAAATGGAGAGGTGAAATAAAGACCTGACTTCAGCCATATCCCAGAAGCAAAATTGTGTCCTTTTAGTGTTCTCTTAACTCCTCCTGGTCTTTGTGTCACATCTGCAGGGATGATCTTTCACATTTTGTGTACTGAATATACACAACTATTATTATAATAAACACAGGCCTTCAGGAACTACTACTACACAAAGGAGGACTTTGTGACTCAACTGAGGGCTCAAAAGTCCTCAGTGCCAATGTGCTTTTTACAGTCCAGTGTGGTACAGACTTTTTGGAAGAAGCAGTCTTTCCTACAACAGCAGTAATACAGCATGAAGAATTATTAAATATTAGTTTCAAGATGAACAAAGCTTCTTGAACACAAGGAGCTTACTGTAACACAAGGATTTCAAATATTTCATAAATAGCATAAAAATTACTTTAAGCTTTCCTGTCTTCAATTGTTTCAAACTTGTAGCTATTTCCTCCTTCAAAACTGAAATACCTCAAGAATTTAATTTTGCAGTTTAACAGCAATATCGTTATTTTCACTTGGAAAACTTAAAAGAAATTTAAATAAATACATGGGAGGCCATTCAAGCTCTCTGCCTTTACCTTGCCAAGAACAGATACAATTACACTAAAATCAGAATGACCAGGACTCTTCAAGTAACTAAATGAAACCCCGTGGTACCAAAAAGAGCTAAAGGCAGAAGTGGAGAGTAAATGGTAAGAGCTGCTCTAACTACAATATTCCTTAAAGATGAAAAGATACTGTGGGTAAATAATAATTTTCTTATCTCTGGGCTGTAAGGGTAAGAGCGTATTTTGCTGCAGATGTGCTGTATTTGCTAAGGGTGACAGGAATAAGGCATTTCAACCGAAACATTTGTACAATTACTGACTACTGCTCTCCCAAACCTTTTGTGTGACCTCCCAGAGAAGTACAAAGCACAGTGCTCAGGGGTCAGTGGGGTTACTTCACAACAATAGCTCTCCTATAACTGGCATGAGTCTGGCAGGTGGAAGAAATTTCTTGTGTTCTGGGAGAACACAGCCTGCATGGTTCCCAAAGAGCACCAGCAGCCAACCAGAAACATTAAGATATAAGCTACACAACTCACTTTGAGAATCACTCAGAAGAAAGTTTGCCCTTTTAAATAATCCTTCGTATATGAAGGAGACAGGTTAGAGGGCAGCAGTCCCCAAAAGGGAAATCTCTGATAAAAAGAACAAATTGCTCCAGCAAGTTGCTTGCCTACCTTAAAAACATTGATAAGGATTTGTATTATACTTGTTTATCAGGAGACACAACTGTCTCCAAGACAAAGGGAATGTGGTATGCCTGTCAGTCACAGTTCTGTCAATTACAGAACTCCACTTGCACAATGCATTTCCTTCTCCTCCAGTACAGAAATATAAAGTCAGTTCATCTCCCATCTTCCCCTCCTCATTGTTTAAATTGGATGATCTGAGTTTACAAAAATTAAGAGAAATGCTATCTAGATTTTCAAGAGAACAGAGCTCACAGACACCACAGAGAGTGGGAGAACTGAAAAATGCTGAGGAACTCTTGAAGCAATACAGAACATTTGAGAATCCACAAGTTTTATTGGATGCTAAAACATTCAATCTAAGTGGAGTCCATCAGGTAAACTGACAATCCCCTATACTCTCAGCTTGAGAAGTGTAACAACGCAAATTAAGTCTACAGTGCTAGAAAATCAAGGCTCTGTAGTATGGATTGTTTTCAATTATTTGCAAAAAACAAAGCAGCAGCACATATATGGAATGAAAAGCCCTTGTTTGACAAAAGTCAACAGTTGAGGAACAGAGACCTAATTTTTTGAGTTTTCAGAAGCCGAATAATATACTTTTCTTCATAATAAATACATTTGTGTAGCCAAAGCAGCAATATTCCATTAAACAGGGGGTGTGGCAGGTTCCATCTGTCAGTTTACAGGCTTTGCAGGGCTACCATCTGTTTTCTCTCTATGTAACAAGTAAGCAGCTTGACTTTGAACATTGCTTACACTCTCAAATTATTCGAATTTTCTCACCAAGATCCAGAAAACACTCTGCACCTAAGAAACCAAATACAAAATAAGTCACTCAGAAAATCCAGTAGAACACATCAACGAAAGTTTTGCTGTAACCTTTCCTCAACACCTGATGACATCTTGGGGGAAAAAAGTATTCCAGGGCTTGCCTTCTTCATATATTAGTTTGATTATATTAGCTAATATATCTCAGATCAAATGGTCTGCACTGTTTACAATGATGCTGTAACTTCTTACTTACATAAGGACCTGCAAGTTCATTCTGAGAGGTAAGATACACCACATCACTAAGTTGGTAACAAAATTAATCCAAGTTTCAGCAAAGTAGAGTGCTTTGGAAGATAATGAATTCCAATTCCATCATATTAGACCAAAAAAAAAAAAAAAACATTCTGCCTTTTACAAAGCACAGTCTGGTCATTGAGAAGGAAATGACTGGATTTAATTTTTACAGCTGTAAATGGTTTGCCAATAAAAAAAAGCTTATTTGTTCAAGAATCAAGTTATTTGTTAGTAAAATAGAATTAAATACATGAGTACATATATCTAAATATATTTAGCAGAATATACTAAAAAGAATGTAAGAATTACAGAATACTTTCAAGTACAAGTTTAGTATTTGTAACCCAAGGTGTTACAAGTAGCTACACAAGTAGCTGTTTCAGCTGAAATTAAGTATTAGTCTGTAAACAATGAGAAGGATATGGACTATGAACATTTGAGAATCCAAACACTTCCTTAATGTTTAAGAAATTATAGCTATGTCTTAAAGCCTCTACCACAGAGCCAAGAATTTTAATCAAAAAACTGACAAAAATACACAGACAGAAAATTGAAACATGAAGGTTGTATTAAAAGTAAAGCAAACATATTGAAATAATCATCAAAAATGCCTTCATTGTTAACAAACATGACTGTTCTTAAACATGGAAACTGTCACTGATCACCTGTAGGTGAGCAGGAATATTCAACTGAAATTTAGAGCAGTCCTGAAATGCTTCAACTTGTCAAAAGGCAAACAAAAGTTTCTGAAATATTGAGTTCTCACTAGTACAGAATATTAGAAATTGAGGTAAAACTAAAAATCAGTTAAAGCCTCTCTGAAATGTTTTAAAATCTAAATATCTATCAGTTTAGTTATTTTTTTCCTGAATTTTCCTGAATAACATTCTCATCCTGCATTATTTTCACACATGAAGACATAACAAATGAGATTATTCCAGATCACTTTGGATTTCATATTACTGCTTGAGTAATGGGTGCTGTTTTGCCCACGGCTGTAACTGATGAATGATCTCCCTCTCCTTATTGTGACATCCCCATTCCAGTGCTTTATAGATTTAGTGTACTGTATGGTATATGTGCATGTAAAATACAAAATCTCAGCACTCACCAATCAAATCCAATACTTCAACAATGAAATTGTACTGTCCACATGCTTCAGGTTATTTTTCCAATGTATTCTGAAGCCTTTTTTAAGATCACACTTTTCTTATAAACTCTTTTAATAAAAAACACCGATTGGAAAGATAATGGTCTTAATTTTCATCTCTCCTGACTGCAAACAGATGTGTGACTTAAATTCTACCAGGAAGAAAGAAATTAAAAAGACTTTTAAACTACTGAGTTCTCTTTGCAATCATTTCTTACTCTACCTTTTGACTACCCACTGACTAGTCATTGTTACCTTAGTTATATATTTTTAGTAAGATGGCAGCTACTGAGATTTAATTCTTTAGCACCCCAATCAGCATATTTCAATACGATTTGTTTTGATTTAGTTTTAATTCTATGTATGCTTTAATTCTATATGTTTAAAAGTAGGGCCAGTGCAAGAAGTCAAGGGTAACATGACCCCACCACCTGCACTGAAGAGAGGTTCATCGTGAGTTTGAGTTTGAATAGGTTCCACTTCCGCCTGTACTGAAAAACTAACAACCTTTAGTCCTTGCAGGTTACCAAAAAGAAATTTTCCTGCAACTTACAAATGAAAACTTCACTTCTAATGAAAAGAAAACTTTTTACAAATTCTTGGAACCTAGTATTTTTCATATGTTTAGTACTCAGGCTTAAGCTAGTAGAATGCAATGGTAATACATCAGTTGTACGAAGTGTTTTATCAGCTACACAGAATCCAGATCACAGAACATAAAGAACACAGCACAAATATGTTCTTCACGTACACACAAAATGGGAAGCCACCTGCTAGACTAGCTGCAGTTTCTGGTTAGCTTTAACTAGCAATAAAGCATGCAGCATGATTGCAACAGGTCAAAACAATTAATTGGCTCAGTTAATTTACTCAATCTCTATGGACACAGAGGTACAAAAAGCAATGGCAGACAGCACAAGAGTGAGAAAGGTAGCAAATAAAACGCTTTAAATAGCTTCCCCTTTCAATAATGTCCACTTAAGCTTTCACATTAGGTTCAGCTTCAGCCAGCTGTTCCTACGTTTATTTCCTGCTGGTCCCAGGTCATTTATGAGATATAGATAAAAAAATGTTAGCAACAAGCTATAAAGTCAGATATAATCAGCATACTTGTTGCAATAAAACCAGAGTACTGAATGAGTCCCCTTTTAAAAGAAGCAAGACTTTGAACCATACAGCATCTTGGACTCCTTAGAAATGGGTATCTTTATATTTCCTGCTTTTCCTAAAACTACCACCAAATTTGAATCATAGCCATGTAACTTAGGCTTTCCTGTTAATTAATTTTACTTTTGACCAAAAGAACACAGATGTAATGAAACAATTTCTCTTCTGATAAACAGAAGACTAGACAGAGTTCCTATGTACAAAGAACTGGGTTAAGTTTTAATATTTATTTTAAACTTCCTATCTTGTTTGCATCATCAGCATTCTATTCAACCACTTAAAACAGCAAAAGGATGCAGATTCCAAGCTTTCACCTTCTATCTCCACAGAAGTATGGCAACTTTCTATCCTGAACTTGCATACTTTACATACCTACCAAAGTATTTTGTCTTCTTAGCTGATTTGCTAGTACACCCTAGGCATTCTATTCAGTTACAGCTGAGAAATTTCATAAATTGTGAGCAATTATGTAAGTGCCCCAACTCCATTCAAGAGCAAAGTTAAACAGAACAACTTAAATGAGTTTCAGTGGTAATTTAAAATGGTCTGTATCTTGCACCAAAAGATTATGAAGCACTGACAGAATCTCACATCTCAGCTCAAGTAGTATTTTATCACCCGACTGACAGCACTGGTTAGCTTCCAGCTATAACTGACTGAGCAGCTGAGTAGTAATGTTTTGTTTAAAAACCCCGAGATTAATTTACACAATTGGTAACCTTTTATGTACCACAGACTAGAAATAAACGCAAAATATACTCCTAAAAGTCTGGTCTGAGACATTAAAAAGCTAAAGCAATTTTAACCAAGCAGCTCAAGCGTGACAGAAAGAATACTAAAGAAATGTTTTAACTTTTTGATGGTTATACTGTACCAAAATCAGTTGCTCACCAAAAAAGCAGCAGTTTGGAAATTTCCAAAGGAAGTACAGGGAAATATTTTTAAGCATCCTGTAGTTATCAACTATTGAAAGAGAAGTTTGAAAATTTTGAGGGATAAACCTTAGCTGGCTGCCACACACACCCAGTCACTTTCTCGATCCTCCCTTTTCAGCAGGACATGTAGAAGAAAAGCTCATGCATTGCCTTAAGGACAAGGACAGCACACATCAGTTACCACCATGGGCCAAAGAGTATCAGTTTAGGGAAAATTAATTTCACCTGTTCCCAGTATAGTGAGAAACAAAGATTCTCCACCCTTCCCTCCTCTCAGTCAAACAGCACAGGTGGAATGGGAGTTGCAGTCAGTTAACACTGTTTCTGCTACTTCCTCCGTTTTCCCCTGCTCCAGATCCTTTCCACAAAGTCGAGATCTTCAAAAATAGACTGCTCCAGTCTAAGTACCCCATGAGCTGCAGTCCTGCCAGAACACCTGCTCCTCTGCAGGCTTCTCTGGGCTGCAGGTCCTGCCACCAGCCTAGTCCAGAATGGGCTCTCCACAGGCTGTAGCTCCCTTCAGGCCACACCTACCTGCTCCAGTGTGAAGTCCTCCATAGCCTGCAGGGTGGAGAACTTCCCCACTGTAATCCTCCAACAGGCTGCAGGGGACAACTTGCCTCACCATGGCCTTTCTTCTCTCAAGCTGCAGGGGAGTCTCTGCTCTGGCACACAAAGCATCTCCTTGTCCCTCCTTCTTCACTCATCTTGGTGTCTTGCAGGGCTGTTTCTCTCACATGTTTTTACTCCTTACCCTCACAGATGCAACACAGCAATTTTCCCCCTAAACATGCTATCACAGATCTCCACCCCACATGGTTGATGAGCTTAGCTTTGGCCAGTGCTGGGCCCATTTTGGAGCTGGCTGATTCTGGCTCTGTCCTACATTGTGGTGCAAACCCTCTGGCCTCTTCTCACAGAGATCAATCCTCCCAACCAAAACCTTGCCTTGTAAACCAAACACAATAGCTAAGTTACAGATTCAAAACAAGGAAATAAACAAGCAATGGCACAAGTCAAAATAAATTAACAAACCAAAACTAAACTGAACACTTCCCCAAAGATATGTTCTAGTTTACACAAGAATTCAAGTAAGCATTGTAGTCTATATTATGCACAATATTAGAACAATCTCCTAGTGTTTCCTTCTAAACACACATTGTTCTTTTCCTACTGTTAACACTGCACTACTTCAGTTACCTGTCAGCAGTTGCCTCATTTCTTCATCCTCTGGTACATAAAGCAGAGCCTTAATACTATGAGGAGGAACCAAGTGGAGAACCAAGAAATCAACTGTGAGGAGGCTATGCAGTGCAGGCTTGCAGTCACCCAGTTTTCATGTCAGCCTAAGAGCTACATCTATTAGCAGTACATTTGAAGACAAACATGGAAAAAGCGACTTACTATCTCAACTGTCTCTGCATGATTTCAGCAGAGAGAGAAACTGCTATAGTGTTGCAATTACATCCATGCTGTATAGATGGAAACAGCTTTGACCATTTACTCACAACCTGAAATCTGCACAATATGCAATAGCAGCCCATGAACCTTGAAGTCCAACCAAATATGAAGTTTCAAAAATTGTTCTTATTGCCAAAGCCATTTATCACCAGACTTAACATTCAGTTAGTACTCTCTATCACAAAAGTACAGGTAAACTTGATGTTTGACAAAATTCACAGGCATTGCAACAAGAAAACTGATTTTGGGATCTTCACATTATGAAATTCTGTAAACTGCGAGTTTGACGTGAAGACAAGAAATCTTAAAAAATTATCACAGTCATCAGGAAGGTTCATTGATCCTCTCTTTAGTAACAATCTCTATTTTTAAAAAACCTAGGTTAAGAATTCCTTTGATGAATGCCTTTCAATAACAAGCACAATGGAAACTACACTTTCAGTTGTTCCTCACCCTTGACGTTCCCTGAAACACTATTAAAAGCTGAGGAATGAGTTTTGAGAACAGTAGGATACCAAACTAGACCTGAGTCAGTGAGAAAAAACCTCTCTCAAAAATATTAAGATCTGAGAGTGCACCCCATGTCCAGTAAACTCAAACAACAAAACAATAGTGGCAAACAGCCTGTGAATTAAATGATGTCAGTGTGCTCCAATATTGTACTATTTTTATTACAGTCATCTTTTACTCACAGTTTGTTGGTTGATATCATCTTCTGCCATAGGTTCATCCACAATTTGCTGTCCATTCTGTAAAAAAGATACAGAAATTGAAAATAAATACTGACTGCAAGCACAGAAATAAATATATTGGAGATAGGCTTTCATAGCATGTTACTGTACTCTCCTCTCCATAGTCTACAAAAGAAGGTAACGGAAAGTAAACATAAAAAACTTCCTGTCGCTGGCATGTAATGCCACTCTTGCTTTGATCCTTATGTATTCTCAACCCGGATGAAGTCACAGTAAGAAATATATAAAACCATCTGGCATTTGAAGGCTCACTACTACACAGCTAGACATTATTTTTCATTACTACAACTTCTGCAAAACAGGTAAACTTGATGAAGACTGAATGGCAAAAAGTCACACAAAGTGAACAGATAAATGGGTTCTTTCTTAAGAGCATGACCTTAAATAGCAAGTCAGCCCTTATTCCACCTTAAGGAAAGTTTATAACTATAGTATAGACTTAGAAAAAACATTGAATGCAATTCTAATTTTACTATCTGTAGAGCCGAGGGAACTTTACAGCATTTACCACTTTCTGTATTTTCCCAAGGGCCATTCTAACATGCCATACAGAAAAAGGCTTTTGAATTTGAAATTTAGCCATAAAGATTTTTTAAAAAATCTTAAATTCCTTGTTGGTCAACAAGGGCTTTCTTTTTCTTGACAGTGATACAGTCATACTTGGAGAATTTCTAAGAGATATTTTTCCCTGAAAGACTTTGAATGACTTTGCTTACACAACAAACATGATCAATATCAAGTCGTAAGGAAAATTATGTATTTCCTAAGTTATGGTACAGGGCATCACCTCAGGCATTAAGTCTTAGTTTGCTCCTAAAGTTTAACAGCTATTCAGTATCATTTTAGAAACAAACGAAAAACTATTAAAAATGGTCACCATTTTCCATTACCATTGGAGACAGGATTTGAGTTCATTTTTGCATTGTTTCCCTAGAGAACCCAAAGTCTAATTAATCAAATTTTTCGAATCCTAATTTACTTAAAAGTTACATACATGTATAGATAGTTACCTTTTATATGTCATAAAGTTAATAAAAGCTGTGGAGAAATTCAGAGATTTTAGCTTCATTTCACACCTTCCTTGCCACTTCTCAGCTTTTCAGCAGAATTCTTCAGAACCTTCCTAGCATTCTTCTGTAACAACTTCTGATTAACAGAATCTTCTAGCTTGCATATGGCTAGAGGGGAATCCTTCATATGTGACAGATTAAATCCTAACCACTTACAAATTCTAATTTTCAAATATTGCAATCACACACACTGAATGTTCAATCAGATCATTACCAGCTCTCTAGCAACTTTTCTCCTGAGCTCTCTTTTTTTTTTTTCTTTTTTTTTTTTTCCCTTCTTTTTTCTTCCCTGGAAGATGCAGCTGGAAAAAGCTGAATTATAGGCACCATGGCACCATATTTCTCAAATATGACACAGGCAGGTTGGGGTTTTTTGAGGGAGTGTTTCTTTAGGTTTTCGGGTTTTTTTAATGTGGTTGTTTTTCAGTTGTTTTGTTTAGGTGGTAGGGAGGGGAAGAAGGCTGGGCTTTCTGATTGCCTTTCTAGTGCAGACATCTGGCACATGGTAGCAGGGCTATTTTCTCATCTTTCCTGGCTTCAGGAAGATACTAGAGATTTCTGACATGACTCTGGTCTACTCTAAAAGTCATCTTTCCACAATGGAGGACTAGTAAGAAATCAGTGGCATATGCTGTACATTACTACAGCAGCAAATCTAATATTTAAAAGCTGTCTCAGCTAAGGACAGTCAATACAACCTTCTATCTGTACAGCAAGGATAATTTGATAAGTTGATTCTCCAAAAAGTCCACATGCCCCACATTGTAATATCTTTTACTTATAGCATACAGGCAGTGAATATTGTATTGTACTATCCTTCCTTAAGATAGAGAAAAAGTCAGTATTATCAAATGGAAGACCAGAAAAATACCAGCTCAGCTAAGTAACACAAATGAGTGTTTTTAATAAAGCTTGTTTACAGGGAAACATACTGAGTTTACATATATCATCACCATTAAGGCCACAAGTCACATACTTGCCCTTTTCTCAAATTTATGACATAAATTAATATTTGTATTTTAGCTACACATCTCTACATTCTGTTCATGCTACAAGATAGCTTCCTTCAATCTTGCCAATTGAAAAAAAAAAATCAGTAGAACAAATAAAGTAACTGACTTTAACTGAAAAGAAGGAGTCTATAATGTCCTAACAACAACAATGGCTAAACTCTGGGGCCTAAAATAGGGCAATTTGTGTATCAAAACCATGTGCTCTACACTGACTCCACTCCACATGCAGATTTTCACAAAAAGTGATTCCTGCTACAGTACTCATTCTGCTAAATAATAATGTACATTAACTGCAGGTTAAATAAGAATTTACCATACAATAAATTTAAGTTTTCACATTTACTATTTTAAGACAACTGAAAATAGTCGGAAGTGAAACCCACTCTCAGAAACTTCAGGCAAGCCTCCCTTCAAAGAGAAAAAGGTGAGATCAACCTCTGTTTTTAAAAAGGCTCTAATCTTCAACCTCACTGACTTTCTTTAACAGTCAACCAGAAAAACCACAGCAAACTTCTGCAAAACAAATAAACTGTTTTGCACAATCTGTTTTTCCTGTTTAATCCTGCACTCCTTACAGTTATTTTTCAGCTGAACTCAAGTAACGCATTCAAAACACACTCATTGGAACTAGAAACAAGCTCAAGCAATCAGCATGAGCGCCATGCAGTCATGTCTGAGCCAGAGCACTGGATTAGCAAGATCTTTTCAAACAGGTCTACCCAAGCAATGATTATGCTAAGGGAATCACTGAATGGTAGAACCAGTTTTTCTCAGAACAGTCTGAGCCATGCAAGGTAAAGAAGAATATGTATAAAGGATTTATGGTTTGCTGGTATATACGATTAAATGGAAAGCAGCTGTGTATTTGGAAAGGCTACAAAGTGCACAGCCTTTCTTAGGAGTTCAAATGTAAAGCCCAAAGGTTCCTGTTGGAAATGGCACTATTGAAAGCAGTGTGGAGTGAGGAGGTCAGCAGCATGCTTAAGAGGTGAGCAAATGAAATGCATTTTGTTTTGCTGGGCGTAGACTCCCTCTAGTATTTAACTAGCACCAGGGGCATGCCTCAATGACATAACAGACTGGGAGGAGATATAACAGTCTGATGAATACAGACTAAGACAAAGCTGAATATATATCTTTCACATTCTCAGATTAGTCTAACTCAAAAGACAGAGGCTCTAGACCTTGATTATTCTTCAGGTGCTCTCCTCCCATAGCAGGACAACTAAGTAAGCAGAATTGATCCAAGATCTGGATATTCCCAGTACTCTGGTTCCAAAAGTAAAACATATTTCAGATGGCAACACCAGAGAAGTATAAGAAAAATAACAGAAAAGGCCCACAGAGGATTTCTACTTACACCTGAACATAACAATCAATTTCTGCCAGGGAAAGGAGGGTACACATCTCTTATAAAGGCAACCTACAAAATGATCTTCCAGTCCAGTCTGATTCAACTTCCTAGTTTGTTTTCCAGTGGAAAAAGTTATGTTAATTAAGGTATAAAATTTGTTTCCCCAAAGCTTTTGAACCTGAACTCTTAGGATGTAAAAACTCTTAGGAATTTCCTGGCAGAAAGATAGTTTAAAGAAAGATTTTTAAAAATTCAAATTATTTCAAATCTGTACCAGTAATGCACACCCATTAAAAAACCACACTGCAGGGATGATGAGGTCACAAGTAGCATCATGTGTTAAGGTACCGGCATCAAGAAAACAGTCATACCAAAGCCTTTGTAAAAAAGAAGTACACTAAGAAATGTAGCCCACATCCCTCCACAATCAACTAACCACTTCCTTTGAAGCACTGAATATCCTGCACTTTACATACTACAGTTATATATTGATCTGCAAGTCATAATGCCACTTTTTTTTTTTTTTTTAAAATTATGGTTCCAACATTTACTTCAAGAGAACCAATTCATCTCAGAAGTCTGGCATAACTCACCTGTACAGTAAACCTAATGCTTTTCACATCTACCTTTCTGATTAGCACTGGATCCACATGGGTCATTTTGTAGGTACAATACAGCATCTAGCATCCATAAATACAATGGGGATGTAGCAATCTGGGGCAGCATATCTTGTTTTAATAATAATGTAAGGTAATCATCATTCCCATTACAGTGTTTTTTACATGTATATCCAAACCACATCAAATGAAATATTAAGTGGGCAAATCACTATGTTTTCTATTGTACTCATTTTTCCTATTTCCCCCTTAGTTTCATCAATAATATGATAGATAGCATACACTCAAAGTTTTTAGATTTAGTTTAGCATCTCCATTCCCACATCCTGGTTGCAAGTCAAAGTTCCACTGATTTGGATCTACCTTGCTAAGAATTTTTTTCTCTTCTACAGTCTAAAAGGATTTTTTCTTCTGAAGGGCATTAAGTTTGTCCTCAGACTTCCTTCGATATTAGACACCTTCACCCGCAGAATATCTCTCCTCTGCATTTAGACTATGATAGACTATTTCAGGATGTTTAAGTACTCTTTCTGGTAAATATTTAAACTTTTTTCCTCAACTATGTTTGTCAGCTATTTAAAAACCCCTTATGAAACTGATAACAATTGCATCTTTTGGAATAATTCTTCTGCCATTAAACTCCACATTTCCTACTTATTAATACTGGAACTGAGCATATAAATTAATAAGCAGTCCTTATATTATTAACAGAGTTCAGAAGACTTGGCAGCTATTGGCTTTTCCATGTAATTGGTGCCTTGTAGCAGAACCTTAAAACTCAGTAAAGGCAAAAAATATTGTATTCTTAGACAGCAATTAATCAACACTTAAGAAGAGTTAAATCAAGAATTAAACTGTATATCAGTGCAGAATGATGCTTTGAGGACACAAATAAACAAAAGAGATAAGACCTCTGAATCAGACCCTTTACAAATTGTCATGTAGAAGTTTTAACATGCCAATGAGTAACATAGGTGATGAGCTTCTCTCAGGTAATTCCTAGTTGTCAACTACCAAAACTTCCAGACTCACCCAACAACTGCAGTTATTGGATTTAAACACATGAGAACTACCAGTTTATTTATATAATTATTTATTATTTAGTTCTTAAAACATTGGGTATATATAGATCCAAGATCTTTCTCTCTGGTATTTTCAAGGGACTCTCAACTGACAAAGTTCAAGAACTGTCAGGTCCTTGGATAAAGCTGTGACAATGCTTCTGGCTTCTTTCAAAGCAGCACAGAAATTCCCACTGAAACCCTCATAACAAATCTGCTGTTAGCAACACAAGGCACCGTGAACCACACTCTGTAAAAACCTTTCAAACCGTGCATGCTCAAACTTGCTATTCTAAGCAGCAATGAGCTACCCTGAGAAAAAATTTGTAGGTCTGCAAAAAAATAGTTGAAAATAGATCGGGTGACCTCTTAAGGTCCTCCTAGTCTATCTCCACACACCAAAGCGTGATCAGCTATTCCTACAATGCTGCTCACAAGACATTTATGTCTAAGCCCTTAAATCTTCAGGAGTTTTCACAATCTATTCCAGAGCTTAAATAAAATATAAGGCTTTAATAGGATCTGAATTAATGACTTGTGCCCTAACTTCTGAGCTGGGAAGCCACACAGATCCAAAGCACTTACCTAAATCCTGACCTGATTAAAATTTACTAGATGTAAATAGCAGAAGTGAGCCATCATCTTAGGCTTCTCTAGCTGTTCTGTTATAGCACTTTTTTTTGCATATACTGTCAGAAATAGTATACGTAAGTATTAAAAACTCCTTATTAAAAAAATTCCCACAAGTATTTTTATATAAAACTTTGTTAACTCAAGTTCCATGAAGTCCACATAATTTGTTTTCAATTTTATTGTCTAAGGTGACTGACTTCTTCCTTTGCTGAGTATTAAATGAAACAACAGGATGTTGAAACTTGCCTCTCCATAGACAACCTCAGATAAAAGCCATTAACTTGCAAATCATTTAGGTACAAAGCCAAACTTCTTTAAGTTAGGATACTTGGGCAACTTTATGTGATTTCATAAACCCTATCTACTTTGCCACCTTCTTCCTATCTAGTATGACTCAAGAGTACAGTTTAACAATACAGAAAAGCAGTCCCCTTTCTTGCACTGGCACTTGTCCAGCACTGTGCCAAGTCATGTTAGAAAGTATTGTAAAAAGGTTTGCAGCTCTCAGAAAGTTTAATTCTCTGAATTAACTCATCTTGAGGTCAAACAAGTGGCACAACATTACTCAAGATGCTGTATATATACTGTTATAAAACCTTTGTCTTGGACAAGCAGTCTATGTAGCTAAAACCAGCTCCAAATCACATCCTCAGAAAAAAAGCCCCCAACCAACCAACAACCCAAGAAAATAAGAAAAAGACAGGGAAGAGAAAGTCTCATTTAGTTTCCTACCTGTACAAGTGGATGGGTAGTAAATTATTACACTTAACACATCAATTCAGCAGCCTTAGTAAAACAAACCCAAAAAAACCCCGCAGCACCTAATCTCTGTTCATCTGCTCCAAAGAGGAAGAAGAAATACACACCTTAGAAATCACCTGCCTCAATATATCCAACCACTGCTGCATACCTGAAAATGGAAGAAATTCCATCTGTTGGCACACAATCTTAAGAGTGACTCTGGCACCTGATAGTGTACAAATCTTATTACCAAGCCTGCATCTGCACGAGAAGGCAGGTGCACCTCAACTTCCCTGCCCCTGCAGTCCCAGGGAAATGCCCTGTGCCTTCCTGGGCTCCTGCCAAAGGACTGGATGCACACAGGGAAGAAGTGCCAGACCCTTCCCCTATGAGCAGGGGCAGGCAGCAGGCACAGCAAGGCTGTGTGCTGCAGTTCCCTGTGTTGCACGCACATGTTTTCACATGTGAGCTGGTTTCTCAGAATGCAGGATAAATTCAAAGGGTGAAATTTAATACTGCAGTCAACTAAAGTATTACTCTTTACGCTTATTTTATAATTTATTATTTTGATATGTTCTGCTAAGAAAAGAGAATAAGCTGTGGAACAACTTCACTATTTCCTAAAATTCAGGATTTCTAAAGTGACTATATAACAGTCACCTACAGGAAGAGAAAGAATCCTCATGAAGCTAAAACCATTGTTTCACAAGTAAGTATAAGTTCTAACAGCAACTAATTTTGGCAAACATGTTATGCAAGAGATAATTCGAATAATATTTACATCCTAAAACCATCACCTCTTAAATTTGCAGGACAAAGAGGGTTTTATTTTTCAGAGCTATGTGTTGTTGGATATTTAAAATCACAAAACACCATTTCTTCACATCATCTGCGTATAGCTAAGCATGTTTCAATAAATTAATACTTGGATTAAATTATTTAAATTCTTTTAACATTTACTTTAATTTAAACTGTCAGGAAACAGACCTAGACCATAGTAACGTATTTTTAAGATACATACTCACTTATACACAATTGAATGGCTTCGCTGAATAAATAAATTAATTAATAATAAAAAAATGGTAGCACATTTCCTCCAAAAATAGTTAAGTGGAGCATTAAACATACCACAGAGGTTTCCTGCATCAAAGGCAACATACAGTAACTCTTACTGATAGGAATGAACTAGTAGTAACTTTGTGGTCAAGGCACTGGAGTAGGTCCCAAGAAATCAGAGTTCATGTAGTTCTAGAACAGACTCCATGAATGATGCTAGATGGGGTCACTAAGCTGTTGAGCCTCATTTTCCCCATCTGTTACACAGGATTTTTTCTCCCCTCCGTTTCCAATGGGTGAGGCATTTAATCTTATTTCAGGGAATAAGGAGAGAATAAGTAGCATGGTATCACGTATGCAAGCATATAGCACAGCAACTGTGGTACGCAACCACTCTGCCCAAACTTAAAAATTCCCTGAATGGATTCTAACTTTTTCCAGTTTTACTGATTAAATTGTTCTCCTCTTGAAAGTCACCAAGATTAAAACCAATGATAGGAATCTACTCTGGCCTGAAAAGCTGCTTAGAAGTTTCACTATTGTAATACAGCTATGAATTATATCTGGTGAAAAAAAGAACCCAAACAACAAAAAACAAAACGCCTCAAGCCCAAAACAAAACACCTCCTCCCAACCAAGTGCCACAGAAAAAACCCACAATTCCAAACCAGTATCCTCAATGAGTTCTTAAAGTTGGTAGATCTGCCAACTGTCACAATCAGTCAACACACAAATCTAATATTTTTGATGTGCAGAAATAATTAAACCCACCTCAGTCTATGTATAATTGTGACTTTAAGTCAAACATTTCAAACGACAAACAACTACAATCAGTGTGGCAGACCACAACCAATTCAAAGAAAACAGACATGCCTTTAAATGTGTCAATCTGCTTACATCTACTTTGTGTTACACATCCCAGCTGGGGTAAGAAATATTGCCTACACTACAACAAACAAAACAATAACAAGATAAGAACTGTCCATGTCATAAGAAAACCAACACAACCATTCAAAGCAGTTAAACTCAACACCTTTACAAGGAAACAAAGAGCTGCACAGTAGTGCATGAAGGTATGGAATTCAACAAAGTAAAAAGCTCCTGCCTTCTGCTCCACTCAGCTGACCACAGGACATCATCACTATATCATGGACTAGGATTGTGTTGACTGAAAAATAAAGCAGACATTCAAGAAGGATATGAAAAATCTGAACATCCCCCTCCCCAACACTTTTCATGCAGATGATGTGTTTCTCAAGACAGTATTTACATATATATAAGATCTGTCACCTATCACAGCAGCTTGTGGAATATAGTGTATACTACTTATTTAGATGAGAATTAAATTTCCAATTCCCATTTTTAACTCAGTACAAGAAAACATCACCCCGCAAATCAGTGAAAAATTCAGACTTCAGAATGTATCGTGCTAACAGCAGTTATGCATGAAAAGTGACAGCTGAGTGCTGCACATAATCCTGTATATAATGGAGAGACAATGGATAGTCTTCAAAATCCCCACAGTCCATTCAGGTGATTCCACTTTGGCTTTAACTATTTACCTGTGTTGGCTATACCAGAAATGACTGTAAATATAGCCTTTGTTCCTGTGGAAGACAAGTACAACACTGATTACACAGCACAGATTGTGAAGAGAATCATAACCACAGGCTCAAGGCTACAGGTGGCAAGACATCTAACAAATTTCAGCTTCCAGGACAGAAATATATATTGACAGAGAGAATGACACCCTGACAATCAGAATAAAATTACAAAGCAAAATTTACATTATACTAGTTTCTTTAATGTATCAGCATGACTGTTAAATGCTAGCATCCCTTGTCTCATGCAAAGTTTGAATAATCCTGGATACAGAATATAAACCAAAAATTTGTGAAGGAAGATATTCATACCACCTATTTAAACACCTGAACAAGTGACCATAAACTCTGTCCAGAGCAGTGGAAAAAAATGAACTTTCTCCACAGCCAATTTGGAGCATCTAAATTAAAACTCCTAATGATAGCTGTCACAAATGCTCCCCAGAAAGTCTAGCAAATGGCATCTCCTTATGATGGCCAGTTCTTTCAACATACTGGTGTCCAAAATTTGGCTGCCATACCAGTATCCATTCTCCTCCAGTTGATATTAATATGCATAGCTGGGAGTACAGATCAAAGGATCAGGCTAGTTATTCAGGCATTCAAATGCAAACTCCAGTCATCAATACTTAATTTGCTCGAAAGAAGATGACTTGCAATAACAGGCATATTCTCACCGTGAAAAACAAACCTAAGCTTGTTATGAATCCTGAGTATACCCCGAGTCAATAAGAGACAGCATCATTCAACAAGCTTTAAAGGTGCTGTGATTTACAACATGAAACTGAAACTACACATATTATACAGACAAAATATTTTAAGAATAGTGTAACAACTATACACATTGAAAAAGCTGTCAGAGATGCAATGTAGATCACTGACCTATTTGCCCCTGTAGAAACAGAAGTCCTGAAAATGATTTTTGAAAACCATAAAACCACATTTTATCTAAAAAAAATTGCCTGTTTTATTTTTCAAGAAAGACTATATTCTACTGTTCTGCACACCTAAGTTACAGCATTTGTGGTTAACTACACTTCCAAACTAAAGCTATTTAAAAGGTGTTCTAGTCCTCCTCCTAAATTTGCTCACCCATTGCAGAATATCACCTCCTTGGTGGTATCACTGTAACTACAGGACTTCACTGGGAAACAAATGAAAAATCAAGTCAATTAAAAACTCCATGAGTTGTTAAGACAAGGAAAATGTCTGAGTTGAGCTTTAGAGCTCAAAGATTTCTAATTCCATATGCAAATAATACAGTGTTACAAGAACTGTAACTCAGTTTGTGTCAGCAAATCTGAGAGGTTAGCAGAAATGCTTTACTCAGAGTTACAACTAAAGACATTATTAGTATCAAACTATGACTGAAATAACAATGAGTTTCAGGCAAATGTAAGAATATTTTTGCCCAAGGATACTCTTGCAGAATAGGGTCTGTAATTAGGATATTGCTACACTACAGATAAACACAACTCATGCAAATCAAAAATCTAAGTTATGTATTTAGGTCACTTGTCTATGTATTTGAATTAAACTTCTCTATTTTTACTAAAATATCTTTTCCTAAAGTCATTTTACGTAAGCAACCTTTCTAAGTAACTTTTTCCTTTTGAGTGTCATCAGAGAAGCTTTTGCAGGTGCAGCCTGGTCTTTTCAAGAACTGTTTATTCTAGACTAGGGCCTTGGAGTGCAAACCTGTCAGTTCATGCTGTTTCATGTTTTACTAGTGGTCCTAGACACTTTTTGGTGATAAACTACGTTGAACTCATGTCAATATAAAAGTGTAATTATTTTTAAGGAAGTGATAAAATACACTTGTTTCAAGAAGTTTATGACAGTAATTTAAAAACGAATGATGTCTGAAATATCCTAAAACAAGTAACAAAATATAATCATGCATGTACACACATTGCAAATAATCTATTTTTCCACCTATCTAGCATATATACTATTACTGAAGTTAGACCGCATGCAGTGAACACCAAAGACTAAAGCAACAGTTTTCTCTAAATGATTAATCTAAGTGTTTTCCCCTACCACCTTCTGCCCCACCCTCACACACCACACTACTATTGTAGTTACTCCCAATTTAAAATCATCTAAGATCTTTACTCCAGAAGTCAGTGAATAAACAGCACGAATTTAAAAGTAACTATAGTATCTTAAACTACAGTATATTAAAAGATACATGTGCCTGTCAGATCTGAACTGTATGTTCTTCTGACTCCCTGAGATATAGTGACTTTCAGCAGAAGGATGACAAGACCAAGATCAAAAGGACAAATCCTGATACTGCAGAAATTCTGCATTGGTCTCTCTTTGCTCCTCTCACTAAGGAGAGAGTCCTAACCTTGCGACTAATTGTTGGAAGCTGGCCTGGGTCCACACCGTTCCACATCAGCATCACTTGAAACAGCCTGGCTGCATATCAGCTGGAGCCGATTCAGGTCGAAGCTGCACTGTCAGAAGCAGCTTTTTCCTTTCAGATGGAATCTGGTCACAAAGTAGCACACGCACTGTGGGCTACTAGGGACTCATGGAGCAAGCACAACTGACTGTGTGGGTGCAGTGTTTACACAGATCCAAACCAAAAGTAGTAGGAAAAAAAAATCAAAACAGCTGAAAGCTTCTATGGCCTCGGTCGCAAGTGACTCTAATTTCCAGCCGCTCTCATTATTCCAGCCTAGGAAAGCTGACACGCGTCCTGCCTAACAAGGACAGGCACAACACGCACTCCCCGCTACCACAGCGGGAAACCCACACTTGCGTGGCACCCCGGGGATGTTCCTGGCAACGCCGCCGAGCACAAAGCTTCACCCATGCCTCTCCACCCTTCACGTCCCTGCGGTTTCCCAAATGCTTGCGAAACTGCCGGCAACCCCATCCTGCCGAGATAAGGGGGCAGCAGCACCGGGCGGGGACCCACATAGGGAGCGGCAGCAAAGCGAGGGCACCGGGCAAGGCGAGGGCAGGCCTGGCCCCCCTGCCCACCCCGAACTGCGCCGGCGGAGGTGGCGGGGCCGCCCTGGGAAAGAAAACTCGCCGTGACAGTAACCAGACACCGCGCTGGAACAAAAGCGCCCGAGCCGGCGGCCACCGCGGAGGCAGGTTACTCCCTCCCGGGAATGGGGCGGAAGGGGAGGGAGCGCGCCGGGAGCAGCCCGGTCCCGGCAAACACGCCCCGAGCCCGGCGCGGGCGGGGGAGTCCCGGCCGGTGCCGGCCGTGAGTCAGTGCCCCAGAGAGGAAGCGGCGTGCAGGGGCCGGCGCTCGCCGCGTGCCCCCGCCCGGCCCCCGCCCGCCCCGAAACCTTGAGGGGAGAAACTCTGCCCATCCCCTGAGCGACGGCGGCACCGGGAGTCCCAGTCCCGTCATTTCCTCACAACTTTCTCCGCAGCACCCCCCCGCCCGCCCCGTACCTCGGTGCTGCTCTCGGCCGTGCTCTCCACAGCCATCTTCTGCCAAGGGTCTGCCAACTGCGCCAGGGGCATCTTCCCCGTCCGGCTCCCGCAGCCTCCGCGTTCCGCGTTCCCGCTACCCGGCGGGGGCAGCCAGGCAAGCAGCGAGCGCTGCGGAGGGCGCGGGACAGCCCGGCTGGCTCCGCCGGCGACTCCTGCGGCGACTGCTGCCCGCTGCCGCCGCCGCGGTGCGCCCGTCCCTCCCCCGCGCCCTCCCCGCTGCCGGGCGGGGCCGCGCTGCCGCCCTCCCCCGGCCCGGCCCGGCTTCCGCTCACGACATGGCGGCCGCCCGGGCCCGCTCGCGCCTGCGCCCGGCGGCTCCGAGCCAGTGCCCGTGAGGGGCTGCAGCCTCAGCGCCGCCGCCGGGCCGCACGGAGAGGGGCTGCGGGAACCGGGGCTGCTGCTACCGCCCCCCGGGCTGCGGGGAATGGCAGACACGGAGAGTTTGTTTGCACAAACAAGCGCGGAGGGAGAAGTCGAGAGGCGGGTGAGACGTGGTGTTGTGCTGAGTATCATTAGGCAAAGAGGGAAAGGAATTAAGGTGCAGGAGTTTGTTTTTGTAGCAACACCGTTTAAGTAGTAGTTGGAGTGCGTGAGTAGGAGTTGCCTCGAAGCGGGAAAGTCATACTTCCATAGGCCAACAGACGTGAAGATAAAGCTGTCAAAAACCCCCCACACAGGTTCCGAAAACGGCCCTTATTTTACTTTGTATTCTCAGCTGTTAGCTGGTATGTAAACATATAAACTGAGACCCACAGCCTGTGGGGTGTTACACGGTTCTCCTAAAATGCTAAGCACTGTCATGAACACCCATCGTTTTGCAACATTAGATGGCTTGGCTGATGCTGAAGAATCCTTGAATCCTTGAAACATGAGACCGGCAACTAAAGGTGGGTGAGCCCTGGTGTCAGGCTTCTTGCTGTTCAAGCCAAACTTTCCAGAACTGTTTGAGAAGGCCACTCAGTTTTCCACTCCACACTCCACTTAGCAGCCCTCACTGCCAGGAGCATTTCTAGATTTTTGACAGGTCACATGATTTGTTCCATCTTTTATAAAAGTTAACATTCTTTAAATACGTGGAAGGTTTTTTGGAGTGGGAGCAATGGTAAGAGTGCTAGTAATTATAAGTGTGTGCGTGTGCATGCACATGCTGCTGTGATGAACACAGGCAGCTTTTGTTTCTGCTTGGTAGCATTTTTGATCCCACTTCATGTAAGCATGAATACCAGTCTTCAAAGAGGAACAAAGGAGTGGATAGGCAGTTGCTCATAACGAATCAGTCTTCAGCTGGTCCCACAGAGGCTTCCATATCTGGAATAAAAGGTCACGGTTGAATGATCACCTGAAGCCAGGAGAAGCAGATGTGCCCTCCCCTTGTTCGCTGTGGTTCAGTCTGGCCCTTGCATCAGCCTCTCTTTTGAAGGGGTGCAATTCCTTGTGCTGTCATGTGGTGAGTTATATCAAGGAACAGATCCACATCAAAACTTACCCTACCCTTTTTACCTTCTGTTGTCCTCAAAAAACCCCCACCAATCAACCCACACTATTAAAGGCTGAAGAGGAGTTGGGACTGCTTCCTTCCAATGTAGTCAATTTGCAGAACTCTGGCTGGTTAATGGTATGAAAGTTAAAACAAGGCAATAGAAAACAGATAATTCTGTAGTGCTTGGCAGCCTTTATGCTTAATATCATAATATTTGCATAATTATATTAATCATAATGGAAGGAATAATTTTTCGTAGTCTGATCAGCACCAGGTCAACTCAGTCTCAAACTGGCTGCTGGAATGTTGAACATAAAACTAATTTTTTACAGCAGTCATACATTGTGTGGTTGACACACAAATCAGGACTTTAAAAAATCTCTGAGTTCATGTAAAAATTCTCAATGTTAAAAGTTACCTTACATCCCTCTGGAAATACAAGTTTCTATTCTTCCACAGGGATGTTTCATTTGACTTTATCAAAGCTCATGCATTTGTACTTGCATCAGCTACAGTCAGGTACGTACATCTGAGATGTGTCATTCTCAGTTCTCAGAAGAACCTGAGAACTGAAAGGTGGCAGTCACAACAAGGAAACTACACCACACCTAAGCTTGCATTTCACATAGTTCAACAAGTCCCTCTGTAAAAGACTTCCTTCCTCTAACTAAACAACTCCATGATCTCTTTTCCTTTCGTAGTTGTCTATCCTTTCTTACCGTAGGTATGGCAACATTCTAAATTACTTGTTTGAATTTTAAACTCTTTAGAAGGGAAGGGGGTCATAGTTTGGTTATCGTTTCTGAATTTTTTACATAGATCCTCTTTTGTCCTTCCCTGTATGCATCTTACAAATCCAAAAGAAATCAGGGGCAAAGATCTTCTGCAGTAGCAGATAAGAGGGCTGCAAACAATAGAAATCTGACCTTTTCTCAGGCACTGAAGTACAGAGAGAAGGTAGAAGTATGCCATTTCGTTGTTCAGGGGTTTCAGTATTATCACACCACACATTTAAATTTTATAAAAGAGAAAGCTGCATCAGGATTTTAATAGGAGCTACTATGCAAGAACAGACTTCAGGGCAAGAAAATCATCTGTAAAGTGTCTCCACAGGGAAGACAAACATATCAGCTAATCTCTGGGAGATGCGGGGGTTTCTGACTTTCAAATCCTGCTAAGCTCAGAGTTAGATCATCCTCCCAGCAAGAGGTAATAAGATGCTGAAGATATTTTGCCTCAAGACAGTGGCTTCTATTTTTCATTCCTTTTGTCTCAGGCCAGAGTAAGGTAGTGCTTTCACCTGTGGCAGCAGACCTCTCCTTTTACCCTCTTTCCCTCCAGGCACAGCTATCTCTGCCTGACTGCAGTCACTCCTAATAACTGTCTGTCACCAGACTCGGCTGTGGGCGTTGATTTCACCTTTGCATAAGTGGTTGCAATCGTGGTGCATCCACACGGATGTTTTATATGCATTGCAACAGAAAATTTGATCACGTTTGTTAGGAAAAGGGTAGCATATGGCACTGAAATGACAGTGCTGTATAAAATCCCATTAACTTGTCATATGAATTGGGTGGGCTTCATATGCAGCACCATCTTTTTCCTTTTGTTTCTAACAAACCTCGCTAAAATGTCACTCGATTGCAAGGGAAGCATCAGTTTAATAGTACTTACCTGTCTTTTCCCACAGGCAGATTCTTGATATATATCTGGCAGAAATTAGGGAAACTTGCTTATGGCTGGTGGTATCTAATGCTTTGCTTAGCTTTGAAGTAGTACTTTCCAACTCTTTGCAATTAGTGCAATTAATTGTAGAGTTAGTAAATCACCATAGTCATGCCCCCCCCAAATAGTAAGTATAAAACAATATTAGGTTACTAATATTACTATGAGAATAGTATTTGGGAACTTGAACTTGCATTTTAAAAATACACATAAAAGTGGGGAGAAAACCAAATGAAACTATGGCAACAAACCCCACAATCTGACATTCATCCAGAAGGTCTAGTAGTGCATTAGGTGGGAATTATGATGCAGTATCTTCTGAATAGAATATCAAACAATAAATACAGTGCAAAAGTGTGAAATTCTGTTTCAAGTATTACGACCATAGCACTGAGGTGTATAATTTGAATTTAATGCACAGGAAAATACACAGAAGTCACTGTCCAAATTTATATGGGAAAAAACCTCCAAGGAGTTAAAAAATAATCAATATTGTTTATTTGTATAGCTAATAGACAAAGAAAGTCCCTTACTCTCGAGACACCTGGATTCAATTCCTAGCAGAACACAAAGGACAATTGTGTAATTTAGTCAGTCACTTCATAGAGATGAGATTCAACTAACAATACTTGGTCTTTCTTCATGATCTTTTCAAAAGTGTGAGGAGGCCTTGATTAGAGAAGCATAAATAAATAAATAAATAAATAAATATGCTTCTCCAATCAAGATTGAGAGAACCGTAAATACATCTTGCCAAAATAAACTAAGGAAACCTTACAATGCTAGTTAGAATTGGTTGCTCTGTGCTTTAGGTGCAGATACAAAGAACACATCACTGGGGTGTTGGAAGGATGGTTTCAGTGATGTTTGGAAAGCTGACAAAGACCAGGAGAAGAGAGACAAAGTGCTGCAAGAAGTTTCCAGCTGGTGTGAGTTGTCACAGCAGAGACATGAGAAGGATTTGCTGTACAAATCAGATTTTTAATCAATAACTAAAAAAGGAAGAACTGGAATGAATGTCTATTGTGTATTAAGATTTAACCTGACCTTTCAAACAACATCTGCTGAAGGGTGCTTTCACCATTACAGGCCCCTGGATGATGGAATCGTACAGGAATGCAAACATTTCCTGCATTTTCTTCTGGCAGGCTCTTCTTTGAAGTTCTAATCCTGCAAGTGTAGTAGATGTGATAATGACAATAAGAATGCTTGTAAATACAATATATGTTAGAGATACAGTGTCTGACTCACTGCTTAAAACTATAGCTTTTCTGGATATAAGTATGTTTACATAAAATTGCACTGAAAGGGTAAAGCATAATATATCAAGCTCGGTGGAATTACTTATCCGAGTTTTATCTATGGTCACTATGCTAGCAGGAAATAATTGTGCCTGTGGTTTCTACATCCTGAGTGGAAATCTGGAATTCAATAAAATATGGTCTCATTACAGGATACCTGTCTCTAACATATGTTCTCATTTTAGTGTTTCTGTACATACAGATAGCTCAGATTTATCTTCCGAATGACAAAATTTATCCTGTGAACCACAGAGTGTAAGAAACCTCTTGCTGAGCTTTGAAATCTTACATGGAAACCTGCTGTCAAATACTGCATGCAAATTGTCACCCCTTTGCCGTGGATCATTGAGAAGCAGATTAGAATTTCAGATAGTGAATTTTGAGACAAAAAGGAAATGGTAGAATATGAACAAGCATCCATGTTCGAGGGTCAGGCTTCTCTTGAGTTAATTATAACACAAGATGGCTGTTCACAAAAAAGCCCCAACAAAACCAAACCAACCAACCAACCAAAAAAACAACAGCAACAAAAAACCAAAAGCAAAAACCCAAAACCAGTGGTGATAGAGGTAGAATATGATGTTACATTATACAATGTCACAATATAGCAGTAAAATCTCTTCAGCTTTACAAATTATTGCTGTAAAACACAGGAAATGTAGAGGAGGCCACAGCATTATTTATGCATCTTACCTCCCCAGTTCTAGGAATTTAAGAGTCACAGACCCTTTTATTATTGTTATCAAATTAGGTCTGATTTAAAGAGCCTACTGAGAAGCAAAGCCTAGTTTATCTCACTTTTTTGCTATTTAACCTTACTACCTAAGTTTCCTGATTTTATGCACTCCCAATTAAATAGTGCCTTGGTCTCTTTTAAGCTACTTACTAAATGTACACTAACATTCTTACTTTTCCCTTCCTTTTGTAGATTATCCAGCATCTCTTAGCCAAGAATCCCTTTTAAATCTAGAAAGCTTCACTTTCTCTTTACTGACCCTTAATTATACTGAACAGGATTCTCCAGATTGAGCTGACAGCTGTCCTTTATCCTGCCTGACAACACGTGATGCTCATTTCCAGTAGTCTGGGGATATTTTCCAAAGTACGTACTGTTGAAGTGGTCATACCTAAAAATAGAGTTTAGTTACCTCTACTGTATTGAGAGAATGCAGTAGAATACATGTATTGTCTCAAGACAGTTCACTCACTTTTCCATCAGCATCTCACCTTTGTGCTTTGCCTTTTGGCCTCTGGAGAACAAAGCAGTGCCAGAGGGGGCCCAGGTTCGTGAGTATGTCCAGATATGTTCTCCAGTGATCAGTAAAACTGATTACATCATCAGATGTAAATCAATAAGGATTGTAATTGTGTATTTTGTACAAGAGGCTAAGTAGAGGTAGTATTTTCCTCAGCTCACTGTATCAGTGCTGGGCCCCCCTGTGATTCAGTGAAGTGATGGATTCACACTCCTGTGTGCTGTTGATACATCAAAAAGGAACTTCACTGACGACTGACTTACCCTGAAGTGTTTTTTCAGCACTCTGTATTGGCTGGGAGCTATCAAACTCCAAAGCATACTGGCACCCTTCCTTGTGTCCCATGAGTGATTTTACTGGTGAAAAGGTGCCTACTATAAGTATAGATATTTTACATCCCCAGCAATCATTTCAGCACATTGCAGTGACACAGTTCTATCCCCCAAAGTCAGTGCTTACTGAAGGGAAGCGTGAATGTGATGGAAGACAGTTCTGGAAGCATTATCTGGAAGCAGTGAAGAGAAATATGTTCAATGAAACGACCCTGTTCTCCCCATAAGTACCTCACTCTGCCCTGGCTGTGTTAACCCACTTTGTCCTATTTGATTGAGCAAAGACATGCTCAAGGCCTTGCTCCAGAGTCACAACCTTGCCGAAAGAAGTAGCAGGATTAGGAGGCAGCAACATTTATCCTGTACTGCAGAGCAGCTGAAGACTGTGTTAAGATGTGGTCCCTTATTTAGAGCTTCAGTGTTGCGAAATGGCACGTGTGACAGTTGAAACAGAAACTGTAAAGTCTGTGCTGTCTGATATCTGTTGGAGGTTCTGGGCTTAAGCTCACGAGTGGTATGGACTTGGTCTACTACTAGATGGAGTAGACCCCTGGAAGAGGGGAGATTGTGGAAGATTTTTGGCTTGGTCATTCTTCAGTAAGTGCCAAGGAAGGTAATGCAAGATGTAGGATAAAATGGAGAGGGAATACTGAGAATAGAAGATGGCTTTTTAAACAGGGGAAAGAGCAGAACAGTCTTAAAGAGCATAAGGAGTGGTTGTGTCTTGGATGTGAATAGCCAGTTAAATCTATATATACTTGTGCCAATATTTAGTGAATCACAGGAAATTGTAAAGGCTGTTTTGTTAACAGTGATAAGCCAGCGAGATGCTCTAAACGTTTGTGGAAACCTGTCAGTATTTTCTTTTTAAAGTCACTTGATACAAGATTAATGAAACAACCATGCAGTGTCTCATTAAATCTGTTACAACTGGATAAAATTTCCAATGCCTTAGCTTAATGCTTGCAGTAAGAAGTAAATTTTCAGCTCACAAGTGGACCTATAAATAGAGTCTTTGGTGTTACATCACCACAGACAGTAGAAAGGATTAAACAAGTTGTCAGGATTATATTCTTCCTCTACTGGTTCACTTTCAGCAAAACTGAAACTTTTTTAGAAAAAGACGCTATTTTAAAAATCACGATTTTTGGGAAGGAATGACGTTATTTTGCCTGCTTCATCAGGATGAATGCTCCTCTGCTGTGCACAAATGAGCTGCTTGCCCTAGTTGAACAAAAGCTATGATGAGAGCTTTGATCAGTGTTGACAGTGTTCCTGCAGTATTTCAGTGCCTCCTTCCTTTTGGCTTTCTAGAACCACTACTAATGACGTTGGTTAAGAGGGAGTGTAAATTGCAAAAAGATGGCCATCCCCGGAGAGTGCTGAATTGGTCTGTTGCAAGGCTTCCTTAATTATTAATTTCATTGCTACAGATTTTGTTGGTTTAGTAGTTTCTCAGGACAAAGAGATTCTTTACTAGCTCCTTAAAGCACCACTCATATGTGTGACCAAAACTGTACACTTTAGTCTACAGAAACACCTTTTACATTCACAACATACCATGTCATGATCTTCTTGTCTGAAGTGTGACATTCCACACTGGGTTTGTTTTTTCCTTGGAGACAAGCAGGAAATCTGTCACTAATTTCCTTCCGGCCAGCTCTGACTGCCTTTTCTCAGTGCTCTTAGTCCTTTGTACGTTTCTTCTTCTCCATTTTATCTTCTGAAGACAGACACGGTTTTCTGAATTTCATTCTCGTGTTTCTTTCAAGGTATTCTTCATCGTTCTCATGCAGCTTAAGGCTGGCACTTGGCAGAAGATTGCCTGCTCGCCTTGCGTTATATTAAGTAGATCTGAAGTGCCCACCCACCTCATGTACATCTATTTCCTTGCTTACCATGACTCCTCTTTCCTGCCCAGTCATCATTATTTTTTAATTATCTGTGTATTTTATGTAATGCATCCAAAACTTTGCTTCCCCTTCTCTCAATAACTTCCCACTTGCTGCACAAGAAACCAACCTCTCTAATCCTCCTTGTCAAGTCATCAGCTTCTCAGTAAATCATGTACCTTCAGGAAACTGCATATTGCCAATTCAGCATTTCCTTCCTCTCCGTTGCCGATGCCAGGGGTTGCAGTCCTGTTGCTGCAACGTTCTCATCACCTCACGTCTCATCACTCACCACAGCCAGGCTGCTCCCATCTCCCTCGACACTTCCATGTTTTCACCTCTTTCTGCTTCTTATTCGGGTTCAGCCTCATAGCTTGGCAGATCTCTGTCTTGTATTATTTCTTCATTTTCTCCTTTATCTTGTTCATGGGCCTGTATACTCATGCTTTGTTTCTACTGCTTCTCAGCCTCATGCATTTTTTATGTCACTCTATGCTTCAGGCTTCTAATGGAGGAAGGCCTTTCCCCAAATCCCCTCGAGTCTCCCTGTATCCACCTTAATAGTGTCTCTCAGCCACTGTCCCAGAAAGTCTTCTTTTTTCCAAGTTAGAAAACTCTTCAAAGCACAGTTTTTGTACTGTCAAAAAGAAGAAGCTTTTCCACCTCCACTGTAAAAGAAAGCAGTGCAGTTGAGACAGAGAGGTATTTTTGCAGATGTAGAGCCACATTGTATACTGCCCACAGGGCTCACAGGATGGGCATCTGAAGACTGACAGATTTCATATAAGGTCGCTTTTGAACATTTTGGCAAATGGTTTAGACTCTTCTCAGGTTTATTTAGATGCAATTCTAAAATATTTGGAGGACTTGTTCCCACTTCGTACAAGGCTAAAATTGCTGTAAATCTTATGTTTTGGTGCTTCCTAAAGAAAGAAAGAAAAATGTTTTATATGGTTACAAGCTTTTGAAAAATGCATGTATACTTTGAAACACAGAATGACAATAGCAAAAAATACCTAACTTGAGGGAAGGGGTGCAAAGCAAATATATTAGGAGAAGGCATGAGTAAAAAGTTAAGTTTCTCTTTCTCACTTTTATGCTTGTCTTTTACCGGTGCTGTAGAGACTAAAAATAACTCTGCTGTCAGTGATGTCATCACCATTAGAGGCATGCTGTCAGCTTAATTTGTTTTCTGACTTCAACAAGGGAAATAGAATCTGACTGCTGACTCACTTGTTAGGTCTGAAGTGAGTAGGTATGCTTATTTCATCTGTTTTGGCCACGAGTTTGGGTCTTTAAATATCCACTTTCTTTGAAGCAGGTACAGGTACTCCTATTCATGAAGCAAAATGGAAATGAAGACTGAAACAATTTTGCACTTTGTTATCATACAGGATGTTGTCGAAAGCAGGAATATATAAGATTTTTGCAGAGTTATCCTGCTGAAGAGTTTTCTCCTGTACCAGGCCGTAGTGTTGGTCTAGTTGCTGGCTGTCTGGGATGGTTGAATTGCTACCTTCACCTCAGCTGATGCACTGCTCGTGGTGTCAGCAAGCGATGGTTTGCCTGCAGATCCACCGCTCAGATGCTTTTATTTTTCCTTCCTGGGCTGCCCCAAAATGCCTCTGCAAGCTAAAGTGAAAATGTCTTGTGGAAAATGAGTGTGCAAATGGACCCTCTTTTGTCTGTTTTATTGTTTTTTTCCCATGTAGCTGCAAGGTTTGACAGAATTGCTCCTGCTCACAAAGAATATTTCTGATTTCTACATGACATATTTTATGCACATTATAGGGGAAAAAAGTTGCAGTTTAGTTTGGATGAACAAAATAGTAGCAAATGGAGGCTTTTCCTGACAGCATACTTTTTTTGGCTCTCCTTCTGTATATATCCAGGAGTCAGATCCTTTGCTGGCAGAAGATGAAAGGGGCTCTAGCTTTTCTGATCACTTTGCATTTTTAGGGATGCCATTGACTTGCCCAAGCAGAGTGAAATTGTGCCCATAATCAATTCAGGTGTATCTGAATACAATGAATGGCTCTATATATTCAGAGCAAGGAAGAGCACACGCATGAAATAAGAATAAGCAAAAATAGAGGGATTGTTTCATTTGTGTGTTTTCCTCAGGATGTTTAAGTAGCATTGCCTTAGTTTCACTTTATTTTTCTGTAAGCCTTAGAAGTTATTTCATATCAGATCTAGTCTAATTTTCTGCCTTTAGTTTGTTTGTTTTTAGTTTCTCCTTGTAAAGTTTAGGTTGAAAGCTGCTCCTTGCTGGTTTTTCAACCTTTTGTTAGGATGCAGAAGAGAAACATGCTGGCATATTTCTAAATTCTCATGGACTCAACGAGTCATTCTTTGATTTGTCACACTTCTAATTGTGTGTGTGCATTTCTGTAGGAAGAAAATCAAGGAATTCTAGAAATTGATGTCACAACAACACTAACAGTACTGACAGAATCCCAGAATTACATAATCACAGAATGATTGGAGTTGGAAGATACCGCAATGGGATCATCTGGTCCAACCCTCCAGCTAGAGCAAGTTCATCTAGATCTGGCTGCACAGAGTTGTGCCCAGGCAAGTTTCAAATATCACTAGAGAAGGAGATATTCCAGTGCTTTGTCACCCTCCAAGTAATAGTCAAAGTAGACAACATCCACTGCTCTTCCCTCATCTACCTGGCCTGTTGTGCCATACAAGGGTGTCAGATTTGTCAAGCATGTTTTCATCTTGGTGAATCCACTCTTTCAGAAGTCTCCCCCTAGACATTAATTTCAATTCTAGACTGTACTTTCTTATAAACAAACTGAAAACTAATGCAATATTTAATTTGAACATGAAGTACATGGAAAGGTAATTTCTTCCAACTGAGACTATTTTGTGATTCTCTGATTCTGTAATGTACTAGCACAGTAAAACAATGAATAGAATTATTTTCCCATTGAAACCATAAGCATAATTCAAATAAATACCTACAGGAGCAAAAATCAGTCTGGCTCTTAAGCTTTTATTTTTAAATGGGACAGTTCATCCCATCATAGGGATTGGTGCATAGCATCCTTCAGCTTAGGAGTTTTCAAAACAGCTTTCTGGTATAACACTATGCATTTAAAATACATGTGAAGAACTTTAATTTACAGAACTAAAATTTCCATGCTGTGTCATAGACTGGGAGGGACTTCATCTCACATCCCACAGTGGCATCTACAAGGTTCATGCTTAGTCTTGTTTTTAACTCTCCATACAGTTTGATGAATTCTTCACATAAACTGCTCTGCATCCTATAAAACAGCTTATACTCATAGCTTTCAAAAGGCAAAGACCAATCAAATCTCATGAAGTTTTGTTTGAGAAAGAACTGAGTAAAGTTTAGATAGAAACCTCAGATTCTGGCCCAGAGCAAGCTCAAGTAAATAATTCTTTATTATTACTACTGGCAGTTATTGAGCTTGTTAAACAAGCTGAAGGAGATTTCAGCTAAAGAAACAATATATGGAAAGTAAAAAAATACAGAAATAGTAAGTAAATAATATTGCAAAAATTGGGAACTTACTGATTATATGTGGTTTTTAAGGTGTTCAAAACTCTTATCATTAGTACTTTTTCTACCATAATATTATTCTGTTATGTATTTGGTGATGTTTACAAAATTTGAAATAACTGGATTGAATGGCATGCCTTCATAGGGATGTGTTCAACCTGAGAGTCTAAAGGCCGAGGGAACATAAAGGACACCAAAGCCATTTCTGTGTTTGATATTGTGTGCATTAGGTGAATGTTCATATGAAATACAATAACAGTGAAGCAACTGTGGAAGGAAAATTCTTCATGCCTTATGAATTGTGTAATTTTGGCATAGAAAACAGAGTAAAGCCCAAGTTTTCTAAGGGTAATGTCTCAGATCAGTCCCTGAGATAAGCTAAGTATTTGTTCCATCCATTGGTTCCCAGCACATCTAGTCATTTGTCCTTCTTTTTCTCTCTCACGGGTTAACCATTTGTAGCAGCAATATTCAAAACAGTACCTGGGCAGCAGCTGATCTGCGTGCTTCATACTTGTCAGCAAAGCAAAAGAAATACAAAACCCAACAAAAGTTCAGCAAAAGGTAGTTCAGCTTGACTTTTTAGCTGGAGGAAGAAGCTAATACTGGTGTTAATTACACGCCTTTAAAAATGCAAATCTTCATTACAGCTATTGTTGCCAATTCAAAGTCAGTTAGATTTACTGTCTGTCACAATTCCTGTCTGCAACTGCCTCCATACAAAAGACTGCAATCAGGAACTTGCCAAAATTAAATAGATGCGTGCATTGACATGCTTATTATAGCATTTATGATGCATTAAGTGCCAGGTGGGTGCATGGACTATGACAGAATAAAAAATACAGAGCAATCCCAGTTTTATGCATTTGTATTGCTTTGTGAAATATATCTAATGCCCTATTTTTCAGAGACGTTGAGATGACATACTTTCAGAAAACTTCTTTTACATGGAGGAGCAAGTTTTATTAAGGTTGAGAAATGCTGGTTCTTCTAGCACATCTGTAGCACATTTTTATGGTAAGGCAACTGAACTTCACTGTCCAAAAATTGTAAAGTAGAATGTGGGCATTATCACTGGCAATTTTGTAATATTGAGACACACACTGTTAGTTCTATCAGTCTTTAAATCACACCAACAATAGAAAGATGGTACATGTTCTTCCCTGTAGTTGTATATTGTGTCAGTGGCTGAAGATGAATCTGAAAATTTGAGGAAAAATATCAGTCACTTGAAATCAAGCTCAGCGTTGTATCTGAGGAGGTTTCTGCACTCAGACAGTACTTTCTCAAGTGGAGCAACAAATTATGATCTTTCTCATAGACAAGCCTCTCCCAAGCTTTGCAAGCCCCTGGGCAGCCACTGGCAAGGCCCATGTCTCAGGCTGCTACTCACACACAGACCTTCTTACCACCCTGAATTCCTTGTCACTAGGGCAATGCAGATGTGAGAAAGAGAGGCCATAGCTGGAAGTCTCTTCTCTTGCACAAAATCAGTGTTGTGCAAGAAAATCATCCAGACACTATAAGGACTTGCTGGGAATCCTTTAGTGTGATCCCATACAGCTCTGCCCCTGATTTTGAACTCTTCTCCTCTCTTCTCCTTTCTCCTCTCAGCCACGTGTGAGATGCCATGGTAGGAGATGCCCATCTACCTTCCAGCCCACCACATCTTAAAGATAACCTTGGATGTCTGGAGAGACTTCACAGCAGCCTCAAAGCTGACAGATGCAAGAGGGGTCAAACTGTATCAGGAGAGAGCTTACCCTCACTCATAGGAGCAGATTGGTGGCTGCACCTAAATAGTCAGCAATACTCTGATCAACTTTCACTCCTTAGGCTGAAATGCTAAATGACAACAACAGCAACAACACCACAACCTCAAAACCAAAGAAATGGAAAAAGTGACTCCACATTTCCAAGTGCCAGAATACTTGCAGTGTTAAGAAAGGGAGGGTTGTGGTCAGGGCAAAGGATGGGAGTGGACCTGAAAGCAAAACTTGGAGGGACAGCTAAGCAAACCACAACAACCAGGAGCTGCTCAGATAAGCGGATTCAGAGAAGGTCCTGCTTCCCTGGCCTTGGAATGAACAGACAGACCTAGTCCTACCTTATTGACCTGCCTATCAAGTCAGAAATCACTGCTGGGCTACTGGGTTTTTCATATTTGAAAAAGAGTAATTTAATTTCTAACCATGATTTTCTTTTAGACAGCAACAGCAGCTTTTACAGAGATAATGTGGGCTTGTCCCATGTCTGTTCTGGCTTTGCCCATTTCAAAAAATGAGAAAAAGCTGGCAAGTGTAGTCAAAGGCTGTTTCCCAAACACTGCTCTGGTCCTGATTGGCCTTCCCATGCTATACTCAGTAATCATCTGAGAAATTATCCTGGAAAAAAGACCTGTGCTCAGATCATAAAGGCCAATAAACATTTTTGTCTTTAATGTTTCTGTGTGAGAAGGGCCGTGGTAGGGAGTTTCAATTGTTTCTTTGATATCTAGGAGAAAGTGTTTACCTCAGGAGCTCCCCTTACCCCTCCTGCAGCCGTGGCTGGAGCTGTCCCATAGTCTGTGCTTTCTCTGGTTCGTCAGACTTTGAAGATGTCTCTGGTCTTGATCTGTCCACACAACTGTTTCAGGAAGATGAATGGCAGTCCAGTCTTTATCTTCTTGTTAATATCCCTTCCAAGCTCTGTTGCTGTCTTCCAATTCATCCTTCTCAATCCCAACTGGTTTCTGTGAAAACACATGTTATGTATCTCTTTGGTGTTGGGTAATTCATGGCTGAGGGTTTCACAGAGTGGGTCAGTGTGGAAGCTTTGGTTTTTACATGTTTAGGTTGGCCAGGGATGGTGTAAGCTCAGAGAGAACTAGGAAGATGGTGAAGCAAATGGGACTTACAGGGCCAGGATGTGACAAAATGGCTCCAATGTATTAGGCAAGGGCTGAATATTTACATGGGAGTATGGCCCATGTGTCTCAGATTCTGTGTGACCTTTGGGTAGAGACATCACGTTTGTACTAGAAATCTGTTGGGATAGATGGGATGAATTGCAGTGGGATGTATTTATCTAAATTGCATTTGACAGATACTTTGATGAGCCTGACCACTGACATTCAAACTGCTAAAACTGTATAAATGAAACTATTCCTGCAGAAATATCTTGGAGAAAGTGTTGTGAGAATGCTGGGTGGGAATAACAGAGAGGGTAAGTACTTTGGGCTGTATAAACCATTAGAATCAGACTATGAGTGACTAATGAGAAGCTGCCTTGAAGCACAGTGCTTGGATTTGTCAATTGATGTAATTGTAAAGAAAAAAAAGAGCCATATTCATGCAGGTGTAAGTGAATCTGCCAAAACCTTATCTGGAATATTGTGTGCACTTCTGAGCATCAGTGACTGAGGGAGAGGGAATTCAGACTGGAACAGGTGCAGAGAATTCATGACAATAATGGAAAGTGTTTTAGACTAGAGAGCTTGCTCAGCTTAGAAAAGCAAAAGCTGAAAGAGGACCTGGTTACTCTCTGTGAATTTTAAAAAGGTAAAACATCTGGAAGGGAAAGAGCCACTTGTGCTCAAGAACAATACTGACACAGGAACTAATGAGTATAAATCGTCTTTGAATAATAGTAGATTGAAAGTTGGCATGGTTTATAACTATCAGAGCAGTAAGGTTTTGGTTGCTTTGAAACTACAGTGGGAGTAAGGGATGACAGAATCTACATAAAAAGTTTTAAACCAGAAGTTGGTCAGTTTATAGAATGGAAGATGCAGGTTGTTTGCCAGTAATATCAGATAGGTAGAATTTGATGCACTGGGAAATTCCATCCAGTCCATTTCTCCTGGGTCAGTTTCTAACCTTTATACTTGGGCAGATATAGCAAGTGCCCATAATAGAAAAAGATAAATCTAAACTAAAATTTGAAATATGAATGGCTTTCTGTGGAAGGGTAAGTGATTATTTAGAACATAATATGGTCCTGTAGATCCTAGAATCAAGTTCCTGCTGCTGGCACTCAGGTACATAGGCATGAGTGCCAACATGCAAACCTGATTAAAGACAACTAGGATAAGACAGGGAATAAGAAATAATGCTTTGTAAACAGAGATGACATTACAGAGGTGGCCTAGCAAACACTATTAACCTAGAACCTTGAAAGCAAAGGAATAAGACATTAGGGAAAAAAATATTTTCTTTTCTACATGGTCCTTAAAACTCAAAATACTCAAGGGCTGCAGAGTTTCACTCTACTGCAACAAAGGCAACAAAGAACCACACAACATCTGAGCTCTGAAAAAAACCTTACTGGTGGCTGATACATATGACTGGAATAAGAAATACTGGATGAGATGGGCCAAATTTTCTGTTCCTAAATTTCTGTGATGGTTATTCCTGAGAATGATTGGCATTTCTATCCATCTTCAGTGTGTTCTTCATCCCCTGGAATAAAGATCTCATTTTAGAATCTCTGATGCTAAAATGAGAGTTTCTGATAACGACAATCTGCAGTGTGAACCTCAAGGATCAAAAAGAATGGCCAAGGAAGACTACAGATGGCAACAATTAAACCAACACTCTGCACCTTTATTTTTTGGCCCTGTAGACTAAAACTTGCTTAAAACACATGTACCACACTCAGCAGCTCTGACAGAGCTGTTGTCATTTCCTCCTGTAGAAAAAGAAGTCTTAAAATCTTTCAGATGAGAAAAGTCTCAAAGGTAACCTTTCTCCATTATGTTTTACATTTTTGGGTCTAAAATTCAACACCGAAGATTCCAGATGCTATAAAAACATTATTGAAGTGCAACATGGTATTAATGTCATGTCTCACTGGTGCAGACTGTACTGGTTTAGCCACCCAGCCTGGCAAACTCCTGCTAGTGCCAAACCAATATATATTTATTTTACTCCATAATTATACCATTTTTATCCCTGAGTGAGATTTTTCATACAAGCTATTGTTGTCGGGGAAATAAGACTCCATTTACCACCGTGCTGCAAATATTTCCCTGCCCCCACAATGCATTTAAATGTATATTTGCATTTACAAAACAATGATTTCATAATCACATATTGAGCAAAGTGTAGTTGTGCTTAATAAAGTGCTTAAGTACAGATATGGTCGTTTTCTTAATTAACTCTAAAAAAAAAAAAAACTCTGTACAATACTATTTTGTTTTTGTAGCTGCCAGAATCCCCTTCTAAGACTCAGATGCTGTATCAAAATTTAAAACCAAAAAGTCTTTAACTGGAGCACTGTAAGACCTGTAGTTGTCATGCCAGAAAATAATTAAAAATGAAAACAAACTAGAAAGCTGTATTTCATATGAAACAATTACATCAGCAATTGATAAGCAGTAATTTGAGCTGATATTCCTCTTGTTTCCAGAAAGGAGTTCCAAAGTCCAGATTCTAAAAGAAATATCATTTTCATTGTATTAAGGATCACCATAACTGATAGAAAAGCTGTTGCTTATCTAAAAATAGAGGACTAGCTCACCTCTTCAAGGCAACTATTATGGAACAATCTTATGACGTTTAATAGTGTCTGTGGCTGGCAATGCATGGCAGTACAGACAGCACTCATCCGTGGCAGAAAGGTGCTCGCTCCTTGGGAACAGACACAAGCTCCAAACCAGCAGCACAATCCTGCTGGCAGGCTCTTCTGCTTGGAGTGATGGTTTGAAAGAACCCCACTGATTCACTCAACCTGCTTCTCACAGGCAGGAAGAGGTGGTGGCAGTTCTGCTCACACAAGGCAGCCCAGGATGCAGCGACACAAGATGCTGGAGGTTGGGGCACAGAAGGCAGCTGGAAGGTGAGCAGAGGTCCCTGGTCTTTGGGGAAACAAACAGGGACTGGTTCAAGGTTCACCTGGCAAGACCCCTTATGGAGCTGCTGTGAAGGGTAAGAGTGCCAAGGAAAGCTGTCTGGTTTCTAAGGGGACTTACTGAGAGCTCAGGATTGAATCCCATCCTTTGGGAAGACTGAACTCCTAGAGAAGGTCTGCATGACTGGGTGGGGAACTTTTCATTGAACTAGCTCACAAAAAGGAAGTGGAGAAGACATAGAAGGACAGGCAGTATAGATGGAGCAGTGTTAGAAACTTAGTGTCAAAATTAGGAAGGCCAAAGCCCAGCTGAAGCTGAAACTACTGAGGAGCATAGACACTGGGAATGTTAGCTTCAAAGTAAATTCAGGGCCCAGGAATGCATGGAGAAGAAGCTCTAGTTACAATGGAGCAAAAAAGGCTTAAGTATACAGTGACTTTTTTGCCTCAGGAATAAAACCCTTTTTTCCTGACTTTTTCACAAGGAAAAGCTGACTTGGAACTGGCGTGATGTGGGTTGGAGAGGGACAGTCCTTCCTCAATAGGGAGAGATCAAACAAGTTAGAGACTTGGAAGAAGCTAGATGTACTCAATACCAGGGGGTAGGGCTAGGCAGGATTTATCTGAAGGTGCTGGAGAAGCTGGCCAGTGTAATTGTGGGATCAGTATCTGGACAAAACATTTTAATTTTTTTAAATTTTTTTTTTTAATAGCAAAGCTGCTGTGAAGAAGAAAATGGAACAGGCTTGTGAGCAATTTTAGATGTCGCTGAGCTATGTTAGCTGCACTGGTTATTATAATGTAAGAAATTCCCACAACTGAGTGGGCCATGGGATTTGATTTTCATATCTCCTGTCCTACTTTTATGTTCATAAGACATTACATGTAGCAGCTTTTGTTGGGACCTGGGATTTGGTGTTTAATATTTCTGTAACAAAAATATAAGATTTTCTGAATTTATCACTGAGGGAAGAGGAAAAAAATCCAACACCAGGTGAAATGGTACTTTTAGAAGCTGGACTTGGTATGAGCTTTCATATCTGGCCTAGGTGAGATAAGCTGGTACCCTGGTGAAATACTAATTTGCCATCTGGGGAGGAAATGATGTGAGGAAGTGAGCTCTTACAGCCACTGGGCCAAATCCCAAAGTTTCTTTCTAGATATAGCTCAGCCAAATGCTTGTCCAACTCATGTGGATTCCTCTTCAGAATTTAGATATTCACAAGGACTGCAAGTCATGATCAAACTGATCCCCTCTCCTCAAAATAATAATAATAATAATAAAGTAACAGAACATCCTGTTTGTGAGTTGTCACTTGTGAATCTTGTTTTCCAGTCTGGCATCTGATCTGCCTAAGGTTCTTGTCACACTCATCCTGACTCATCCTTCTGTGTATTCTGTAATTCCCAGCTATGATGCTGGTATCTGTGCTTCCCAAGTACTGCCTTTGCTAGAGGGGTTCCAGCCTGGCAAAATGGAGGGGAGTAACAACCCACCTCACACTGCCACCTTTCTCCTAGAGGGATGACTGATCTGGCTGTCTCTTCTCTGCTATTTCCCCAGAACGTGTAGAAATACAATCTTTTGGAGATCAGGAGCTCTCTCAAGTTAAAGTACATTAAGCCAGAGGGTTCAAAAGAGAAGCTGAGCAGACAGACAATGTGGTCAGATAATCCCCATCTCCTTCAGAAACCAATATAAATGTATAGTGAATCTAAGAAGGAAGAGAAAAAAGGAAGCTGAGGCAGGGAGTGAAAGATACCAAAATGTCTCATTTTCCTTTTCATTTTTGTCATTAGGTTTGAATAGGAACTGAGCTGGACCCTGATTCAGCAATGCGTATTTCAAAGAAAAGTATTTAATTTGGGCCATAATTAACAAAGTTGTAATTTAAACAGAGGAAAGAGGAGACAATATAAAAAAAGCAATGATGTTTGTTCCTTTTTAAAAAAAATTGTTTGATATTAATATTTGAGCATCTATTGACACACTAATAACTACTTTGAGAAACAATTAAAGGAAAAATGGCTCCTTTGGAGCTAGGTGAAAATATAAAATAAATTACTTGATACACTGGAATAAGTAGAGAAATGGATAGAAATGTTTTATTACTAATTAAGAAACAGTGAAAGGGATTAATTTAAGATTGGATGTGTAACCTCAATATCACTGTTTTCCATCTTGCTGTGCTTAGGCAATTTACATGTTCTTTAAATTCATTGCTTTTAATGAACATAGAGATGATACAGTGTCTGTGTATATACTGAGATAAATTCACTTTCACCTCGGCTATCTGCTGTACGTTCTGAATGACTGTAATGAAATGTAATTATTAAAGAGATTTGGTCTCCTAATATTTAAGTCTAAAATTTTCTTAGATGTTTTCTAGCAACATCATCCACGTTAACAAATTTTCAAATTTTCCTGTGCTGAATCTTCTTCTTCGGATTCAGCACAGGATGAGCACTTGCCTTGTTAGTCTGACCACACAGTTTCATAACCATTGAGCACTAGGGTTATTAGTTCTTATGCCTTTATTTGGCAGGCCATGAGCAAAGCAGTGGTTAAACATTTAATTTGGGCAAGAGCTTAAAGTTGTGTGAGTTCTGCTGGACAAATATGCCTCTTCTTGGAGTTGTGCCTAGGGATACCATGATTCATCACACATATTCAGGCACAAGAAAGAAAAGGCAAAGAGAGAAAGGGAGAAGTATTTCTTAAAAAAACTTCATCTTCCTAAGATCCTGGAAATGGCTCTGGACACCTGCAATGTGCAACCTCTGGATATCTGGAGATGAACCAGGCAGGAACTGACTTTACAACTTAGTTCCTTGAGAAGCCAGAGAAAACATGGCCTTATTAAATAAGAATCCATAGAATTTTTCTACGTCAGGTTTAATGTGTTTAATTTGTAGGCTGTAATTTTTTAAAAATCACAATAGGCATCTTCTGACAGAAGGTTGTCCACTCACTGACAATCTTCCTTGCTTCTGCTTTTTAATTCCTCCTATATTTTTCCAAAATGGATCTTCTGTGTTATTGTCTCCAGGTGTATTAGTCAGGGGCTCAGCATCTTCTTATGACATAATTTATTGCTTAGCTATCACTGACCTTGAGTATTCTGAGCTGAAATCTGGTTTGCCCTGGCCAAGAGCCAAGGGTTTCCAGGGCTGGCATGTGAAGAGGCTGGTGAGGCTTCACTGTTCACCCTGTGCTCCATGCAAGGCCTGGCCCTGTGTCCTCCCATAGGTTCTTTGTCAGCTGGGAGGGCAAACACAGGAAAGGAGGCAAAAGAGAACCCATGCTCAAATTGTTTTAAGCCTGGCCTCTGTATGCAGATGCCTGATGTGATTTAAAAGCCAAATAAAGACATTTCACTGAGGTCTGCAGTGGCCAGAGCTGGTTGTCAGGCTGCCATACCCCACACAACTTCCATTCCTAGGCAATAAGCTGTGAAATCAGCTGAAGCACAATGTGACTTACAGGGAATATTCACTATATAGGATGAGTAACTATAAACAGTAGAACTTCATAAGCTTACAAAAGTTGATCTTGGTTATGCAGGAAGAGTGGCTGGGATGTAAAACAGAACTACTAAAAATGACACTTTCTTGTCTGATTTATAAATTCCAGTTTTGGGCTGTACTTAGAGCTGTAATCAATGTTTTGAAAGAAGTTAATCTCAGAGCATGAGGAGTGACTAATACTATTACTCTCCTTTTAGACTGCTTGCACAGAGCTTGTCTTTCTGATCAGTAAGAGGAATTCTTTACCCAAAAGTCTCATCTACTTGCAGCCTCTGCTGCTCATAGTCAAGGGTTACTTTCATTTAAGAAATTACTTGGATAGTTTTCATAATCTGCTCCAAATTTTCCTATCTCCTATTTTTCCTCTTGCTTGTATTCTTCTCTGTCTTGCACTTCACAGAGGGCTATCCAAAAAAGAGAGAGGTTGCTATGATCTTTCCTCTTCTGCTGCAATAGTTTTACAGGATTTAGTGTGGAGATAGTTTTAAAATTACCCCACTTGGGAGCTTCCAGCTCCATTTCCCTTCTCTAAAGAAAGGGATGGCCTCTATTAAAGAAGCTATCACCTCCATAGTCTAGAACTCAGCAATTCAAGATCAAATAACAAAATCTGAGCTCTTCTGCTGCTCAGGAGTTTTGCATTGGTGTAAACAAAGTTAACACTCAAAATGATGCCCAGGCAGAAAACACATCCACATGTCCAAACCCAGCTTGAGACACCAGTGATTCAGAAAAGGGGAAAATCCTCCTTGTGCTGCTTCTTTCCAAGACATTACCTCGTCTGCTTTTAATTAGATTGCAAGGTAATGCAATTGCCAGTGGCTCAAAGCTTTAGCAGTTTGTTGTTGCTTTTCTTCTACTTCCCAGTTTCAGAACCACTATTGGGCTGGGACTTCCCTTCCAGATGGTTGTCTCAGTTTCCCAGTAAGTTGCTTCAGTCATGTCAGGTCTAATAACACTTTCTCTTCCTGAAGATACTTTCACAGAAATCCTCTAGCCTTTGCAGTTCCTTTCTGGGGCTGTTGCACCCTCTCAGGGGGAGGCAGCATGTTTGAGAATGCAAGGGAGTAAAGCTCATACCCAGAGAAATATCTCAACCCAGATACAAAGTTTCTCAATCCTGATAATTGTTCCTGGAATGGAATATTCCCATCTCTGCCCTGTACTTAGTAATTGCTGTGAGCCTAATCTTCATTTGTTCTTTATCAATTTTGCATCATGAATTTCTTGGGAATTACAAAGGTTTGATGTAAAACATAATTAGCACAGGAGTATTTTTATAGATTTCAAAGAGCTTTTTATTATTTGATAGTTCTCATTCAGTAGGAGGTAGACAGTTCTGGCTCACAAATGGGTAACATTATTTTGCTTTTCTTTCATAAATAACACTTAACTACTGTTTCTAATAATATTGCAGCAAAACAGTTTCTAAATATGACAGAGTGTTGAAAACACTGATGTGCAGGGGAAGTTGCATAATTGAAAAAAATCTTCACTTCTTGTGCCTGACACTTTAATCCATCCATTCAAAGCCTAGAGGTTTCTTGGTCTTTCAGCTGTGCTTATCTGATAAATGAGCTTTTAAAAATAGAGATGGCAGTAAATTCAAAAGGAGTTTCAAACCTCTAAGTACTGGGAGGGTGTAGATAAACTGAGCTTATATTACAAGCAGCTGCTGTGCTAACAGTCTACAAAACAAAATTGACAGAAGTTGAATCATTTATTGAAATATCATAGTATTTGGTTATGCTGTAATCTGGTTCTCCATGTGTTATTCTACCCAACAAAACCTGATTTCAGTTTAAGATCAGTGTCATTATCTTCTGGAAGGCATATGCTGTTACTGTGCCTGCTGACAGTCTGCACACATGTGCTAGGAACCGGCTGTGGCTTTGACAGCTGGTCCCAACTAATTGCCTCCAGCAAGATAAACATGGTCTGGATTTTGATCAACTACTTTTTAGGATAAGGGACGAATGGAAGGGAGACTGATGGGGAAAAGATGAACACTGTAAGGATATTGTATCAAGGCAAAAATACACAGATATTTTATGCTTATAAAGGTACGTTCTATACAAGCAGTTTAGAACAATCAGTGATTTTACCTTTGCTGCGTCCCACGAAGAGTATCTTCTTTCTTGCAGTGCCATTTTATTCAGTAATTGTCCCAAATCATTAGACTTCCCACACAACAGTTCACAGTCAGAAATGTGAGTGTGAAGAGAAATGCATTGCTTCAGTTTGTGGAAGAATATGTACCCCACTTCCACTTGGAATGAAATTCTGATCTGATTTATTTACAACTGCCCAAACAACCTACTCTTATTACTTAGTTTTCCACATGAACTCATGTCTTGAAGAAAAATTTGCCTAGTTGTTTATACTGCTGTTGCACAGGCACAGACTTGATGGATGCACCTTTCCCTTCTCATGCCAAACCCAAGTGTCAAGACAAATAACATGACGAATGCTGAAATTAGTTTTGAGCTAGATCTGGGTTTGTATTTTGTGGCGTGCACTAAACTAATGTTCTGTTAAGGCAAAGAAGAAAATTCAGTTTTCACTGTGGATTTGTTTCAGCCACATGCAGATTTCTAGTTGATGAGGCTGCTGTGACTTTTCAACATCTGTAAGGAATAGAATTATCACAAGAAAGAACTTTGAGAATGGGAAGATCAGAGAAGCTGGCAAATTTAACTTCAATGTCATCTGAATTTGAGAGAATTAAGGCTCCTGGTTGCCAGCTTTCTTGTGATACTTCCACTGTTATTTGCCTTCTGTGAAAACCCAGAATGTTTTCTCCCCAAACCATGTGCTAAAACTTCCCCAAGGACAGGAGTGTTAATAAGCAAGATAAAACATCCCTACTGTGGCACAGCACTGGAAGGGTGACAGCAGGCTCACAAAAGCAAGTACACGAGTGCATACACTGTACAATTACCCTGTTTGTGCACCAGTTACAGTAATTGGATAATTGGGTCCACAAGTGCCTGACTACATTGGTAACTACTCATTGCTAAATTATATGTGAGCAATATATAAAAAGCCCTACCATCTAAAAGCCTTTGTTACAGAAACTTTCATTTTGTGAAGGCTTATCCTAATTGAGAAAAGCATGCCTATGAGCCATGATCTATCTTTTTGTTCATTCCTCTTGAATCTGGACAGGTCTGAATCTAGACAGGAAAACAAACACAGCTGAAAGGAAAAGAGGCAGTTGTGAACACAGATTCCTGCTTTTCTCTCCTGCTGATCCTCAGAGCTTTTCAGGAAGTGATGGGAAGTTAAATCAGGAGGTTTTAAATGTCCAGCTTTTAAATGAGCATTCTGACATGGTCTTTAAATGACAGGCTGTTATGACTTTTTTTTTCTCCTGGCCTTTTCACAGCTCTCATTTCAGTTAATTTTGTTGGAATAAAAGAATGACTTCAAAATGTCCCGACCTGAAGCAGTTTTGGAGAACTGAGCCTTGGCAATGGCAAACCCATGAAAGGTCAAATTGCCCTACATGGCCACTGCATGGAGAGTTAACAGAGAGTTTCCAGCAGAACCATTTTTTTTACCTGAGAGCTCTAAATGGAAGCAAATGACTACTAGTTTAGTGCACAGCCACTTGTTTCTCATCTACAACAGTAACCTGGATAAGAGAAGAAAGGAAATGTAACAAACAATGCTGCCTGATGTTGAACGGAGTTTCAGAGATTTTAGAAGCTTATGGACTGTTTTTGGACATTAATAAAAGAGCAGAATTACTGGATATGTAGGCAAAATATGCTACATTCAGAACGATTCTTTGTGGTTCTGTAAAGGTAATGAATTTCTCATAAATCTATCAGTTCTCTGAAGGAACAGCCATGCTGATATGGGAGATACAGCTGATATGATCTCCTTGGATTCCTGGAAGTCACTTGACAAGATCATTCACCAAAGGGTCTTGAAGAAAGTAAGACTTGGATGAGGTGGACAGTGCTGATATGGATAGGCAACCAATTAACAGAAGTTACTTTTCTCACCAGAGGGAAGTTAACACTGTGGTCCCATAGGGACATATCTGATGAGCCCTGCTCTTCATTACATTCACAAATGAATGGAATATGAAGTGACAAAGTTCAGTGACTGTTCTAAACTCTTCTTTCTGTTAAAAACAAAAGCTAGGAAAGTTCGAAGAGCTGCTCTAACATCTTGTGATACTGAGTAACATGGCAGGGTGGGGAAAGGGAACGTGAAAATGTAAAAAGAGCTCACAAAAGAAATTCTAATTTAGTATGTTTGATTGCAGACTCTGAGGAAGCTATTATCAGCTAGTACAGAGATTCTGAAGTTATAATAGCAAATTATGCAGGAGCATCAGCACAGTCCAGAATGGCAGCCAGTATGAAGCAAATTACTAGGGAAGGGAGGGGGAATGATGCATAAAACAATATATAGGCTACAATGTCTTGAAGGCTGTGGACATTTTTAGCCTTCATATCTGTGTGTGTGTGTGTGTATATATATTATATATGTATATATATGTATATACATATATATGTATGTGTTTATAAAAGAATACTGTTGAATGACAAGGAAAACTGTGGGTAAAAAGGCTCAACACAAAAGATCAAACATGGACGGACTCTAGCTATGAAAAACGTTGACTCAGAGGAAATATGAAAGCTGTAAAATCATGTGTGGGATGAAGATCAATAAGGAAGGATAATTTTGCTCTTCTAAAATAAGAGGGAGCATCCAAGGAAATCACTAGGCAGCAGCTCAGCTGTAGAACCCAGACATGGGGTTATATGAAGTACTAAAAGTTTACATTGATTTGAAAAGTGATTTAAAAATTTTGTGAACAGAAAAAATCCTCCAAATTGAAGTAAAACACAAACTTGTATTTAATGCTGAGGTAAAGTGAGAGATGTCATTAGACTTTGGCAATGCCTCTCCCAGCAGTCCTATATGATGACTCTAACTTTTAACAAATGTTACACACTGACAATACTTACCTTTCTTTGGCAACATAGTTGCTATGGAAATAAACAGTAACTTGGCACAGACCTCTTTGAGAAAATCCAGATCAGTGACTGTCGCAGACGTTTCGTGAATGAATTTAATCTTGCAACCTGCACACACAATTCTTGAGCTGACAGGAGAATAGTTTTAGAGTAAATAATACATATCAAAACTAGTCACTGTGTAAGGGAAATTTTACCAGTTTCACTATTGTTGAAAAAAGCAAAAGGGAAGGTAGAGGGAAAAAAAAAAGTCTGCAGCTTGATTTTAAAATAAAATAATTCCTAGCTTTTGCAACTGATTATTCATAAAAGGGCTTTTTTCTTTTTAATGTATGCAAGCAAGCAGTTTTTTGTCTTCCTTGTTCTGCCTTTTTTATTTTATTTCTGTTTCTTTTGTTTTTATATCATAATGCCATAGTATTTTTGATCCATGTTTCAACAGTCCATTCCTACTTAGCATGTACTTTAAGTACTTTAGAGAGGTTCCCTGATTTTTTTTTCTTTTTCTTTTTTTTTTTTTTTTGTATCTGGAACATTATGCTTGTCCTTTTTCATTCTGAGAGCCCTCAAAGAGTCACATTCACACACTCACATTGGATGTACTGGCTCAGAGAAATGACAGCTTCCCTTCAGATTGCCATCTCAGTGACTCAGCAAGCATCTTAAGATGACCCAAATGAGGATGGCACAACCCAAGATCTGGAAATTTTGCAGACTGTGAAAGTTATTTAATAAGTTTTAAAACTGGAAACAGGTAGCACTGCAGAGTTACTAGTAGATTAAGTTGCTGACAATAAATTCCCAACCCTTTGGGGTTTATTACTTTTTCCTTGGGGAATTATCTTTTTGTGGATATGCTGCTGAAAGTACTGAAGTTCTGCATAACAGCTCTGGCTGCTGTCACGCAAGTGCCCTGACCACTCTGTCTGCCAGCCAGCCTGGTGGGTGAGAAAACCGCATCTTGCAGTGCCTTAGAGCTGGGGTCTTCAGGAGTCAAATGCTTCTGCATTCACCTCTTGAATAAACGTCAAATATGTTCAGCTCCCCTTGTCAGGGTGCCTGAGGAATCCACCACATCTTTTGGAAGGTTTTAACACCCAGGGATGTGCTATGGTCACATACCCAGAAAAAGGAAATGAGAATGATAAAAATAAATACCAAGGAAAGCAAGAGTTCCGTTTCGGATTGAGTTCACAAAATACGTGGTCACCAGTAGAATTTAAGAACCACTCATACAGGGCTGCAGATGTTAAGTACAGTTAGTACTAATGGATTGGAGGGCAAGTGAAAAATGGCATCTTAAGGGGCAACTTATGGCCTACCAAGAATGATGCTCCTTGCACCTGTTGCACTCCAAAGATAACTCATATTGCTATAGCTGTTATATTAAAGGGATAATGGTTATAACTCATCAAAGGTTGTACCCATGGTCTGATGATGGGCAGACCCTGGAATGGATCTGGCAGTCACCTGATGGTGGTTGTGGTGCCCTGGTATGTACCTGCTGGCTGTACCTGCCCTGAAGACAGTCTTGGACTCAGCCATGATGGAGATGACCTAAAGTGGCAGAGAAAATGATCTGACACAAGCTACACCTTTAGGTCAAGTGTCACTAAAGGGACCCAATGTTTGCACTGCGATTAGTATAGGGTGCAGAATGCTTGCTGATCTCTGTCAAGCAGCACAGCCCTCTTTGTGGCTCTGAATCCAGGGTGTCCTCCCCTTGTGCTGTTCCAGTAGCCCCAAACAGTTTCACTTCAGGAAGCCAAGGTTTCACAGATCAACTTTCAAAATTAACCCAGCAACAAAATATCTCACAGACTTCAGTCTTCTTTTTTCTCTCGGTATCCTTATATTTTAAATGGAGAATTTAAAAATCTTTTTAGTTCTAGGTCTGTGTGTATGTGCCAATTTTCTTGATTTTGCTTTAAAAGTGCATAGGAAATCACACAGCAAATAATATAAATATGTCAGCAGATTCAGGATCATGAAGCAGTATTTGCCAGTTTTGTTTATCTTAGAAACAGAGTCAAGCAGTGTGACTTCTTTTTGCACTCGATAATCTCAGAGAAACAGCCCTGCACAGTAATTAAGCTTATGTACTCAGGTCTCTATCTATGACTAGCATTAGATTCTGCTGAAAATCCATTATGAGCTGAGTTTTCTTCTAATTTTTAAGTATGGGAGAAGGAGTAATTCCTTTCTGGTTTTAATTCATCCAGGCAGTACCAGTCTCAGCAACTGCAGAGCAGTTATTAAAACAGAAGATCATTGTTGGCAGATGTCAGACTTGTGGTTTTCATGGGTACCATCTCCTCCTCTCTGAAGCCTTCAGCATGCCACCGTAGTGTTCTGTGCCTTGGTGGCGTGGAGTAGAAGTTACTTGGACTAAAAGCCTTTTAACAAAGTCTGTGACATATAATATGTGTGTGTCATGTGCAATCTCTATGAAAACCCAAATTAATTGTAGAGACTGTTTGATGACACATAGTAGAGTATGTACAACTAAAATATAATTAGTAGAGCACAGGATCAGATGTAGGAATGCTGTAATAACAAGGAAGTGCTTTGAACACTTGAGATAACTCTCAATCCAAGATAAGCCATGAATACTTCACCTGTATATGAACAGGTCTCTAGGAGCTGATCGTGATACACACAAGTAATTTTCCATCTCAGTTAGGAAACAGGTAGAAGGAACCAATAGCTCAAAGAAGATCAACATCAAATCAACCTTAAAGTATTAAAAGCATCAATTTCCAGGTAAAGCCAGAGTACTTCATTTGTACTGAGGAAGGAGTTTTGATAGAGTGTAGGAGAGGTTGGCATTTAGCTCTTGGGATGCTGCTGGTGTAGTTGAATGCTGCACTTTAACTGACCAAGTCCTGACTTAGAAATCATAGATGAAGGACATGAAAATGGCCTTGAAGTAATCTGTTGGTGAGCAGTCTAAGCCAGGCTAGAACCTGCTCAATTGCTGTGCTACGCCTCCAGGAACTTCATCACCAGTTTTGCAACAAAGACATCAACCTTTGGCTCTTCTAGAATGGCCCTTTCTATTACCACTTGGAAAGAGGCAAGTCCAGAGTAAAACCAATAGGTTTGGTTTGTGCTCTTTTTCTGGAGGCAGTAAAGCCAAATAAGCCAGCATGCAATTCCACCCAGAGATTTATTTAGTGGAGACATGTCAAAACAGTAGCACTGCTCTGGGCTGGGAAGGAATTTCAGTGCAGCAAAGAGTAATTTGAAAGACACTCTTCAGCTTCAGGCAGGTCCTAACTCACCACCATGACATCTCTATTAGGTAGTAGGAATAATTACTTATCGCTAAGCATTCAGTATTTCTGGTTTTCAATCATAGCCTGAATGCTGTGGGGATCTTACTGCAAACTCCACTACTAACACTTTATGTGACACTTGCCTAACTGAAAGACCTCATTGATGAATTAGCAGAATTTAATCATTGGACAAAGCTGCTGGATCCCTCAGGAAACTCCAGCTCTGTAGCTGTAGCAGAGACAGGCTCCTCTGTGTAAAGGAACTCATTTTTCAAGGGGTTGCCCACAGGATTTGGTCTCTAATTCTTGACTCTTTCTCTGTAGTTTAAACATCTCTTTTCCAAGAAGAGTGATGGCAACGTGAGCTTCTGGCTTGTAGCTGAAACCCTCAGAAGCCACAAGACAAGATGCAGACATGCTTTGCAGAAAACTTACACTCCTGCTAGTACTGGACCTAAGATGAGACTTGAAGGCTTACAGAAAGCACAGGCTTATTTTCCCCTCATGGGGAAGCTGAGGAGTCTTTCCCTATCCTGCATAGTGAGGTATGATTGCAATTTCTTTTCCAGCTAGTATAAATTTCCACAGGAACAAGTTGGGTATAACTGCATGATCTTTCCCTTGCTGTACAAATGTGGTTCCCAGAAATGAGTAGATGTAAATTTGTATGTGGTGGTGTTGCAAAATAAATAGCTCATTGGTTTTAAACTTTTAGCGGTTTATTTGTAAATAATTAAATTTATTTTTTAGAATCATGTAGATATTTTAGTAGCAAAACTGTAATGTGGTTTGGCTTGTTACTGGCATCTTGCTGCTTTTCTAAGAGCAGTAACAGCCACAATCAATACCTTAAAGATGAAAATGTGGCCTGCCCTTTGGGCTATGTTCTATGGGTATGTCAGTGATGTTACAGTTTCATACCTTTAAACCCCTCTGAAGGATTGATGGATATGCTTCGTGGAGCTAGCTCACGGCTATATTTCTTACCAGAGGCGAGCATCATTAGCCCGTTCCCAAAGAAAGAAATAGATTAAATAAAGCTGTTTAATGCTCAGCATAGCTCAGACAGTCCAGCTGCAGTGGTTTAACAAAGTGAAGCTCTTCCTGTTCCCTCCAGACTCTCCATTCATTAATGTTTCAGCCTAGCTGAGGGACTGTCCCTCCTTCATAAGCATCTCATGAGTATGAATGAATGTGTGCTGAAATCCTCAGGGATTCCTCTCATCTTGGTGCCAGTGGCAAAATTTTAATGAGAGAGGACTCAGACCCAGTATGGAGAAAGAAATTGGAGCTGTAGTGGATATTAGCTGCTCATGGGTTAACATGAGGGAGTTCTTTCCCACTGTTTAGATTACAGCACAGATTAGCCGAGTGTATCAAAATGCTTTAGTTCTGCCCTAGTATAGAAATGGTTTTAGCTCAAAACCTCAGTGTTAATTTCCTTTTATGCAAGTTGAGACATGCTTGGCCTGGACAGCAGAAAAAACTGCTGCAATTCAGTTATGCTAAAGCTGAGGAGCAATAAAATGCCAAGCATTTCATAAGCCAGGAGACCACACACACTCTTCCTTCTCAGCAGACCAAAACCAGCAGAAAAGTGCCCTCTTTGCTAGTGCCCAGTGAAGCCTTCCAGGTGCAGGGAGAGCAGGGGCAGCCCATCGAGCTGCCAGCCCAGGGCTGGCATGACCTCCTCTCTGTGTCCAGGTAAAATGCATTCCAGCTCCATGCCTTCAGCAGCCCTGCCTCCCTGCCTGCACCCTGAGGGGACAGGATGCTTCGCTTCTTGTTGCACTAATTCCTGCTGCCCTCCTGTGCTGTCTCTTCTCTTGCTAGCCAAGTTCCAGTGTTCTTTGTGGGCAGGGCTGCATTCAGTCTTGGAAAAAGTGGCAAGTGACCGTAATAGAGCTTCCCAAAATTCACTGCTGGCAGTCCTTCCTTGTCCCCATCACATCCTACTGTGGAGCCAATAAACTGCAGCTAGAGAACAGACTCACTGCAAAGTCACAGCAGTGTCATGGAAAGCCTCCCCCCACATCAAGATTTTCTTAATTTGGTAAATTATGGCTTTGAAGAGGGCATATAAGTTGTATACCAGTGTTTGAGCTCCAATTAATTCTCCAGTGCCTTATGCAATGACACTAAATCACCCTAAGAAGCTGTTATGTAGGACAAGTATACTTTGGTAGTTTCATTATAATGGTAAAGGCTGAAAAAGGAACAAAATCACTGTTGCTAATGTATAGGCTTCATGTAACATTGTATGTATACTCCTGCAACCTTCTGATGACCTGGGGTGGAAATTTCAAAGCTGTTTTACCTTAATTCCCTGGCAAGGAAATTTCAGAAGAGTTACAAAAGGACAACTGCTTCTCTCAGGTCTCTTCCAAGGCTCCTGTTCACTAGGGGAGGTCTCCCAGGCCTCTTCTGCAGGTGTTGCCATGTTGGCAATGGTGGTGATGGCATTTGCCAGAAATGTACTCTAAAGTTATGAGGGCCCCACTGTGGCATATGGACCTTCCCTGAGGACTCTCTGCCCCTGGTAATCAAAAAGTAAACAGCTCTGTGTGCATTCCCATCTAGGAATCTGAGGCACAGCGTGGCCACTGACACCACATGTGGCCCCCTGCTGCTGTGACCATATTCTGGTGGCCACAGAACCTGTGTCCTGGTAGATACAAGGTAATGGTAGCAGCTTCTGTCTCCACTTCTCTGCTTGCAAAGCCTGAGAGTCACCTGGGGATAGATTTCTGTCAGGTACTGCTTCTTACAAGTCCCCTCTCTTTTCTTCATGAGAACATTGATGTGTCAAACATGTGGCTTTGAAGATCAAAAATACTTTTGATAACCCTCTTTGTTGGTACAAACGTGACCCAGAGGTAAATTACATGGCAAATTTCATTCAACAGGTAGCTGATCAAGCGAGGAAAAGGGCAGTGCTTCTGGGTGGCAGTTTTATGTTATTTTGTTGCTAAAAGGAAAGATGATTAAGATTTACATCAGCTTTTTTTTGAGGAACGATAGCAGAGTGGGAGTTACAATCCTCATCCTCAAACCCATTTAATTTTGAGATGATAGAGGTAGTCATGGGAAGAAATTTTCACTTTGCAATATTGAATTACTATTATGTCATATCTGTGTAAATGCCCAGATCAAGAACCTTTTTGAGAAATGATCTGTCAGACAAAGTGTAGGAAATGCAAGGCAAAACAACTGCCACCAATCCTTTTGTAGATGTAACAATGTGTTTTAGCTGTTAAGGCATAGGAAAGCCTGTTATCATGTAAGCAGAGATGAATGCAAGGTTTTATGGTCATGTGGATTAAAGTGCTTCCTGATGTGTAGCATTTGGCAAAGCTTCCATTTTCTTTTTCATGAATAATTAATCATGAGGATATTCCTGGCATGTCACTCTTTCTTTGGAAAATGTGAAGTAAGGTGTCCTCTGCTTATTCCATTGTTGGGATTAATGCTCTCCATGTGAAGAAGTGCTGAAGATGGTCACTTTTATGAGTTTACCAGAAAATATGGGAACCCTGCAGAAAAGCCGGTTGCACCCATGGAACTGTGCATCCTCCCTTCCTACCCTGCAGAGGAGTTTCAATGTTTCCTTCCCCTCCCAGTCTCTCTCTGTTTAAGGGGATGGAAGAAGAGCTTGCCTTCTGTGGTGGTGCACCCCATGCACTGCCAAAAGTGTGTTCCAACTCCTGAATGGTCCACACAGGCAGATGGTGCATAAAGTGAGCCAGGATGCAGCCCAGGCTCCTCCTGCAGGGTGCCCAATTGGCCCTTGGCCAATGTTGTGCCTCACTCCTCCTCACAGCCACAGGTTTCTTGGGATGTGTTTAGATTACACAGAGGCACATAAATAAGTGGTCAAGGACATGTTAGGATCATGGCCAAGGACACTGAAGGTCCCAGCTATGCCTGCCACCTCTGCTTCCTGCAGCCTTTGTCTTGGCACAAGATGTACTTAATTAGTTTGCAAGAGGGTGTATGTTCTCTTGTTCTTACGTAAGCCACATTCCTCCTTCTGCCAGAGGCAGCAATTGCATTGATGTCCAAAGCACTGGGACATACCAGGCACAATTAACACCTGCTCTATCTCCTCTTTTATCAGGGAAGACAGAGCAAGGATAAATTTGGCCACGAGTGAAACCTCTGCTCAGTGTTGTGCTCCTCAAGCATGAATGTTATTACAGCATTTAAAGAACAATCACTTGCTGATAGGGTTCCTAGCAATAACAGGGCATATTTCATTAGTGCATCCACCCAGGGTATTGGCCAGCTCTAACAGCTGCCAAGGGTTGCACTTGTAAATGCCAAAGAAAATTTCTTCTATTTGCCTGCCTGGGTACAGAGGTTGGACCTGAATTACCTCTCAGCATGAGGTCCCTCATTGTCTCCCAAAATATCTCCAAGTCACTTAATTCCATGAGGTCACCGCTGTACCTGACCTTTAGCTAGAACATCCCAACCTGCTTTTCTCAGTGGGAAACAAGGATTGTGTCCAAGCTGGCAGTGGGAAGGCAGTGCATGCAGACAAGCGCAGGAAAAATTACAGTGTGATGGTTGGGAGGAAGGATTACTTGAGCCTATTTCTAATGTTCATTTGTCACTGGCTGGCTGAGCCATCCTCTGAGGGTTCTCTAGGCTGAGTCCAATGGCTGCACCCAGAATGAGACTGTTTGTGAGTGGCTGAGCCCGACCTGAGTGCCTGAGGACCTCTTGTGGGAGAGGCTCTTCTCTGGGTTTCCTCTTTTCTGGGTGCTTTGTTTCAACTCTTGGGGGCATGCAATTGTTGAAACAAAGACATGGAACTTTGGCAGAGCAGGTTTTGAACCCCTGTGCTTTTCTCCAGGGGTCTGTGGTGCCTGCTGCAGGCACAGCAGCAGTAGCACACCAGTTTCTTCCTCAGTTTCCTTGCTAAAGCCAGGGATCTTCAGGGCTCTTCAGAGGAGGTTTCTCCGTGCCTGCCATCAGGCACAAGCTCATGCCCATTCGATGAGTCATTTTAAGCTCCAGTGACTAACCCATCCAACCTGCGAGAGGGGAGGAAATTACAAGAGTAATAATAGTTTGTGTTGCCACTGGAGGGTTTCAAAGCGCTTCCTAAGCAGTTTTGCTTATCAGTGTCCCTCTGAGAAATGACAAACATGCAACTGATATTTCATGGCCATTTCTGTCTATTATCTTTTAAAGTTGCTTGTTGCTTTTGCTGCTGAATGCACAGTGCTTCTGGAACCCTCCTGCAGAATTCCAGAATGGATCAGGTTGGAAGCGACCACTGTGGGTCATCTGGTCCAACCTCTGTGTTCAAGAAAGGCCATCCCAGAGCACATGGACCAGGATTGTGTCCAGACAGCTCTGGAATATCTCCAGTGAGGGACACTCCACACTCTCTCTGGGCAATCTATGCCAGTGCAGTCACTGTACAGGGAAGAAATTCTTCCTTATATTCAGATGGAACTGCCTGTGCATCAGTTTCTGCCTCTGGTTCTATTGCTCAGGACCACTGAGAAGACCCAGGATCCATCCTGTTGACACCCCCGCCCCCGCTTCAGGTACTTACAGACCTTGATGAAGTCCCCTCTCAGTTGTCTTTTCTCCCAATTCCTCATTTTCCCTGGCCATAATAAATCATCATTTCCAGTCTGGAAAATAATACAGTGAATTGCACTGTAGTGAAAGCAAAACTGAATGCATAAAATGCCCATCTGTTTTTTTTAACACAACCTGCCAGTTTTAAACAACATGAATGCTTGCAATGACTGCAAATTAATCAGCTGTCAGGGAAGGCAGAGGAGCCAGTTCTACCTATTTAAACCCTTGGGACTGCTCAGGTACACCTCCAACAAAAAATGAGAGACAGTTCAAGGAGGCAGATGCTGCTATAGTTTTACATTTTATTAATATTAATTTGGATATTTCTTCAGTCAGTTTTACTCCTGGCTCTTCAGCTGTTTTCCCCAGTGCCTTGTGTACAGTAAGAATGTGTATAGGAGAGTCTAATTGAAAAGTTATACTAATCATAAATAGATTCTTCATTGAATTGGGAGACATAGTGAAGCAAACTAAAGTTGCTTGGCTGAATGCTTGGGTTGCGTTTTTATACTGTAAATGCAGAAAAATGGTGAAAGGACTGTTCTTCCTGTCCAAAGTCTACTTTTCTTGCTGTAGATTGAGTCAGTAACCACTGAGGATTGCACTGATACCTGTCTGGAGGAGACTTTTCTCCTCAGCCTCCTTCCCTCTGTATTTAACAGCTAATTTTCCTTGCTTGTATCTTCTATTAATTTTTATGAAAGTCACCCAAATTTCAGAATACACATGAAACAACTTGCATTTGCTTGCATCAGCAACTTAGTGTGAGTGAGGAATCCAAAATTAATGAAGCTTGATTGGATCAACACACGGTTACTGTTCCCTAACTCTTCCCCTGCCCCCCATTCCCTAATAAATCAAATTCACAACAGTAAAGAGAACAAATCAACTGTCCACAGTAAAATATAATTTAAATAATGACTCAGCCAGATTAAAGGATACTTTATTTATATAACCAGTGAGAAATAAATTTTACAGAAAGCACAGAAATAATCTGATAGCTGAATTCTGTCTTAGACACTGTAAATGGTTCCTTTCTTGGGAAGAAATTAAATAAAATGCATACAGGTGTCCATGTATATATGTACACAATCACACTCTTTTGTATATAAGATATATAAATATATACAATTTCTTTATTACAGTTATTTAAAAAATCCCTACTGTTGATGATGCAATCTATGGGCATAGCATTTGTATGAGTATTAAAAATGTAAGCTGTAGATTTTATTAAATGTAGGCCCTATTATCCCAATGGCAGGGAGCAGTTTCTTCTCTTGAGGGACCATCTACCCATAAATATCTGTAAAATTGCTCTTGTCATTTCTATGGCTTTCATGTTATAAAAAGCTGAAAAAGCACACAGATAATAAGGAGCTATGGATGGCTAATTGATCTGATATTTTTTCCCCAGTAGTATTTATCACATGATGTCAGACTTCCTGAAAATGTGAGATGTTTTATACTACTTCAGTAATATACAGTTCAGCTGGATGAATTAGAAATTATTGATCCTGTTGGGTCATCACTTTTACCTGCATGTTAATGAAACTCTGATCCAAACAGTTTTTCAGGATTACCAAAAGATGTCTGATTTGAGAAGTTTTAAAACATTTATTTTGCATGCTTTTTGGGCAATGATTTATAAGAATTGCAGAACTGACTGTTAGAAACTAGACTTACATTAAATCTAAATATTATTTTCCATGTGATATCAACATGTTAAGCATATTTCTATGTACATTTAGCTTACCTATTTTCCTTATCAGGAAATTATTTTCCTTATCATCTTCACAAGTTTATTTTTAGTGCTTATTTTTCCTCTGTTTGACTGCCAGCTTGTCTATATGTCTGTTTTTCATATTAATGGTGTTAACCTGTGCAACAAGGTACCTAAAATTTAATGCCATTTTTTACGACAGCTTCATGAGATCCGTAGAGTTGCTGTTGGCAACCTGGAGAGCAACATGCAGAGTCTATTTGTGTGTTTTACTTCTTCCTGGTTTTGCACTCTCAGACATTTTATCCCTTCTGCTAACACACACCAGACACTTCTATTACAGTTGCATTCTAGTGCTGGGATTCAGTTTTGGATGTTCCTTTAGTTCTTGAGGGCAGAGCTCAGTGGGACACTCTAAGCTGCACAGTTCTACAGTGATTTCTCTGTACAGCTATAGCTAGGATTAAGATGCATCTAATTTACTTGTGCCTTCCAGTTTAGCTTGCTGCTTTGCAGGGGAGGACTTAGGAGCTACAGAAAAGGTGGAGCAGCATAACTGAAGCCTCCACCTGATTAGCTTCAGATAGATTGCCCAGCTAATTACTGACACATGTTCTGCCTGCTACCCCCTGGCTCAGCTGAGCTGGCAGCTTTCTGCCAATCTCATGGCCCCCACTACTGACACTGACATATCTCATGTCAGAGCAGAGGGCTGCACTTGTCATTGCAGGAATACAGAAAAAAAACACTGTGGAAGAGGAATTTGACTGTCCTCAGCATCATAAATATACACCTGACAAATACTGAGATATACAGGAACACCAGGAAAGTTGAAACCTAATCCTATGATTTGCTTTCTATGCTCCCATTGGATGAAACCCAAGTTTGTCAGCTGTTAGATGATCAATCACCTGGGTATATTGGCAATAGAATCATCACTCCAACAGGAGATTTGTAGCAAATTGATAGCATTGAAATATTTTTATGATCGTATATCTGTACAGCTCTATTTTTACATCAGTGGATTATCAAAGATGAAATGCAATAGAACGAGAGTTTTTAATGCATCTTAGTTGGCTTCTTCACTGATTTCTTTTTAAAATATCCCAGCTACTTGGAAAATGCATAAAACTTTCTTAATAGCATCACATAGAGTTCAAATTTAAAAATGACTGCAAGAAGATGTCTCTTCTTCTTAAAGGTATGCTGATTCTATTGTGTGACTCTGCAAAGTAATCAAACTGAGTTTATGTAAGTGTTCTCTTTTATGGGGAAATCTTACCCGTGCTGGAAACAACAGCAAAGTATTCATTAACTTTAATGGAAACAGGATTTCCCTCTTACATTTTTTATTTGGTTTTGGGTTTTTTATGGACAAACTATTGAAATTACATTAATTGAGTTGGTCATATATACTACTGAATGGGCTATAAAAATAGACAGATACATACCTGTGCCATAGAGTAAAAGTAATCTCTGTCACAAAGAAAATATTGTTGCATTACATTAGAAGCTGTAAATTCAATAAGAGGGTTCTCAATACGCAAATAAATTCTTTAGAATAGACCCCAGTGCTGTAGAATACATACAGATGAAGTCTACAGGATTTTAGTGCAGCTTTGCAGACCTCCCTTTTCAATGCTTGGCTTTTCCTTTGGATACTGATTACTTACTGTGTTCTAGAATACATTGTCTTTTTTTCTGGAAGGAGAAAATTAATTTTGCTGACTTCACTTAAACCCTTGTCATTGGATATTTCCACTCCTAACAAAAAGCACTACCACTTACAGACCACAAAAATATATTCACTCAGCAATTTTCCATGATATTTCAGTTTTAAAGTTAACAAGAGTATAATTTCACCTGAACAGAAGTAGACTTCCTGAATCACTATGCATGTATGCATTACTCATTGCAAGTAATGAAAATATTCAAGGTATAGGTTTTGTGATGGAAGGGTAATCTTGATGACCTATAGGAGGAACATCAGGACAAAATCTCTTAAATAAAGGAAAATGGCACAAGACCATGAGGCTGGCATGATATGCAAATGGAAATCTATGTGATATATGTAGTAAAAAGATTGAATTCTCATATTCTAGGCCCACGATTCTTAAAGGATTCTGGGAGGATTCTCCTCTGAAGGTGGAATTTTTCCAGCTCATTGCCAAGTGCCACATTTTTTTCAGCTGGGTTTGCATGACTCCATCATCTTGGAGCAGAGCTCGGGGTGTGAGCTTTGGTTCCTGACTGCATCATGCTGCATAATTGGGTGAAAATAGTTCACACATTTGTCATGACGCAGTCCAACATCTGTAGCTGCACAACATTCCCCACTTTTGTACTTAGAGTTTAGTGGCTTCATAAATAAATCCATATGACCTATAGTTATAATAAACTAATGCAGTTCTTTTCTATAGCATGGATCTTCAGCATGGCCCAAGTACAGATCACTCCCCTGGCTATTCTCCTCTGTGCAAATGGATTATGCACCCTCTTTGTTACCTGGCTTGTGGTTATTCAGGTTTTTTTCTCTGCAGTTTTAGTTACCAGTGCCACCATGACTAGCAAAAGGCATCTTTCACCCAAGAAAAGTACATCAGTGGCAAATAATTAACAAAACTCATATATGCAAAATAGATTTGAAAAAATTCCACCTCTATTTTTAGAGTGTATTATTTACTGCTGCACTGACAATTATCTTGATAATAGAAGAGGTATTTAACTTATTTTGTTTTCTCTTTTTATAAGGTCTAAGTGAGATTGTTCATTCTAAAGTTTACTGTGGCTCTGCTGCAGCCTGTTACTGTTACACTTTTCCTGAAAATTGCATATTCTGAGTCTTTGCCTTAGAAAACCCTTTCTTCTCCACTAACTCCTCTGACTATATGAGTATACTTCTCGATTTGAGGTACAGTAGTGTTCACATGCTGAATTTTTCTTCTGTATTTGGATTCTATAGAACAGCCATCAAAATATACAGAAACTAAAGTGATTTTTTTTTAAAAAAAAAGCTATTTTAAGTGTTTCTTTTCTTACAATAAAAGAATGATTGCAATGCCTAGCATGGTCACAGTTTAAAATATTGATGTTTAGCAATTCTCTTTTGAAGCTCTCCTACAGTATATAAAAAAACAACCCATTGTGTTTGGGCTTTTGAGAAATACAACTGCTGCTGTAGCCTGTTGTGAAATTAATTTTAGGAATTTGTTTCCTGTTCAAAGGCTGGGTGCTTAAGACAGCAGGGGAGGTAATTAAAAACCCTTTAAAAATTCATGGATATAATAAAGCTAACCAAGCCATTTCAGAAGTATGGTTTGTGTAATTGAGAAATAATGAAGTGATGCTTATGGAGGTCCATGCTGGCATCTGCTCTGAAGTGCAATAGACCATTTGCACATCTTAGAAAGACACAGAAATAGGAGGATCTGAGGAGGATCCTTGGAAGAAAAAAATTATTAAGTCCCTCTGATGATTTAGCCAAAGTGCATTATGACTTGGAGGGGAGAGTAAAGAGAATGTTTCACCGGGCATGAAGGAATATAAAACTCTCCCACACCCTTTCTCCTGAAAACAATAGCTCAACAGCTAAAAGTGGTTGGCAAGTTAAGCCATGCAGGCAGTAGGAGGTACAGAGATTATGTAATTCTTCAACTATCTCCTATTTTCATTAAAATGGGTCAGCACAGCTTGTACATAGAGCCTGCTACAGGCCATGGTTTCAATTTATCTATAATTGCCTTGCCCTGCTATGCTCGGTACTGTGCTCCCACTGTTTTTTATAGACTTGGCTTCCCTTAAGAAAAGATTGGAAGAGGTTTAATGGCTGAAAATAGTGCTAAAGAGTCAGATATGAAACAGAAACTTCTCATGAAGAACCAGCTGCTCCTGGACACATCCAAAGGAAGTGCAGGCTGAGCAGATTGGATTTTGGGAATAAGTGAATCATTAGTGTTTGGTGGGGAGTACTGATGGCTTGGTACAGCTGCCTGCTTGGCTTTCATGGGCCAGGGGAGCACAGATTATAGGGCTGGCATTTTGCTGCATTTCACTGCATTTCTATTTTCTCAGGATATGTAATAGTCTGTTCTTTTCAAAGTCAACTTTAAATAGAAATAGAAGCTACCTTAAAGCCATATTGCCCCCTGCATTTATATTCTAGTATTGCTCTCAGCACAGAGATGAAATAAAACAGGATCAGGGTCATATTTTTTCTCTTATTATGTCCTTGTTTTTTGTTTCCCAAGTAAGCGTTCACCTGTGAACTCCTTTTACAGAATAATTTCCCAAGGCTTATGAATCAACTTTTTAGTCAGCTGACTGTTTTACATGTATTTACTATGTAAGGATTCCCTTCATGAAGTTATTTTTCTGCATTCCTTGAAGTCCTTTAAAAGTGTATCCATATAGCACTTACTCCATTATCTGCCTCCTCCTGACTTTTTAAGAGGACTGGCTGTGTACAACAGTTTTCCTCCTGAGATTTCAACTAACTTCTCAATTGCTTACTGACCTTTACCTTTGACACAGGCATAATTTTTAAAGGAAATATACTCTTCAAGAGTTTCATTCGTTGTGATGACTCCAGCTCTTTCAGAAATGAACAGCTGGTAAATTCACTGAAGCAGACCTGTGTGGTGCCACATTTATGGAGTGCTTTCTTGGAGCAGAACAATACATTACAGCTTTAGCCACAAAGTGCAATCTAAAAATAATTCTACTTTGCTCCAGAGATGCGTGTGGATTGATTTTTTTTCTCCTTTAGAGGTGATTTAAGCTATTAAAATGTAGGATAAGTTCAAGAAAGGGAAATGTGATTAGACCAGGTGCATTATATCTTTATAAGCTTCCGGCTTTCTCATAAGAATTGTTAGTCTTAGCTTTGAAATAAATCACTTATCATTTGCATACTTAAGCAAGACTTTACTTTTGGCAAACAATTAATATTGAAGTTTTAATGTGGAGGAGTGGAAATGAAAAATATGACTGTCAGGTAACTTTGCTGAATTTTATCCAAGATGGAGCTGTGTTTAATGCTTAATGTTTAATATTGAATTGTTCATTGTCTTTGGCGCTGAAAATAAAACAGGGTTAATTCATTCTGCATGACCTAATAAAATGCCTTTAGAATGTGAAATTGAGATCCATATTTTGTGCATGGCATGAACCAACAAAGAAACAAAAGGAAGTGGACAGGGTTTTCCTGAGCTGCTGGACTTTGCTGAAGACCAGCATGTTCCTGGTAATGCATCAGGCTTTGGTGATGTTCACAGGAGGAGAGGGAGCATGGCAGGGTTCTGCTCTCCAGGGCTCTTGTCTCCCTTGTCAGTCAGTTTGGGAGGGGTCTCAGCCATGCTCCCCTCTGCCCAACCTCTGCCTTCCTGTGCATGCTTTTTCTGCAGTGTGTTTTTTCCACAAAGGACAGCCCTTTACACACTGTTAAACTCCTCTTCTGTCCACCTTTGGCAAAGCTTCTCAAATAACAATTTCTTTGCCCTTGCCTCTTCCCAAGAACCCAAGCGTTGCACTATTGGTGCAGCATTCATGGAGTTTGGAAAGGACGAGACTGGACAGGTCTGGGGTCAGCATGCAAGAATTCTCACTATTCGAATTTTCTGACTCCATTTATATACACAGTACAAAGATGGCCAAGTAATGGCCAAAGGCATGTCACCTCATCCACTCGGATTGGTGATCATTCCAATCACTCAAATGTTCTCTCATAGCAAAAGAATGTAAACATTTTCTTATTTACATGAAAAGGCTTGGGAACTTAGCTCAGAGTTCCAAAACATCAGAAGGCTTTAGCTTTAATATCAGAATGCAAGTCTAAGACATGGAAAAGCAAAGTGACACCCAAGAATACCAGTGTCTCAGCAGGACTTCTGTCAGGTCCTGGAAGTAAATGAGACTGTAATTACCTGCATGATCTGTGGAGCAAGAGCTATAGAAATCAGCATTAACTACATTTTTTTCTTAAATTAAATTCAAAGCAGAAGAATACTTCTACTTGCACTGTGAATACTGTGTTGTGGTTTGAATAGTTTTGTCACATTGAAGAATTCAAGAAGTATTTGGAGGGTGCTCTCAGGGACATGGTATGACTCTTGGGGATGGTCCTGTGCAGGGCTAAGTGTTTGACATGATGATCCTTGTGGGGTGCTTCCAACTCTGCATATTCTGAATACATATGGTAGTTTCAAAATTCAGTACAGTCCATAATATAAGGGTTTTTAATGCTGCCCCACAATTTGAATCTTTAATGTCTCTTAAATTCCCTCAAAGACAGTCCTAACTCAGTTTAAAAAGGTGCCAAAGGTGGATGATAGTTTTTGGCAGCTGGCTACAGAGCCTCTAAAATATTTGATATGGGAGGGTTTTTGAAAATGCCAAAACCCCAAATCACTTGCAACTTCATTAGCATCAGTAACCAGAATATAACAAAAAGTTTGCATATAAATTGTCATAATTTGGTGTTTCAAAGATGAATTGGGCACTACAAAGGTGTCAATAAGGCTGCTTCAGGCTTCTTGCAGGATGACTTTAAAATATTCTGTGGGTTTGAAGATTTCTTGGTAACCACCAAAACTGGAAACATGATTATACTATATTTAGGAATTGTGAAATAAATCTGAAATAATTCTTCATGAGGGGTAAGAGGGTGGTAACAAACAAGGGAATGCAAATGGACTTTTTTCACCAACAGCGATTCATGTTTGGGACAGGCCCAGAGGCTATGTCTAAACAGGAGATCTGGAACCATCGACATACTTATGGGTCAACAAAAGTACTGCAGCCAGCTCCAGAGGAGATACAAACTGCTCACAGCACTCTCACCCTTTTCCTGCTTTGCAGAAAATGGGGCAGATGAAACACAGTTTGTACAGTCCAGTGGTTAGTTGCAGAGTGTGAATAAAACAGTATCATTCCCATGGATGTCTATAACTCCTGTAGTTTCATTTAACTGCTGAGTTACACTTGGGGATTTAATAACAATGTGTATCTGATTTATTGTCCTGGCTGGAAATCAGTGGAAGATGATGGGCAGCAGAAATGTCCATTAGTATTGGCATGGCATTCATAGAAGGAAGCTTCCACTGCTTGTGCTGCAAACCCAGTTTTCCGTTTTGAAGAACAACAGAAGTGTTTGAGAAAGATGCTTCTGTATCAGCTGTAGTATTATTCAGAGAACAGTATTCAAGGGAGAAGAAGAATCACCAGTTGTCACGTTTGTCACTTGAATGGGAGGTTATCCTGAAGGAGACTGGCAACAGGAATTATTACCTTAGCTGCTCTGTTAGGGCTGTTTTTTGAGAAAGGTTATAAACTAAAAATTTGACTAAACTTCTCTACAGATGAACGAGATTATATTATCATGAAGTGCTGATAAGGCTGGAAACAACGATGCATGCTTACACCATCCATATTAGACATCAGTATTTTCTTCTATAAGGAAGAAAAAGGTACTGATTTTTTAATTTTTTCCCCTGTTGTCTGCAATGGAGATCCTGAACTTCTGTGTGTTTAAGGAAGGACTTTAACAGATTAAGAGTTATTCTACACAACTGGCAAACTGCACCTGCTCACACCCCACACATGGACATGCTTTGGGCAATTTCCTGTGCTCTATTATATACTAATTTCTGCATGAATGACAAATCTAAGGGGCCAGTTAGCAAACCGAGGGCTTTCTGTGAGTTTTAGATTCCCAATCCTAGTTCTAATTGCAGATGGAATTTCCTGTGCATTTCTCCATGTCCTGAGGTAAAATGTTTGCTTTCACTTTCTCTCCTTGCTCATGATGCCACATTTTTGATGAAATAATGACTAAATGAAGCACACTCACATTTCCAAGGAGACCAGACAGCATTTCACACTAAGTAAAATTTGCATATATTTTTTTTCTCTTTCTAATCCTGATAAGAATACTTGTGCTTCATGAAGTGTTTTTCAGCAGGGTGAAAATGCAGAGTGAGTGCCCACTGTCCCACAAGCATGGTGCCCCAGAAAGACAGGGCTGTAAGGGAGGACTGAGTCCACCACCATCTCTCATCTCATTTTGCTTTTCTGCTTGCCATTAAGCTCAGAGATCAAGAGCTGGTGATGGTGCACTTGTTTCTCCTGCTGAGTGAACACGAGATGGCCTAAAGAAGGGCAATCTTTCAGCATAATGGCATTATCAGGCAAGGTGATTTACTACTGGGAAAAGAGACCATTACAGCTTTTCTGATCATGTTTCAAGGTTTTGCTTCTTTTCTCTCCAACCCTCCCAGTAATAATGATGCAATATATTAAATTAAGTGGTAATGATGTATGAAGCTGTGGTTATCATTAAATATTTATGCTTCTGGAGTGTTGTAAACACACAGGGCAGCCCTAATTAACCATAGGTAGTCTACAATTATCCCGTGGTAATTACCTTAATTGGAATTGGCTCGTTATGGGAAATAGAATAGAATTTGTTTTCTGCTTGGTACTGAAAAATAGAGTTGGCAATTAACTAAAAACAGCAGCCGTTCCATCCAACTTAAAAAAATCAAATTGCCCTCTTAGAGCCTGTCACAGTTCCCACAATTAGAGCAGTTTTACAAACAAAACAAATAATGAGATCCAGCTTCCAAAGAATACATACTTTCATAACCTTGGCTCTGTCAGCGTTGACTGATGCTGTGATGCACAGAGGCCCATAAAAAAGCCCAAAGGGCTTTCCAAAGCACCCAAATACACACAGATCAATTGCTTTGTGAAGCTGCTAGAGGAGTTAAGGAGCAGTAAGAAGTGCTTTCTTTTGCTCTGGGAATAATTCAGCTGTGGACATGGAGAGACTCTACCTTGTTTCAGCATGACAAGCAACATTTCTCACCACTGCTCTCCTCCCTTAGTCACTGGGAAACCTTGCAAATGTAAGGCAGGGAGATGCCAGGCTGTTTGCAAGAGAGCAGCCCTGCTCTTGTGGAGCTGTCACAAGCAACTGGATCTCTCCAATGGCCCAGGGAACTTGGCACTCATTCCATATGCTCATTCCCAGGCCTCTGCCAGCAAGAGAGGGAAACACTCACGAGCAGGACATGGCAGGTGTGTCCAAATGCTGTTGGGCACCATCCTGAACCAAAGCAGAGATGGTATCTCTGGCCTAAACTGATTCCTGCTGGCCAAGGCCACGGCTGGACATGTGGTTCTGCTGCTGCTGCTTAGCTGAGTAAAGGTGGTGGTGCCCCCAAAATCCCATCTCTACCCCTCCTTCCTCACCAGACAACCCTGAGTCCTTACACACCAATGGTGGGGTGCTGGGAATAGCAGGAAGCAGGAACAGCCTTACCTGGAACTTAGCTCCTGGCTCAAGAGGATCTGTAATTGCAGCATGAGGATTGAGGACAGAATACTGCCACTGTGAGGAATCTCCTGTTTCTAATTTTATTTTCCTATCTGCTCATAAATGTCATGAAAAATGAAATAAAAAAGAAGTGTGGGGTGTTACAAAGTCCTGTCATACAAATGTATCTTCTAAGTCATAAATTAATGATTTGTTTTCTCCATCTGCTTTGCCTGATACAAACAGGAACAGTCTGCTTTTGCTGAGAGTGGAAATGCCTCTGCTGAAATGATCTTGTGGAAATAAAAAGATGCAAGAAGAAAGTGTTTGAGTAGTCTGTAAAGATGGCACATTGCTACAAACAGAAGGAAAGTTCACAAAAGGAAATAAGGGTTGGATAGTGATTGATTTGTATCATATGCTGTCCACACATGGTATGTATCTGCTTTCTACAATTAATGAAAACCCTTTTTTTTCACTCTACTTCTAAAACATGACCTGCCTTTCTATTTGTCATGTCTGTGACTTTCGGTGCTGTTGGGACTTGGTTCCATTTTTTCCAGTGTTTTTTTTTTTATTTTTTACAACAATTATATTAGCTGCCATCTCCAAAGAGGAAACCAGTTTTTCCAGTTATAAATGAGGTTAACTGTGAAAAGTGAGAAAAGGAAGATGCTGAAGATGTGCCTGAGCAGCATTTCTACAGCACTTCCAAGAGGTGATATAAGGTAATGCTTTGGAGACTGAACAATGTGGGCTTCAGTCAGAGTAAAGAAGGTAAGTCCTGTACTTCTAGTTAAATAATTATTTTCTTTATTATGAGAAGTAACTCTATCTAAATTGCTTTTCTCTGTTTTCCAAATATCTTGAAGTTAGAGGCTAGCAAAACTTTGTGGATGGATGTTAGCTATTTGTTTGCGGTTATGGCTGGGGCAAGGAGGTATTGCACAGGGAGGTTGTTGACTAGGTTTTCTACATTTGCTGGTCACTTTCAGAAGACCTTAAGGGCAGAAGGTGGGGAAATATATTGGTCTCATTGGGAGAATCAGCCTTGAACTGTACCATGACCTTTGCTTCTTCTCCAGCCTCTAAACAGAGTATGTTGGGACTTCGCTTTGTGGCACTGAGGCAAGAGGAGGCCTAATAGAGACAAGTGAGATTCTAGAAAACAGTATTTTTGCTTGTTAGCTCCAATCTGGCTCTCAGGATGAAGATAACTGAGGCAACACCTAACTGGAGAAAGAGCCAGAAAGGGCAAATCTCTTTGCAAGGACAATCTATGGAGTACATTCAAAAATGACAGCTGTCTTTCACAGAAATATTATAAAAATTGTATTAAAATTGTATTGTATGGATTTTTTGAGCAGTGTGGATTGTTGCAAGAACCCTAAATGTGATCCTTTTTCTATTTGCTTGTTTTTGAAGGATCTCAATTTTTTTTAGCTTAAGCAAGCATCAGCTGCATTTTACAAACTTGTTCTCCCTCCAGACTTGAATTCTGTATACAGAGGAATATAATGGCAGAGGGAAAACCAAGCACAGTGTCTGAAAAGATTGCTTGAAAACCTTTGCAAACCAGAATGAGGTTTAGGTGAAGTGTCTAAGTGAATGTAGCCTCCTTCAGGATTACAAAGGGCATTGCCATCCAGAAATTTTGGCACCAGTTGTCTGCAAGCTAATTCTGATTCTAGAAGAGACCTGGCCCTCACAGCATGACTCTGCCTTGGTTCACTAAGCAGCAGGTTTTATTTGCATTTAATGTCTCCTTGCTCCCTTGGCAATAGCCTTCTCCATCATTCAGTGTAAGGGCATTTTTACATGATACTGCATTGTGCTATACAAATATAACCTTTAAATTTAATTTCATTTTTAAAAATAAATTTAACCACTTAATAATTGCCAAAATGACATTCAGCTTTTGCTTTTTGTTTTGAAAGATAAATACTTGTTTCAATTCCATACTCCAGTAAGCAATACACTATTTTTAATGGGCTCAAACACATCATTAAAATATTTCAGATGTTACCAGTGTATCCCCATTTTTCTTTGAGTAATTTATTTGTTTCAGCACTCTTTCCTTTGGCAAGAAACTCACTTGCGTAAGATGTTGGATCAGCTTTTCACTGATTTTGAACTCGGTAATTTTTTGCTTCAGCAGAAAGGAAGAGCTGAGTAAAAGAGTTTTTAATTTAGAAATATTTATTCTCCATCAGGAATTTGGGTGTCCATTAACTCCAGCAAAAAATGGAGACTCTTGGCACTTGGCAGGATTGACTTGCTCCTGTTACTGCATCCAGATTCCAAGGATCTGTGCTGCTGCAGTGTCATTCCCACTTGTCTTCTGTTTCTCACTGTGCTCTTCTGACTCTCTTCTTTAAGTGAAGGCATTGGTTTTCTTGGAAGGAGTTGCAAAACCTACCCCTCCCTCTGCCACAAATATCCTATAAGATGCAACACAGGTAATTACTCAGAAGTGTGCTTTTTCTTTTTAGTGGGCATGTAAAGTGGGTGTTTAAGGTGAATGAAAGCCAAGCTGATGAGTGAGGGATGCCCAGCAGGTAAATCCCTTGATTCTTTCAGTTGATATTGTTAGTTGCTGTTGCTTGCAGCGACTCCTTCCTTTCTTTGCGTGCATGGAGTACTGGGGAAACAAGGAGAATATTTATTAAAATTATGATGCCGCAATAGCGTAAGACATTTTTTCCTTGTTGGGATTCATTCTAAATCAGTACATTATAATGGACAATGCAGTCCTTTGCAACAGGCACTGCAGCAAAGCAAACCTTGAAGTGCTCTTGAAAGCTCTCACGATTCCTCTTGTGGGACCTGTTGAATGTAACGATTGTGATAAGTGGCTCACGTTACTCAGTCTCACAGATATCAAACTGAAATGCACAGCTGGCTCTTTGGGGTTTTGTAACACTTCTGTTCACCTTGATGGAGCCAGGTTCCAGATGGAAAATTTAAATTCTCTGAGAGAGCCCATGTGAAAACCTTTTGTGCCTGATGCCAGGCTGAGTTGTGAGTCCACATTCTCAGGGGACAGTCATTTTATGCTTTCCTTTTCAGGAGATTTCAGTCTTAAGGTGCACCTGATTCCAGACTTCAGACAACCATTTCAAGGATACAACCCATGAGGCAGGAGGCTAAATTTGGATTCGATCCACTGTCGGCCAATAGCTCACTGTTGATGGGTGTTAAACACAGTTTGCTGGAGGCAATCCTGTATCAAAAAGTCCCTACACTAATGGTCAGTAGGAGCTGTGAAGGAAAAAGGAGAGAAACACAGCTCAAGGCTCATTACTTACAGCATTGTCCTGAGCTTCCATTGCTGGCACCATTCAGGACAGTCTCCTGGAGGAAGTGGTTCTTTGCTCTAACTGAGTGGGACTGTTCTTTTGAGCTTCCTTGGGTGAATGATTCAACTTCTGTGCACCTTCACTTCCAGATACAGAAAATGGGATAATGCCTCACCTTAACTCTGTGCATATGACAGGTCAATCAGGGTAGATGTCTAAAAATATTCAGGCATCTGAGGATGCAATCTATCACACAATAAGGTTTTTAAAATACCACAGGTATCTAACATCTCCTAGTTACTTGTGTGAATGAATCACAGTGAATCACCTCAAACACTTGCTGATCACATGGGGCTCAGCTCCCAAAGTCTGTGTGAAAGGAGTTTGCACAAAGCTTCCACTCTTCTCGCGAAGACAAATATGACATTTTTTTGTTTGTTTTGTTTTTCTTAAAAAATGAGATTCCTTTTGTTGAAGTTTTTCACAGAAATGAAGATTTACAAGCACAAGCTCAAATAACACCCTTTTTTCACCTGCCTACTGTTGCTCCATGCAGCTAGCTGACTTTTCAAGGGGTTTAAAGATTAAAATATACATTAATTTGCAACTCCCTTTCTTTTGTCAAGTCTTGGTCACAAATGCAGCTTTATAAAGGCATCTGGTTGATAAGATTCAGAACATATTTTACAAAACCACTTGGCTCTGTGGAGAGATTTGATTTCTTTGTCAGTGAGAGTGATTGACAACAAAAACCTGCAGAATCTACACGGAGATTCAGAGACAGGATCTGACAGTCCATCACGACAGACCTGTCGGATTAGCAAGGAATCCTGCACGGGGCTCGACGATGGGGCGGGCATTGGATCAGGGCATGGAGTCGTGTGATGAGCATTGCAGACAATGTACTGAGGATGGCACGGCCGTGGGAGAGGCTGTGAATCCCCTGCTGCCAGAGCATCTGTCCCTGTGCCTGTCCCCAGAGCCAGCCCTGGCTGCGGTGCCGCTCCCGCTGCCCAGGGATGCCAGGCACAGCTGCTTGGAGGCCCTGTGGTGGGTGTGAGGGGGAGGACAGGAATGAATCTTGTGATTCCGTGTGGGACTCTGTGGGTCTGGCACCACCTCAAGCAGATGTTTTTGGCCACTGCTCCAGTAGGCTGAGCTGGGAAACAGCACCAAGTTTCAACTCAGCAAGTCTCTCCAAGCTGTGCTTGTGAGCGTGGCCAAGTGCTGTGGAAGTGGATTCACAGAGTTGAATCTTTGCTGCAGCCTTCATCTGGGACAACTGCTCATAAACCTGTATGAATCATGTTACCAGTGCTAAGTGCTGAATCACACACCTACCAAATCTCTCAGCAAAAAAATTATAGTTAAAAAATAAGTCAGAACACCTCTTTAAAGTGTTGGCAGCATTTTATCAGGTTAAGTACTTGGATCTTGTAACCGTATGAGCTTTCCAAAATATTAATTTAATTGCACAGCCACCTTCTTATCTAGTTTGCCCCTAGCCAGATCTTAAAAATGATTTAAACTTCAAAGACAATAGTAAATCCACATGCACAAAGACGCTTGGAAAAACTATTTCTTTGAAATGTAGCTGATTACAAACTAGTGTTGATTCCCTGTGATTTCCTTGTAGCATTAGCTCTTCTGTGGGCATGGAGTGCTCTTGTAATTTGTCAACCGCTACCACCATTTAGGATCAGTTAAGCTTTCTCACATTAATTAAAAACTGTAATTAAATAACCAAAAAGCCCCTCACTATGATTCAATCTCAGAATGTGCATCTGGCCCTTGTTTGAGATGGGGGGAAAAGAATTGAAGTTATGTCAGAAATTTCCGGGATGTTTTCTTTTGATTATCTCATAAAGGCACTCTGCTGAAATAGTAACGGCTGGGAAGTAAAAGAGAGAGGAAGACATCTTTTATTGAGGTGGAGAGGACTGTGGCAAATCCTTCTACTTATGTTGCATTTTGAGCTCAGAGTGCAGTGCAGGACTAAGAGATCAGGAACAGAAGCTGCAAAATAAATATTATTTTAAAATATATTTTAGTATATAGCCCTGTAACATCTCAGTGAACTTTACTTAAAAACTACTCTTACTCTCCCATATTAACACAAAAAGGGGAAGATGAGTGCTAAAGAAGCAGATGTACCATTGCAAGTGGCTACTACTGTATTTACTAGCTATATATTTATGTATTTTAAAGGATTAGGGTATGGTTTCTGAGTATACTTGAGAAAGAAAGGAAGAAAGAAAGAAAGAAAGAAAGAAAGAAAGAAAGAAAGAAAGAAAGAAAGAAAGAAAGAAAGAAAGAAAGAAAGAAAGAAAGAAAAGAGCTCTGTGCATAAGCTTTCTCATATTGCACAGGATCTGCCACCACTAATAAAATTTTACACTTTTAGTGTTGTTTGAGTAAGCATATGAAACAGGGAAGGTACATTACCTCAATTTCTGTCTCTTGATGGAGAGGACGTACATGTTACAATTAAAGCTTTCTAACAATTAAACTGTCCGGATTGTAAAGACAATACTTATTTCCTCATAACTCCCCATTGAGATTTCATGAGAACTGTTAGAAAACATTTGTTGAACAGCTGTCTCTAGAAGGAAGAGTGCACTAGCGAAACGTATTTCTTAAATGGATACAGATTTTGGTGGATTGCTGTTTGGAGTTCTTAAAAAAGAGATTTCAGAGTGCAAAAAATGTTCACTCGTAAATACACTTATTTTTCTACCAAAAAAAAGGTTTAAATGACATTTATTGAGCAGAAAATTTGGAGTTACACAAAGTAATTCTTTGAAAGTCGGAAGCATGTGTGATAACTGCTGGCTTTAGAACAGAATTTCGTTTAAAAGAAAAAAGGTGATCTCTTCCATGACAGAAGTTCCCTTTTTATCAGCTCAAGATTGTTATTTCTATCATGGTAGATGGCAAAAGAGTAATTTCTTTGTTTACTTTTTGTTTATTCCTATGTTCAAGTGAAAAACACTTCTTAGGAGACTATGATGTCACTTGTGAAATTACAGTCATAACACCACGTTTGGGTCATCCAAACCATTTGGGTTGGAAATGAGTTGACAGATCACCTAATCCAGGTCCTCATGTTCCACTGGACCAGATTACTCTGGGCCCCATTCAGCTTGGCCTTGAACACTTCCAGTGATGGGACATCCATGCTTCTCTGGGCAACCTGTTCCAGTGTCTCACCACCTCATAGCAAAGCATCTCTTTCTAATATCTTACCTAAACTTGCCTTCTTTGAGCTTAAAACCATTGCCTCTCCTCCTGTCACTACAGGCCTTGGTAAAACGTCCCTTTCCCACTCTCTTTTAAGTCCACTTTATATATTGAAAGGCCACAATGAGGTCATCCTGGAGCCTTCCCATCTCCAGGCTGAACAGCCCTGGCTCCCTAAGCCTGTCCTCATGGGACAGGTGCTCCAGCCCTTGGATCATCTTCACGACCCTCCTGTGGACTTCTGTGCAGACTAAAGGAAAGAAATAGATGTCCTGTGCTTTACCTGGTCCCCTCTTCCCATGCTGGTAAATCTCAAGAATTAGAGAAGGGGAAGACCAAAGAAACACTCCTCTGTAGTAGACAGAGGGGGTCGTGTAAGCACAATTTGGACTGTTATGAGTCTGCTGAATGTGATCTGTTACAATTTATATCATTGCTTTTCCATTAATTCTGAGCACAGTAAATTACAAGGTTGAATTTGTTCTAAGTTTGTCAGATGTAGCCATTTGCCCACCATTTCTAGGAAACAGAAATGGCTACACTTGGACAGGAAGGCAAAATCATGATCCAAAAACAAAGAAGGGGATTTTGATAGCATTACAAAGCACTTCTTCAGAATGTGCTTTGAAGAGAATTATTTAAGAATTGGGATTTCCAATTTTAAAAACCTTAAGAAGTTATTAGAAAATGCAAAGCTGTGTACATCAGCTTCAGAGGCACTGTGGCTAATTTTCATGTGTACAGGAAAAGGTGAGGTGCCTTATCCTTGCAATCTGTATTTTTCTGATGGGCCAGTTCTTTCTGCAGGTTCTGGCCCCAGATCCAGCATGTTACTTAATAACCTGAAGATTCCTGGTGGCAGGAGCAAGAGTTAAAGCAGTAACATGCCAGAGGACCTGGATCCTAGTGACACCATGGTGGCTTGAGAGGTCTCTGACCAGTGTGTGTCTCTGATTCTGGAAAAGAGAGGAGCAGGTGGGTCATGACATGTCCTCACTGCATGGTTGAGGGTCAAGTTGAGAAACCTGGATCACACTGAAGTGAACAGCTACATCCAAATCATGCATCACAGTGTTACACAGAGATGCCAAAAGATGTGAAAAGACATCTACTGCTTCATATGATAAGACATCTACTTTCCACAAGGTTGATTAGCTCAAGCACAACACAGGGGCAATCTACACCACCAGAGCTACCTCTGTTTATGTTAACTCGAGCTAAATGTATCTCTTATGCCTTATTACAGCATGTAGACATGTTCTTTCATTTTTTGTGTGTATATATATATGATAGACATTAAAACCACCCATGTCTGTCTCTTGGTAAAATTTAGCAGTTTCACATTTTAGATGAAAATCAGAATTCAGGATGAAAGGAAGCCAGAGTAGGAACTTTCTAATAAGGAGCCCATGCAGTCTGTGGACTGCTATGGACTCTTTTAAAGTTTTCCTAGGCATATTTTTAGGTTATTGATTGTTTGGCTCTCAAAATCCATGCACTAAATTGAAGTAGTTGACTGATGTTTCATTTGTTCAGCATGCATCTGTGCTGACCAGCTTTGCAGCTAGATTGAATATTTGTTAAAATATCCTTATCTATGTACTGGAAAATGCCTCTTCTGAGAATTGTTCAAAACACATAGTCAGTCCATGGCCAAATCCTCCTTCTAAATTGGAATATGAAACAGAAAACAAGAGAATGGTAATTTTACAAGTCCATGCAGTATCTTTACAAACAACAGTTCTATGTTTCTTTTAATAAACAATAACAGTGGGTTTCAGAAACATATTCTACAGTGGTATAAACGAACATTTCAGTAGACATGAAAAAGAAAATTTATCTCTTTCTCAATGAAAATGTTCTGTAAGGAATAACGTAGTGTTTCACTCTATAAAAAGTTTCCTTGCTAGTAAGACCTCTTACATTTGATTCTCTCCAATATTTGCATCAAAAAAAGATGTCAGATTTCTACCAGAGCTCTGAAGTTTATTTGGGTAACTTGTTAAGTTTGCCTGTTGATGGCTATGCTATGACTGACTCACTGATCTGGCTGACTAAGCAGCCTCATTTTTGGACAGGGAGCAATGTGGAAACCCTGAAGTAGGGAGAGGACAGTTTGAGTGAGATTCAAAGACTAGATATCTGCATTTCAGACTAGTGCATCTTATGAAGACCCTTGAGAAGCAGTGGATACTCTGTGTGATCCACACTAATCAGAGTAAAAGAGATTGTGGTCTAGAAACCCTTCAGGTTGTGTAGATAGAGACATCTCCATTTGATAAATACCAACCTTGGCAATCATGGCAAGCAAAGTCACAGTAAGACTTTCTTTGGTCCTGTTTTCACTACTAACATGAAGCAGAAGGAGGTTCCTGTACAGGAAAAGATATATTCTGTTTGTTGTTAGTGGTTAGATCTGTATTTGGAGACTGTGTGCTTGGAAGGTATCTGTAAGTACACTGATTACGAAAGAAAACAATGCATGATGTTTATGCTTCCAGGGTCTGAATTTCAATGAAGATTTGGGATGAGGCTACAAATGCTTCCTGCTTTGCCCCAGGCTACCACCTTAAGTTAGCAGTTGATGTAGAAGTGCAAAAGGTCCAGTGTCGCTGATTAGCTTTTGTTTTCTGGCTCTTTTTTATTCCAATACTGTGAAATGTCAAATGTCTTTATCAGCCCTCTCACCCTTAGTCCTGAGTGCAGTCAAGTACAAGAGGATGTTGCCCTTGCAAATGCAGGGCTAAGGCAGGTGCAGGGAAAGGGAGACTCGTTGTCTGTAAAAGCTTCCAGTGTGGGTGTGGAAAGACTGGGGGAGCTGCTTTGGCACTCAGGGCACAGGAAAGGTTGCCTGCTTGCCAGTGCATGCTCCTTCTTGCCCCAGGTCCAGGGCATTTGGCTCCTGAGCTGGGAAGGAGCATTCTTCTGTTGGTTAATCTGACTGAAAACTCCTATTGGAGTAATTTTGAGACCAGTTTGTTGTTGTGGTTTTTTTTTTTTGGGGGGTTTTTTTTTTCCCTTTAAAAAAAATAACAACAAAGTTTTCTCCATTTTCTCAGAAAAATAGGAAATGATTTCATCATAATTGCCGAATTTATTTTTAAGGTGGGAGAGTGTCAAAAGCTGTAATCTTGCACGCCTCCTTTGATATATAACATCCTGATTGTAGTTGCCCCGAAAAATTAACCAGTATTCAAATAACCCTAACTAAAAAGGATGCATGTCCACCATTATCCAGACTGCATGACTCACTACATAAGGGTGAAGAGCACAGCAGAGTGGCATTAATCACTCAGTTCTGCTACAGGAAAAAAAGCATCTGTTTAATACTTTATTTACAACATACCATATGCAGAATTAGCTGATAGTCTCACAAAGACTCTAGGGATGATGATGACAAAGGAACATCCCACTTCTAAATAATTTTGTGAGGCTATTTAGTTCAATTTCATTTTAGACTTTGCATTTTGCTTGACAATAATACACAAAAGACACTCAGATTTTTTTTCTTTTTTGATGAAAAAGAAAAGCTTAATTTCCTGTTTAATGGCTTCTTCTCTCTTGGATTTTAGAATATGCCAAAAACTCACATAAGTCTGAAAATACAGCTTCATGACTAGATTTACTAAGACCAAGAGAGGAAAAAACCCCAAACTTATGACAAGGCTGAAGGCATCTTTTTTAGAGTAAGTTTTTGGATGAATTATCTTGAAGATACTCTCAGAAAAGTCATATGGTATAAGCTGAGTTCTCATACCACAGCTGTGCTATTAGAAGAAGAAAAACAAATGGGTGAAGTAAAAGTCTGGATGCTTAGACTCTCTGAAGAACATCCAGAATCAGAAAACAGAAAAAAAAAGCAATCTGAATGGAAAAATGGACCAAAAGGGGTATCAGTGACATTGTTTCTGACAACAGGTGGTACTGGTGTTTTTGGTATATAAATGTTATAAATTACCTTTAAAGAAAATGTACCTGGTTCAGAATAAAATTACTGGTGATAGTCATTGTACCTCTATAAGGATCAGAGAAGATGGTTAGACCCTTGGACTCTGTTGGGCAAAGGTTCATGTTGCACATCACTGTTCATAAGTGGGGCAGCAGACAGAGAAAATCTCAGATGCGGTTGATACTGCAAAATCCAAACACAGAAGAGACTTGGTGCATGAAGAAGTGACAAATTCAAAGTTGATGGTACAAAAAACAACATATGGAGCTTCATATGCCATGGCAAACACCATAAACTGTAGAATGGGCTGGCATGTGAAAAATTTTAATATGGTTTGATTATTGTTGTTTTTGTCTGGGGAGCTGTTGCAGAGCCTCTACTGGGAGCCAGCTGGGGCTGATTACTGTGTGGATCAGGACACACTCAGCAATACAGAGCAGCCAGACCCAAACCCCTTGTGCAGCAGGCCTCTGCCAGACTCCCTGGCTTGGAGTGGCTGCCTGATTTCCTGTGGTAGAGAACACAAAAGGATTCCCAGTCTGAAATTGCTATGTCTTTACTGGAAGGTGTTCAGCTTTGTCCGCACACCACCATTCTCACCCTCCATAAATCACTCCAAAGAGATGTTTTAAGATCAGACACAGGATTCTTGTTGATGTGATCCATGGGGTTTCTTTTGGTGTTGTCAACAAGCTTTTCAATTACTGTCGATGCAGGCAGGGAGAGCCTGTGATTTCAACAGAAAATTTTTGATTACAATTTTGATGACCATCATGGTCTTTTAGCTTCTAATGTGCTGCTTTGATTTAAAATTAATTCTCAAACATTTCTGAATTTGCTGGTTTTTACGTAGTCTTCAAAATTTGCAATAGTACAACACATGCTAAACATAAATTCATCCAATGAGATCAATAGGACTGTTCTTATGCTTAGAGATGTACACATCTGCAAGACCCTACTCTATATTGTTATAACTGTGAAATAACACATAGGTGTGAGCTGGGGCTGATTTCACTAGTAAGATGAAAATATTTTACCTTGAGTGGTCAGGTTCAAAAATTAATAAAAAATTCACTCATGATTTTTCCTGGGTCAGTTAATCAGTCTGAACCCAGGCTTTGTGCTTAAACTTGATGGCATTTTCCTCCTTATGATGGATATATTTGAAAAAATCAATGTTAATGCCTTCCCTTGTAAAGTATTGTCAGGATGAGCTAAACATATTCAGCCAGTGGTGATTATTTTTTGCTTTCTGACCCACAGGAGATAATCACCATCCGCCTTCATGATCATTTCCTACCTTTGCTGCCTGCAACTTTTTGTGTCATATCTTACTACTCCGCAGTCAATTTAAACTCAGAAACTTGTTCTATATTTGTTTACCTTTGCAAAATGCTTCTGTTGTTTCAGACCTGTTACAAGTGTTTGTGTGCCTGAAACCTTGTTTGTTTTCTCAGTGATGTAAATTGGCCTAATAGATTGCCTGTCTTTGTAAATTGTGTCTTTTCAGCAAGAGAGCCTCTTTAACCAATTCATCTGAACTGATCTGAGTTTTATAATGTCTTCCAAACTTACATATTTTTAACATTAAAAAATCTAGAGCGAATTCTATATGATCATGATAGGGTATTTTTTTTTTGCCCCCATCATAGTGGCTTATTGAAGCTCAGAAGTATGTGTGCATAATACAGCTTATCTTTCTTTAGGACATGTAAATTATTTTGGTCAATTTGATTTCTATTTCAAGAAATTATTTTCAAGTTCATCTTGAGAAGACAACTGTTTTGTTAACAGAGTTATGGATTGAAACCCAAGACACTGAATGAAGTATGATATGATAAAACTGACATCTTGTAAACATTTCTCTGCCTCTGAACACAATCTTAATTAAATCACAGCTGTAACACTAAAATACTCTATATACACTAGGTTCATGCTATCTGTGAATTCTGAAAATCATGGATATCTTAATTAGAAAATCTGATTTTCTTTGGTCTCATTTTCTTACAGAAAGTTTCTCTGGCACATTTTCCCTGTTACATTTTAAATTGCAATATTCCAGCTCTTTCAAGCTCTGTGAAATAAATGACATATCAAGAAGTCAAGTATTTGTATCTCCTTCATATATACAGTCTGTGAGAGCACTCCTATAGACTTCCTACCTTGCCATGGGGACGCATTTGTATTTTATCTTATTTATTCACAGTACAAACAGGTCTTAGGTAACGAAAACAAGGGCAGTGGGAAATCATGTCAACAAGAAGTACCCAAAAGATTTACATCTGCCATCTGAGCTTCTGTAACATGCAGATGTAATTGCTGTGGATGATAGAAATATCTGTCATTTCAGCTGTCAACATATCTTGGCAATTTTACCGAGCTGCCCTTTGGGTGCTCCGTTTCCTGCAGTTCTTTGATCGGTCTTGCCTTACCACCTTTCACAGGCAAAGTTAATGGCTCTGATCATTCCTTTCCACTCACTTCACATATTCATTCTGACTCAACTTTTTCTCTGACTCACAATCTGTTTCTATTTCCATAACCATGAGTACATGTGAAACATCCTGGGCTAATGTGGAACGGCACAGGCATTGCAGTGCGTTATTCACACCGCAGTGCGTTATTCATACTGGTGTGAGCAACAGCCTTAGTGCTTGGTACATGTGTATTGACTCGAGAGCAGCTTCATTTCCTGCCGTCTTCCATTCACTCAATCACTTGGTAAACCTTCTTCTGCAGGGCAGGGGATAAATCCTCTTGTTCTTGTGTCAAAACGGAATTGCCTCAACAAAACAGGATTACATCTTCAGCCAACTTTAAAAGAACTGTCAAGAAAAAAAAAAAAAAGCTTAGGAGTTCTGGACTTGTTGTGCTTTACTTAAATCAAAATCAATAGTTGACCTGTAGGTGTTGCAACTGTTTCAAATACTGGGGCTTTCTGGTGGAAAGCCTAATGTGAATGAAAAATTTGCTGATTCTCCTTAAGGACCTATCTTATTATGTGCTATGTAAGATGCAAAATTGCAGGGCAATTTTGAGCAAACTGTGTGAAACTCCTGACTTATCTCTAAAATCCACAAAACAAACAGAAACTATTAGCAGAAGGTGTATCTTTTTCTATATTAACATCTGTGAGCAAAGGGAACCAGGAAAGAGAAGAGATCTACAGAATAATCATGGCATTATCTATTACTTTAAATATGACATTAAGGTAACAAATTGTCTGGGTTTTGGTTTTAGTTTTTGTTTGTTTGCTTGCTTGTTTGTTTTATTGGAATATTATTATATATAAACGTGAAAAACCTGGAATTTTCAATTTATTAGAATACTCTACTAATCTTACTTTTCTGCATAGATTATAATTGACAAATTTGACCTTTTAGATACCTTCTAAGAGGTCATGGACTTGGTGATTACTATAGAACTTCAGAGTTAAATCTTCCAGGAACTCTTACTGGCTATCCAGAAATGTGGCAACAGCTCTAGTTCAATTGCTTGATGGTTAAAGAATATTGGTAATATGTGCTGTGTAATCTACAATGTCAACACACACAAATTAACTTCATTACACGCAGTAACCCAGATTCTTACCAGTGAAGACATCCAGGTGTAACAAAGAAATCCTGACATGCATAAAAAATCTGATGTTCAGCCTGCCTTGAAATTGGCATAGTCTGTCTCTCAGAAACTTCTGATGGACAGGAAAGTAAATCTTAAAATGCAGTTTTAAATACCCAGTTAGTCAGAATTAGAGGGAAATCTGCAGCTGGGTGGCGTAAGTGCAGAGGTTTCAGTATTTCAGTGTTTTTGCTCTGCACTATGTTGCCAGGGACAAATACATCATATGTTCTGCAGAGGCTTCCCTGTAGTCACTGCAGCATCATACTGAGCATAGACTCCAAAAGCTTTGCTCATAGGAGGATTGAGTCCATTTGGAAATGTTGGAGATGACACATCTGGTAAATAGGTATGATGCTCTGGTTTTACAGCTCCAAGTGGGTGGATCACTGCGTGTCACTCTTGGGTATAGTGATGGAGGCAGGGAAGGAAGGCCAAAAAGGACTTGATTGGGCCAGAGGGAAATCTCATTTCTTCACTGTAATATTGAAAAAGTGATATCACAAAGCAAATATCATAGTAAAGCATGATTTTGGCTTGCTTATTTCTATCCTCCCTTGTTGTACTGCAAAACCCTTATTTTCTGAAAGTTTTGGATGTTTGATTTATTTGTTTGGGAGTTTTTTGTTTGTTTTAATGTTTTTTTCTTTAGCCACTATGGTTGCTATTAACAGTTATCAACATCCACTGCAGTAGAGTATTTTGTCTTGCTCAAAATTACTACTAAACAAGAATTGATCAGACTTTTCTTCATCTTCAGTTTTTCCTAATGGGACACCCCTCTGAATCTGCCATTTCCTGAACTTACTCCCTTTACAATAGCAGCACAATCTTTACACACAGAAATTTTTGTCTTAAGACTGCTGTTATTTTAAGCTGATTGTGCACTACCAACTGGCAGCAGCTTGGTTTTTCAGGAAATGTTTTAAAAAACAGGCATCAATGAACATAGATGCAATTAGTATTTCAGTATAGCAAACACCTGCCACCCTTCTGAGAAATTTTCTGGATTATCTGAACAACCTGGAGATCAAAGTTTAAAACTTGCTGGTTTTTTTTCCTGCAGGATATTACATTTTGTAGGAGAACAAGATATGAGTTGCTTATGCCGATAACTAAAGACATATGAAGCACTTGGATACTCCAATTATCTTCTGACTCATTGAAATTTGTGTACTCTCTGTGGACTTCCTAAACACTCCAGTAAAAAGAGTAGAGGTTATAGATATCTGGATAATTGAACTGAACTCAAATACATCATCTGGTTTCAGTAACATTTCTTGTATTTCTTACTCTGGAGTTCTAATTTCTTGTTGTGAAATCATCTTGCTGGAAAAAAAAATCAAAAGCAAACCAACAACAACAAAACCCCACGACACCCAAAACCAACTGTGAGAGCCAGATTAAACAAAATCTCCAAATTCTCTGTCTTTTTTGCTGCGTATTGAAGTTGGCATTTGAGTGCACAGCAAAATTAACTGGAGGGAGATGCCAGCGCATCGCCTCACACCCTTTCCTTGGGAAACCCCAGGGACCTCTGGTGTTGGCATCTGCTCTTCCACCCACACTCTTGGTGACACTGGTCTTTGGCCACTCTCCATGTCTTTGGCCCATGGCCTCTCCCTGTGCACACACCTGAGGCCCAGGGCTGCCCCTGGGAATTTCCAGTGCTCAGCTCATCTTCCATCTCTGCTGCCTGGCATGAAGCTTTCCATCCCACCTGGGCTGCTTGCTTACACATCCCTTTCAGGAGGCAGGTGCAAGAGCCTGAGAGTCTTTCTGAGGGGTCTTTATTTAACATTTAGTGTGGGGTTTATACTCCTGCAATCTTCTTTGGAACTCTGGGGTACAGGGATTTTCACACAAAAAGTGTGAACTAATGCTCTGTGCTGCATGTGGGGTGAAACTGTCTCCAGGCAGAAGCTCTGCTGGAGCTCTGGTAGTGGGAAGTGATCTGTCTCCCAACATTAACCACAGTATTAGTAGTTTCTTCCTCTTTCAATACATTCTTTAATGTTTGATAGCATTAAATAGAGTGCAGAAGACACCTGAGTGGTGCCAGGGACTTTGTACAGGAGTCTCATAGCCAGTTCCCAGAGGGAATCAATGACTGCTCTTTGCTCAGCAATGATGACTGAATTACAGTGACTGCATGTACTGTAAATTTAAACCCCAGTGTCCTCTTACTGCAGCTCCAATATCTTTATTCTTTCTGGCTTGAAGATGAAACTTCATATTGAAAATTCACCACTTTAAAAGGGCATAAATAATGCTCTTTGCTATAAACACGTTAAACTGTGACATCAATATTTGGGAGGATAGTGATTATAGAAGGACTCGGTGAGAAGTGATCTCAGTCAATGGACAACAGCTCAGAAAATGAGTAGAAATTTCTTGTCTTTATTTAAGAAAAAACTTAACGTGAATTGTGTCAGTTTATAGATACAGAAACTCTGCCAGAGGCAGAAATTGTACATTGAACCAAAAAAAATCTGTGGAACTCTTCTCAAAAATGTTTGTTGTAGTACTGAAATTCCTTAACATGCTGGGGAGTACTAGGGAAGATTCCTGGACATAGCTCAAGTCTTTGCAGTTAGATACTATCAGTCATTACAGAAAAACATAGCTGCTTGGAAAGAGCAGAATGACATTTTGATTGAAAATCAAAATTACAGTAGAAGTTTGCATGGCTTCCAGCCCCCTTTGCTCAGCATTCACTGAGGTCATGCATTTAAATATATGTTTCTTTAGAAACTACTAACAGAGCATAAGGTACATGACAGCTTTTCTGCTCAAACGAACCACTTGAAAACTACGTTTCATCTCCTGGAAACAGTCATCTCACACTATCATTGCCTACATTTGGCAATGGGTTTTGAAAGATGCGCTCTGACTATCCTGTTATGTGGGTTCCTAAAGCTCAGAACATGTTTGTCACTAGAAATCTCTGTCTCAAGGACACAGTGGCTTGCTTCTCATAATTTTGCTTTTATTTGTTGCATTCTTACCACTTCCAAAAAAACCCAATTAATCAAGTGAAGAGAGAGTTAATTAGCCTTGGAATTAATTTATGGGAAAGCATGTTCTTGAAAGCTCTTAAATTTCTCAGTGTGGTAGACTGACAAGAAAATACACAGAAGCAAGAAATCAGAGACCTGCTATAGTGCATCTCTGATAACAGTTGTGACCTCCTCATTTAAGAGAGCATGTGAGAGATGCATGATTTACAAATAGTACCTTTATGAACCTGACCAGTCCTTTGGGCTATGGATTCCTGATTGTGCAGCTCATGTATTTCAGTGAAGCATTTGTATTCCAGGTACATTGCTTCTTTTAAAAATTCTTATAAATTCTTCTTCCCATTTCACTTCACCTCTGCCCATCTCACCCAGGACAGCAGCAGTCACATCATATATGCATGTATTCCTGGACTGTTTCCTCTACTACACTCTTTCTTTCATAGCACTCATCCAGCCTCAGGAGATTTGCTTTCACTGTTTCTGTATTTTGAACAGCTTGAAAGAAGTGATGGCTGAAAGAAGGGTCAACAAGTTATCTTTAAAATGATAAATAGACTGGTTGCTGGCACACCTGAGCATTTTGGGAGCATATTTCATAATTTCCTTCTCACTAGTGCTTCTCTAATTTCACACTGAAGCTTGAAATGACCTCTAGTATTAATGAAGATCCTACAGAGAATATATTTGGCAAAACTACAGTGTGATCATGCTGCATCTGTTATCTAAAGTGAAAACTGAGGTCAGAATTTTAATAAAGAGTATATGAATATTTTTGAAGCTACAGAATAGCACATGTCAGTTTTCAGTGCAACTGCATCAAAATTACTGTTACTGCCTACGCTGACTATGTCAGACTGCATGGCCTTCTCTCCCTATTAGGCTGGCAAGCTCCATGGAAAGCAACTGCCAGCCAATACAGAAAACTAAGAATTGCCTCCTAATCTTGATGATGATGTAGGCTTGGTATAAAATAATTGGCTTTGTGCATGCTGAAGTAGGAATAAAGAAGAAATCAATACCAAAAAATACTGAATAATTCAGCAGTAGGGTAAAATTTGTCAGCTAATATTTGGTGTCAAACAAAGGATCTTTCATAGTAAAATGTGGTTTTCAAAGGAGAAAGAGAAGTATCAACTAGACAGTCATAAGAAGGAAAACTATTGAACTGGAAAAGAAAAGAGTTTGGATGGAATGGATGTGAGTTGAGGCACAGGCTTTCCTCAATCTGTAGTCTGCAATGTAGGTAGAAATCACATCCTCATGGAAGGCCCAGTTTCTCATTAAGCAAAACCTTGAAAAAAGTGAAGCAAAGAACCACTGCCCACTCTGGAGATGCTCTTGGTTAGCCCTTATTTTCAGATAAGAACACCACTGCCCATACTCAGTTCACTGCCTGGTTCTGATATTTGAATGTTGGAGAACTAGAGCTGGAAAGAAATTATCCCTGGCTATGAAATTGCTTTAGCCTTGGCAACATATTTGAAAGTTGTAAATCAAAATTTTCCTCTGACCAATGTAGAAAAGCCATTGCTCAAAGTGTCTGACCAAGGTATTAGTATTTTTCAATGAATGTGGCTCAGAACTATACATGTGTCTTGCACATGACAACGTAGACCAGTTTGAATAGTTTTGCTTCTCCAGTAAAGAAGCAAAAAAGAGAGATATTTCTCCTAGGATACACTGGAGCTATTTTGTCCAATCAAACATTTCTCAAGGATGTTGAAAAATGGACAGAGGAGGATCATTGCCTTGCCTCAAATACATGCCACAGAGAACTGAGTTCCTGAAGTGAAGGGAAGTCTCCAGGGTAATTGTCTTGAAATCAGCTGTCAGACTCCTAAAATTTAGTTTATAAGAGCCTGACCATACAACAAGAAAGAATTCTGTGTTACTCTGATCACCTGATCTGTTACCAGCAGAGCTCAGGATAAATTCAGCAGTCTTAATGGGACTTGTAGGTGACAAGTATGAAAGAAATATGCTATAATCCAAATATTTTGATTTTTCTTTGAGTGTATAAGTGATCCCTCAAGAGTTATTTCTGTTATTCATTAATGCGTTGTTACCCAAACCGAGCTTTCTTATGAATGTTTGTGTATTTTATAATCATGATAGTGTCTATATTCTACCTTGACTACTATCTTGAGACCACAAAAGTGTTATGCCAATGAGACAGATGATATAAATCAGCTTTTAAAACATACCAGAAAGCCAGAAGAATGCCAACAGAATTTTCAGCTTGTTGAGATTTGAAATTCTCCTGGAATTGTACCCTCTCACTGACAGGCAGCTGCATTGTGTAGCCACTGCTTGGAAAATTTCTCCAAGCTCTGTGCCAAATATGATTCTGTGATTTAATTTTAAAGTCAGAAATGCAAATCTCAGTATGTAGACACTCAGATAACAGCAAAGGCAGAGTCCTCAGCAATCTGAGTCACTAATGCTATTTCCTAGAGTATAGAACACAGAATTTGAGAAAGTGAACCTGAAGAACTTGGATGAAGAGCACAGGTAACCTCCCCCTGTAGGTAGTCAGGGTGTATCAGATTCTTTTCCACAGCACTGGCTTCTCTCTCCCAGCTGTTGCCTCTGCCTTTGCTCATTAACTTTCCTTTGAGGCTGCAGTGCAGGTGTTTGGGAAGCAGTAGCACTTTCTTCCAGAAAAAAAAAATGCCTTTGTGCCACTGTGGACACCTTGTCTTTCCTCAGGTGCTTTGTGTTTGAAATAAGCAGAAGGGTTGACAAAAACAGAGATACTGTGTTTGCTGCTGGGTAATTCCTTGGTTTCCTTAACAATCCTGGTCTGGGAGTCGCCTGAATTAAAGTCACACACAAAAGATTGTGTCCATGCAGGGCTTAGTTTTGAGGCAAAAGGAAACCTGGGAAGGCTGAAGATAAAAGAATATGCGCTAATGAAATTGGTGCTCTTCTTATGATTGTGGTAAAAGAGGGCAGAATTTACCACATCTCTCCTTTAAAGGAAAAGATGCTGCAGCATCAAGTTTGAGGGCCAGAAGAAACAAACAAGAAAAACACAGTAAACAAGAGCAGAATATGTGTTCTCAGCCGTGTCTTACTTGTATTGCTATGCATATAATTACAGTAAACATGATGATATGTATTGCAAATAGAGCCTCATTACTGCAAAAGGAGACATTGGGAAAAAATTAGTCAGAGAAGTCTAATACTGAAAAAGAGACCTAAAACCAGTCCTGCAGAGTAACTGTAAAGGTGTAAGAGTCGATAAATTTTCCATCGTTCTTCAGTCAATGGAGGGAAAGCGTGTGTCAAAAAGAATTAAACCAGCCAATATTTCACAGCCACAGTGTCTGAGTTACTCTCTTTTTTCTGCATCTAAATTTCAAAGCAGCAGCATCCTTTCCTTTCCTGCACAACACGCTGCTTCCAGATGGGTGACTTATGTAACTCTGTAAGAGACACCAAGTTGAAGTCTGAGGCATACAGAGGGAATACAAGAAAATGAGACCGAGAGAAGAGAGGACAGGAAGTGTCAGGGCAGCCAAGAACATCACTCTTGCACTCTTGCTACAATCCTCAGCCCCTCATTCCTTTCTGACCCCCATAAGAACTGACAGGGCTGGGAGACAGGGAAGTTCATGGACTCCATCAAAGTCACACATTTCTAACAGCTTAAGAAAAGTTTCTCTTCTTTTGATGCTAATATCACTGTAACAGTGCAACTCTTCTAGAATATGAGGCATCCTTAAGCCTGTTTCTTATTTTCTTTCCTCTTATTCCTGCCCTTTTGCATCCTTCATGATGTACCTTTGTGATGTATGATTCCAGAGCCTTCCCTCTGTTTCTATCTCCTAGTCCTTTGTCTCTGTTAGAAGATTCCAGTGCAGGGATGGAAGAGTGGAAGCATACTCTTGCAAATGCAGCTTCATATCTTCGTTTTTCTCCACTGCTCTAATGATGGTTGTTACTGGGAGCTGTGGTACTTTTGTTGCCTTCTCCATTCAAGGAGGCCATAACTCATGTAGCTCAGTGTCAGCTCCATTGTAGCTGACTAAAATACTGCCTAGATCCTGACAAAAAAGGAGCAAAACCCTTTCCAACTGATTTTCTCTCTTGGCTATGCTCCTGCATCACTGTTTTCTACAGGGTGTACAATACTTTAGTGCCTGTGATAGGAAATCAGGGAATCCTACAGAGTGACAATTTCCTTCAGTCTCCAGTTCCTTGCTGACACTTTATTGGTTCATAACAAGCAAAACTGGAACTTATCACTTACACTGAGAGAGAGAGACAAGAAAATACATTTTCTGTATCTTGAATCTTTCATTGAGCTCTGTCCCATCTGTCAATGTCTCTTTGATGTGCAGACACAAATGTTTGAAATTCCCTTGATCTCAAACAATGATAACAATGAAACAATGATAACTCCCTGCCTTAGCTATAGCAATAGAAGTTCCTCTTTGCTGATACAAGGCAGCACACATTTAGCTGATTACATGTTGGGACCTCTGCAATATTTATAGCATCCATGCTTTCCAAGATCTCAGGCTACACATCTCAGAATCCACATTCAGTGTTTATGACTGTGATAAAACATATGCTTGTTCAAACAAGTTTATCCTATCGGTCTATTCAAGGTCTGCAGAGACACATTAGTTTGTGCAACTGCTACATTACAGCATTATTTACCACTATTTATACGAAAATACTTATATTTTCAACACTTACTTTATGTGCTTTGTCTAGATTTGCAAGATAATGAATCTTTGTGCCCACTAAAATAATCTATTTGTCTATTTCCTGTACCCCTGTCAATATAATCATCAACTTTTAATTCCCTTAACATGACACATTTTACTGGAATTCCAGTCACATGAAGTAGAGTGTATATTCGGGGGTGAGCTGCCAACGTCTTTTATAATCTACCTTTCAAGATAAATAAAAGCTTTGTCTCCCAAAGCACTCAGTCATGTACCACTGGGCTTTGTCCCATCATCTGGCACCATCATCACTCTCTACTTTTGACATGAAATAATTTTGCATTGCAAGTCCCTAAATGGACAGGACGAAATCTTTGTCTCAAATTCCTATATTTATTCTAGAGCAACTTGCCTAGATGAGGACAAGCACTCATCAGTCATGTAACAAGTTCCTTTCAAATCAGTCTGACACCCAGGAAAACAAGAAGCTTTGGGAGGATGTCATAGGCTGCGGTCAGCAGTAATAGCAGCTTGCTTATTTATGGTACTTTTCATCCAGAAGAACTCTGAATGCAAACATGAAGGCAAAATTAAGAAAGTACAAAGTAAGAGCAAAGCATTGATTGAGTAGTGGAGACGCCAGCCTGTGTCTAAGGAATGAGGGGCAGCACTTATTATAAATGTATTTGCTTTTATTGTCATGTTTTAGAACTTTAATGGTCACCTAATGTATTTTTTATGAGATGAATATATTTCTTTCAAAACCTCAGGAACATGTGCAGCTGCTTTTAATTTCAATGGGAGTTGTAAAAGAAGCTAATTAGCCTCTAGATTTGTCCTTCAAATGTATTTAATTAAATATATAAAGAAGATAACCAGAAAGCCTGAAGTGGCTGAGACACAGCACCAAACCATCTTTCCTGCTCTTTTTATCCTAGGAACAGTCAAGTCGGTCAATTATCACTTTGGATTAAACTAATTGCACAACTTCCTGGGTTTAAGTGGGCTGCAGATTGTGTGTCCCACTTTCACATCTCCTGCAATGATCCTTTGCCTACACAGTGGTGGAACAGAAGCAGCATTGCCGCAGATATTTCAGTGTTAGCTCAGAACAGACAAATGGTAACAGAATGTTTGTGGCAGCTCCACGATTTCTTTGAACCACCTTTATCCCAGAACATGAAAATAACCCAAATTTTCAGCTGACAGACAAAGTACTAATGCATTCCGTGCCTCACATTTTACAGACGTTGCATAATTTTCTGGCACCCAGCCACAAAAACTCTCATCTGAAGTAAAGCTTTGTGGAATGACAATATCCAGAAGCAGGGCTTGCAGGACTTGAAGTGACCAGCCTCTCTGGAACCCCCTAACCTTGTCCCAACTAAGCATGCTGGGAAAATTGTTATTTTATAGTCATGGAGAACTTAGTAAGCTTTCTGTAATGGAAATGGAAACACAGTGTCCCTGCCCTAAATAACTCACTTCAGCTGCAATGCCACGAAGGAGGATGGGTAACAAACCAGAATAGAACAAGGAGTTTTTGGGAGGAAGCACACACTAGTTCCAACAAAGTTATGCGTAAACTGAGGCAGTATAAAGTATATTCAGAAGAACATCAGTCACTCAGCAAATGCCTTGCATAGCAGGGGACAGACAGAAGAAAAAGATTTTTAGGAAAACTGTAAAAGCAGAATTTTTTTTTCCCCTCACAATTTTGTTGGGGCTTGAAATAAAAGTGAATCCATATGGAAAAAGCATGACAGGATAGAGCAGCACACTGCCTTACACAGGATGTTCTGAGCATGGGGCACAGCACGGAAGAAAATAAGTTGGTGGGGGAGCTGCAGCTGCAGGTATGTGTCAGGGTCTTGCTGGTGCTGCAGCAGGCCTGCTGGGGAGGGCATTTATAGCTCTCAGGGTTTCCAGGAATATCAGGAACAGGTGAAATGGCACAGCTGGACAAAGAGGTCTTGAGGATTATTACAGTGAGGTGCTGGAAGTAGTCACAAGATGTAAGACGTGAAGAGCATTGGGGAGGGCAGAGAAAATAAAGATTTCACAGTAGCATGTCACTGATAACGTGGCATCTTCCAACCTATTTGGGCATCTGGACCTAGCTGTCCAAACCTGCTCCTGTTCTTCTTCATTTACTTTTTCTGTTCTTGTGGAATTTGCTTTCATTCTCTTTGTCATCACCTTTAAAGTAATCCTGCAAGAATGTCCAAAGGAGGGCTAGAGAGGGCTTGGAGCACAAACCCTGTGAGGAACGACTGAGGGAGCTGGTGGCGTTTAGCCTGGAGAAAAGGAGACTCAGAGGTGATCTTATCACTCTCTACAACTCCCTGAAAGGTGTTTGTGGTGAGGTGGAGGTTGGTCCCTTTCTCCAGGCAACAACTGACAGAACGAGGGGACACATTGTTAAGCTGCACCAAGGGAAACATGGGTTGGATATTAGGAAAAAGTTTTTTACAGGTCGAGTAATAATGTACTGGAATGGCCTGCCTGGGGAGGTGGTGGAGTCACCATCTCTGGATGTGTTTAAGAAAAGACTGGATGTGGCACTCAGTGCCATGGTTTACTTGAGGTCTTAGGGCTGGGTTGGATTCTATTATCTTGAAGGTCCCTTCCAACCTGGTGATTCTGTGTAATGTTTTCCTCCTGCACACGCTGTGAGATAAAGAAATTTTCCTGATTTTCCATTTAACTTACTGTCTTCAATCCTCAACAGAAAAATACTCTCTCTATTCTTTGCTTCACCTCTTAGTTTTTTCTTCATCTGTTGTTAATTTTATTGATACTATTTTGCTCTCAAGCTCACTGAAAACCATTTTCAGGAGACAATATAGAGAATTCAGCATTTTGTTTCATCAGGGATTTATTCAATGGATTCTGATTTCCCTTTGCTGGGAAGTAGCTGTTTCAGAAGACTGCTGCTTAATATATAACAGTGAAGAGACACAAAAAATAAAACAAAAAATTTGGAGTAAGTAAAATAAAAATATGCATCATACTCAGAAGAGGTAGAAAGCTTCCTACTTGTTTTCCCCATGCACAGGGGAAAAATGCAGGAGTTATTTCCTCGGAGATCACCATGAGCTGTACAAGTAACAGCACTGGTTTGTGCATTGTAAAGGTAGCCTTTCAAGATGGAAATACCAGACAGAAGTAATTTCCTAAGAGTGCTGTGGTTGATGGTGGATAAACAGGAGACACTCAGAGCTGAACTAGCAATGAACTCTTCTCTAGGATGTCAGGGCTGGCAAGATGTCAAAGCCCATTATCCCCTCTGGAAAAGCAGAGGGAGATACCAAAGCAGACAGACGCTCCCGTAATGCCTTGTCTAAACTACATTATTTATCTCTGTCGAGATCCTCTGCCTCCCTCTGTGTCTGGCCTGCATGAGGCAGAGCTGCAATGAGCAATCCAAAGCACTCAAATTACAATAAGAGCTGTATTGATAAAAAAGCCATTTTTGGCTTTTTACCTTAGCTGTAATTGTGACAGAAATCTCACAGCTTATGCTCTGCAGCCCAGTGGGCAGATCATGAGTAGATCATTGAAAGTAAGATAAATTCTTACATGTGCAGGCAAATTTTCAAAAGCAGTGCTTGAACTGAGATGCCTTTGCTTTTGCTCAGCCTGAGGTTCCTGTATCTAGACCCAGATTTTTTGCTTCTCTGAGCACTTGAGACTTCTGCTGATCTCTCTCAGAGTCAGGAACCAGCAGTTGCTCTGAAAATTCAGCCTGGGGTGAAATTTGGACCTGCTGTAGTTAAAAGGAACTTTTCCAAGATTTCATTTGATGTAACTGATTCTGAACACTCAAGAATTAAGTGCTTAAAATGAGATGGATGCATTTCCTGGTAGGCAAAATGGAGAAAACTTTTATCCACTTCTGTTAACTGTATTTCAAAATCTGAAAAGAAGCATCTGTGTGATTGGGAAAAAAAACCAAACCAAAACAAAACAAAAAAACCAGTATCAGTGAAATCTTCAAAAACTCAAAAGAAGGATTCCTAAAACATGCCTTATATGCCTTTAATTTAAATTTCAATTGCCTACTTTGAAACAAGGAATTTTTTTTTCTTGTATTTACATAAATTAAAGTTGTTAATACTGACTGTGAAGCCTGGCCCCTGAGGCTCATGGCACATGTGGGCAAAAAAGGGCAAGGCCTCAGACTGTTGAAACAGCCTCTAGTGAAGGAGAGTATTTATCATATATATTTTATTCTAGATATGGCATATAAAACACACATATGCCAAAGTTCAAGTTTGTCACTGCAAGTCTGTTAACTTCCTAAGATAAAAAATAATTATGGGAGAAGAAGAAGCTCTACGAATAACTCTGGGAAGAAGATGCCCTGTGGAAAAGTGTTCTACAGAGCAGAGAGGAATCAATTCCAGACAAGCATAAGAGTGCTCCATTAGCATTTGTGCAGGTCCTAAGCACAAGAATGCAGCTCAATGAGATTTTCTGAATGAGCAGATAAATAATAAGGCTCTTGAGACACATCATTTGCATTTAATAATAGCTAGAAAATGCCTTAATAAAAATGAGCAGTAGAAATCCAGGGACGGTAGCCTGCTCACAAGATAGGATTCTGGATGTGGGATTTCCACAGCTGTCCTAATTTAAGAAAAAATTAATTATACCCCAGAATATCTGGTTTTTCTCCACTGACTGTAAAATGGACTAGAGGTGAGCACTCAGCTGGAACATCCACATTGTACCACTGGGCATAAAAGAGCTTTACCTTCATACAGTAACAGTTTATTACAGCAACCACTTGATTTTTCTTTATATACCTCATTATATTAGCTTAGCCTCCATCTCCATGTCATAATTTCTTAAAGTTTTATTTATCAGGCATTTGGTAGGGCCTTACACTGAATTTCAGTGCTTTCCATCTCATTGTTCTGATGGTTTCTGGGAGTGCATAAGTGATTTTGCTAAGTCCCTCCCATTACTTATGTGGAAAAATGTACAGGATGTCTGAGTTAAATGTTAGATTAAAAATTAGGTAATTAGATTAATGACATTCTGGCCTCTTCATCATGGAATAGTCTTAAATAATCCTTTGCTGTCTCCTCTCTTGGATCAAGCTTTCTTTCAGGAGAATAGCTGCTCTCCTTTGCCATTCCTGGGCTGGCATTACTCACCAGTCTCTGGGCATGAATTCCAAGCCAAACACCACATCCAGTGGTTTCTGTCTGGAGAGGACATGGGTCTTCAATATTCAGCTGTAGTGAAGAACATTATAATAAAGTAAAAATGAATAAAAGATTGCGTTGTTACCATCTTCAATATTTCCATTTCTCCTGAGGTAAGCAGTAGTATTGTCTGTCTACTACCCTTTATCTTATTGCTTCATGGCTCTTATCTCAGACAGTGTTTAATCCAAGCTAGGATCAGAAGATTGCTTTGTAGTCTAATTGGAAATAAAAGAAATAATTCTAATTTTAAAGACTTTTTATAGGCTATGTTTTGTGAATATATCCTTGACAGAGGAACAAGTATTTTTATAAGCTATGTTTTCAGAGTGCTTCAGTTGCTTAAGGGTATTAGCCAGGGCACATTAATTTGCAGTAACATTTTAAAGCTTTAGAACAAGATTCTCCCTGGATATTTGTGCCCTGGTGGATACTGCATAAAGGAAAAGGAATAAGATTTTTTTAGAGTATTTTGTTTTTTTGTACACCCTGAGTTCAGCACTTTTCCTTTGTATTATTGTCTGTAAAACAGATCTCAGAGGTAACTTTACCAAGTGTCTCAGGATTATATTAGCTGCCTCAGTGGACTGTTGTGGGAACATTGCTTTTTTAGAAATGTAGCTTTTACCATTAACTTGTAGAGAGAACAAGCTGAAAGCTGTAAGTGAATGATGCCCTGCCAGGCATGACTCTTGATTGCTGTGACAGGCGATTTGGAATGGAAAGGATGGCGAGTAAGCTGGGGCAGAGAAGCTGAAGTACACATATCCATTACAAGCTTGTTCTTTCTGTAGAAGACATGATGCTACAGAAATGATGCAATGATGGAAATCATGTTTCTAAGGAAAAAGCAGAAAACCAAAGCATTCTGATAGTAACTGTGGTGACATTATGATATTCTGGAGCCACGATAATGTAGGAATGGGGGACGAGGCACGTGAAATATTGCCTCTGCACAGCTATGCCCTCTCTGTTCTAGAAAGCCTGCATCCAGCTGGACCAGCTCCTGGCTCCACGTGGGCTCCTTGCTGTGTGGCATACGGGGCAAAGGGAGTTGCATTATCACAAGGATGCTGCCCTGTAGACTTCTGGTAAGCCCAGTCCTGCCCTATTCCAGCTTTGAGGTCTTTAAAGAATGTGATTCTTGCTTTAGTCCATCAGAAAAATTATGTGCTTGTAGCCCAATGAGATCTACGTGGGAAAAGCAGGATTCTTCTCACCTAATTTATGATGTCTCTGCCTCTGACGTAGATAATCTGCATCTGTTCCACTCACTGTAGACTCCCTTGCAGTCAATGAGGAGGAATAAACACTTTTAGGACATGAATCATCTGATGCATTTTAGACATATACATTAGAGCTGGATCACTTCCACTGTACCACTGCCTATTTCCTCTCTCTATTTCATTATAGAGAGAACTTGGCTCAGAAATAGATGTCACCATCTAAAGTTAGGTGGGATGAATCCCACACAGACAGCCTGTTGTAGATGTGCTAACTGAATGGGAGACTCATGAGCATCTTTTTTTTCATGAGGAGAAAGCCTAGAAAAGGACTAAGAAGGGGGCGATGACCATGTTCTAGAAAAATCTGTGTATGGTGCAGAGAATGGAAAGTGAGTGCTGGAAAGAGCTGGAAAAGGGGATAAATACTGCATTGAGATGATTGCAGCTGATAACAAATTATTCAGAACAGTCTAATCTAAAGCTGACTGGAAAGAGCTGTAGCAGAATCTCATAAAACTGTGTGACTAGCTAATAAAGTGACAAATGAAAATTAATGCTCATAAGTGCAAAGTAATGCAAATGGAATAAAAATAACTCAAACTATTAACACATATTAACAGGCTCTAAATTAGCTATTACACTCCAGGAAATAAATTTTGGAGTGATTGTGAATAGATTTCTGGAAGCATCTGATCCATGCTCAGGGGAGGTCAAAAGAACAAATGAAACACTACAAATTATTGAGAAAGGGATGGAGTAAACCCAGAAAATGTTCTTATGTCACTGCATAAATTCACAGTGCTTCCACAGCTTGAAGGAGAGTACAGTTCTTCCCCAGCAGCCTCAAGGCAGGTATAACAAAACTGGAGATGAGATAGAGAAGGGCTGCAAGGTGATCAAAGATATTCAACAAAGACAGACTTTGGCTTTCCAGTCTGAAAAATAGATGGATGAGAAGATAATATGATAAAAGCCTGTAGTACTATAAATGGTTTAGGGAAGGTGAATTGGGAATCCTTACCTGCAATTTTTTTTTGTCCTTGGGGTGGACGAGATATCCAATGATATTATCAACAATGAATTAAAAAAAAAAAAAGAAACACCACAAAAGGAAATATATTTTATAATATTCAAAATTAGGTCATAGCACTCTTTGCAAGAAAAGGCCTACAAGGATTAAAAAGTAGATATTAGATGAAATAAAAAATATCAACTTTCTGAGTATTAAACATTGTGGTCCAGTAAAAGTTCCCAAATATCAGCTCCTAAACAGCTAATTGCTGGAAAGCTGCATTTATTTTACCACTCTACTTGTATTATATAATGGAATACCTCTGTTTCCTGAAATACTGGCTAGTAAGTGCTGTTGAGTCCATGTTCTGGGCTAAACTGGCATGTAACCTGATGCAGTAAGAAATGTTGGAGGAGGTCAACACCATAGAGGATGTTGGTACCATGGGCTAGGAAGTCTGAGCTGAGCAGGGAACAGCTGTCGACTTCCTTGGGCATGAGCCTGGCGTAAAAAAAAAATGTGAAAGAACTCCACTGAAAGGCCAACAAGATGTGGCAATGTAGGTTTCTATCATGGGAAAAGCCATTTGACCTGGGAAAACAGGTGTAATTTATTGTTCTTTTTTGTTCTTTCTAGTTCAACATTATTGTGAAGGCAGAGATCTTAGCCTTAGCTGAGGTGCATTCTGGGTTACTGGCTGTATTTAAGTTTCATATCAAAACCTCTGGACTTGCTTGAAAGGGGCTGCACTTTGGGCACAAAGGGCTCAGAGCAACATGGACAGCTGGGGCTGCATTGCAAAGCAACTGGAGCATTGCTTCCCAAGGACTGCAGGATGGACTGTCCCATCTCTCCCCTCCCACAGTCACTATGAACAGTCCTGGACATTTAAAGGCTGAAGTAAATACAACAGAGTCAGACTTATTCCTTTCCTAAAGGTGCAGTCTGTTAAAAACTAAGGTAAGAAACACTAAAAACCTGAGAGCAGAAATGCAGTTTTCTAATAGGATAACTGGGTGGTGGATCATGATATCTTCAGGAGAGTTAGATCATGAGTGTAACTTTTCTCCCTGACTGTGACTGGACACTGTGGGAAGGCTTCAGACCTGACTGTGTGCTGAATTGCTTATTCCATAAATGTTGTTTACATTATAATGATAAAATTAGGATGGCTAAATGATGTGACTAAAAAACCCCTCAATTCTTCTATTGTTTACATTTTTTTGTCTACAGACATGGATTTTTCTTTGCCTGGTATTAGCATGCAGAGCTGGAACTAAGTCTTAACCTCTTCTTACTGCATTCAGGAAATCAATTTGTTTTGCTAAAATGAAATGGACATGCAGTCTCAAGCAGCTGCATTCGAGTGTGACTGGAGATACTCACAACTTCACCAAGGTATCAAAAAGTGTTCTTACTGCCTGCATTCTTCTGAAGGGAATAAAGTAATTTAGAAAGTGTCATACTGAGTCTACTGAATTGATGGCAGTCTTCAGCAGGGTCTGGGATTGCACCCAAAGGGTCATTCTGTGTTGAATAGTAGGATATTAAAAAAAAAAAAAAAAAAAAAAAAAAAAAAGAGAGAAAATGCATTGTGATATTTAATCAAAATCCATTTATCTCTCCAGAATCACATCTGCAGCTTCCAGTGATCATCATCCTTCCCATGCTTCCCCCACTCCATTAACATTCAGCAGAGGAAGGATGGGTGTCCTTTCTGCATTATCTAGTACCTACAGGCCTGTTCACTTGATTCCTATTCCAAACCTTTCAAAACCTCTCTTCCTGGTGATGCTGCCAACCACATGGGCTTTTAGATTCCTGGTGAAGTTGTCAGGACTAGTATAAACTAATTTGAATTTATAATTTCTTTCAAATTAGGGCAGATTTGGCTTGGCAGCCTGTGGGATGTGATAAACATGGAATTCCAGCAGCAGTAAGTGTCATTTCAAGATGCATACAAATAATGTAAAGCTAACCTTTTATTTCACAGCTTTGTTTATCATAACCAAATTATAATAATTGTAAGTATAGATTATAAAGGAGTTCTGCTCACACTGAATGACAATCAAGGCCATGTAACATGGTAATTTTGTTTTGTGGTAAGGTTACACCTGTTATTTTGCAACCTTAACCTAAGGAAAGTGACACGTGCCCATGGAGTCTTACTTCTGCACTGCAGCTAAAGCCATCACACACATCATTGGAGCAGGAGTTGAGTCCCATCCATCATCTAGGCAGGAGTGGTGAGATGAAGGATATGGAATATAAAGTGACAAACATCATTTGGGTGAAAAATCATGGTGGGAATCAGTGTGTTGTCACTTCTTGCCTTCCAGTGTACCATGAGGAAATCTGCATCTGTTATGCAAGCATTTTATCAGCAGAACCTTAGCATAAAGTATACATCAAGAAAATGTTGAAAAACTAAGAAGTTTTCCTTGGAGATATCAGGGGAGTTTGTTAGAAGCAACAGAGTTTTACAGCTTCCTTGCCAGACTTGATTTTGAGAAAGTGAATTTCTACACTTAAGCCCAAAACACTGTGACACCTGTCTCCTCCTCTTGATTCAACAATCTTCATATAGAAAATATTTGGCTGTTTTCAGGATTTTTTTTTTCCTGGCTGAAGTTGAGGAAGCTCATAAACCCCCCACTGAAATCAGGAGGTGTTGCAAGGGCATTTCAGACACTCAGGTTAATGCACCTAAAATCAGTTTCATTGTTTCTACAAAGTGTTACCTATAAGTACAGCATTATAAATGCCCATAATTGTAAATGATTTTCATCTTTAAGGCTTTAACAGTACTACTAACACAGATATTCTCTGATTCCTAAAAAGCGCTTTCATGATCTCTAGTTTGCTTTCGATGAAAACCTTGAGATTGAAGCCTATGATCCCCTTCCTTGTTTTCCAGTAGCTTTACTTTTCAAGGATGGTTTTGAATTCAACCTCTTATTTAGGTGCTTTTTCTTCTATTTTCCTTACATGATATTTCCTCTCCCCATCTATGTGATTTGGATGCTTTTCAGGTCTGATTTCAGTGTAGGCAATTTTCTCGAGAGAGCTTCAACACTGCATTCTACAGAGAATATGTACAGCATTTTTCCAAGGTGCTTAACTTCATATATGCATCAGAGATGACACGATAACAACTTTGAAGTCATTACTAAAACCCTGGTCTCCTTTCACTTGCCTCCCTAGAAGTAAAGTAATTTCGTTGCATTCCATGGTTTCTCATCCCTGACTGCCAGGCACAGAGCAAATGGTTAATGCTTTTAAAATAGGAAAGCTGAGTGTCCTGGGTTGTAGTATAGGATTAGCACAAAGTATTCCATC
>VZSR01000920.1:2506910-2531800 GCA_013398615.1 Brachypodius melanocephalos
CAGTTTGGATTCCTCCTTATTCATGGCCTTCTTGCTGATTCTTTCAATTTGTTCCTTGCTGGGTGTGGGATATGTCTCTATGGCTTACTGCAACCATTTCATTCTGTGTAAAATGATGGCTACATGCTGCTACTGGCACCTGCAGATGGGGAATTCTGTCTGGATACTGATTTTACACATTTTACCTGAAATGCATAAGAATGTTATAAAAAGACGTCTTAGATGCATGTTATAGCTGGAACACAAAGGGCTAAAAATCTAGCTGCAGTTATGTATGAAGGAACAGAAAAAATAAAACAGAAGGAACAAAAATCAGGACCATTCTCAGTGAATTTAGCTAAGAACCACGAACAGCTGTTTTTCTGGGTGCTATACTCTATCAAGGAACTTATGTGTTTTGTGGAGTTATTTTCTGTTTGTTTGTTTGTTTGTTTCCCTCATATATCCAAACAAAGTAATTTAGGAGTGACTCAAGGAAAACAGAATCACTTCTTTCCAGTCAGTTAAAAAGGAAGGTATCAAATTTTTCTGCTCTAAGTGTGCCATTTCTGTGCATTTAAATGGGTAAATACACTAAGATCACTATAAGCCTTTCAGCCAAACTTTACCCATCTCTTTGTTCTCTCACTCTTTTCAGCCATATAGATTTTCCTAATATCCGTCCTTTCCTTTTGTTTACTCTGACTCATTGATTACACATTACTAATGGTTTTCTCTGTGCTTCAGTTTCTCCCTTTGTGAAATGAGGAACATCTATTTTTGCTGTTGTGTCAAGGTAATAGATTTATTAGGAATACCTCAGCTAGTCATTGATACATTCCCATTAGGAGGCAGCTCCTTAAATCAAACCAGAGGTACTACTTCTCTGTGCTCTGAGGCACTGTAATTTGAGGTGTTCAAATATCGCTCCTATTTTAGGCTATCTTCAAAGAAAGTGAAAATACTTACATTAGAGAAGTAAAGTGTTCCTGGGGAGAAGGTGGCTAGCTTGTTTGTAAATGAGATAAAATACACAAAATTTAGAATATCTTGAGATAGTGATTTCTATCAGAAAGTAAAATCTAACAGTATCAATTGTGTTTTTCTCTTGATAGTGTGTGTGTCTATGCTTGCTCTGAATACTGCTTTCAGTAACTTATGAGAATTATAAAAGCAATGGAGAAATAGGCACTGGATTTGGGTGATTTAGTAAAAGCATTGCCAGCAGGTCAAGGGAGGTGATCTTGCCCTTCTATTCAGCTCTGGTGAGGCTGCATCTGTATCCAGTTCTGGACTCCTCAGGACAAGGAGACATGGAGATCCTGGAATGGGACCAATGGATGATTAAGGGCCTGGTGCATCTCGCTTATGAGCAAAGGCTGAAGGAGCTGGGCCTGTTCAGCCTCAAGAAGAGATGATTGAGAGGGGATCTCATCAGTGAATGTAACAGTATTGGTTTTGCATGGCCAGGTTTGGTGGCAGGGGGCTACAGGTGGCTTCTGTGAGAAGATGCTGGAAGCTTCCTTCATGTCTGGCAGAACCAGCCCTTGGTGGCTCCAAGACCAAGGTGCTACTGAAAAAGGCTGTGCCAGTTCAAAATTATGGTAACACCTCTATGACAACATTCTTAAGAAGAAGAATTTTAAAAAGCTAATGTGCAGGTATAATTGCACATCAGGGGAAGGACTTTTCTCCCTGAGCAGTGGCAGAAAAAATGTGTGATGAACTCACCATAACACTCATTCCCTGTCTCTCTGAGTTGCTGCAGGGGAGGAGGTAGAGCTGGGAAGGAGGGAGAGGTGGGGGGGATGTTGTTTTTTAAGGTCTCATTTTACTTCTCATTGTCCTGCTCTGGTTTTATTAGAAACAAATTAATTTAATATCTTTAATTCAAGCCTGTTTTGTCCATAATGGTATTTGGTAAGTGATCTCTCCCAGTCCTTATCTCAACTCATGAACCCTTTGTTTTATTTTCACTCCCCTGTCCAGCTATGGAGTAGAGTGAGAGAGTGGCTTTGGTGGGTGTCTGGTATCCAGCCAATGTCAGCCCACTACAAGTACCTGAAGGGAGGGGTCAAGAGGATGGAGCCAGGATCTTTTCAGTGGTGCCAAGCAAAAGGACAAGAGGCAACAGGCAGAAACCAAAGCACAGGAATGTGAGGAAGAATTTCTTTTCCATGCAGGTGATCAAGCACTGGAACAGATTTCCCAGAGGGGATGTGGAGTCTCCCTCACAGGAGATATTCAAGAGCTGTCTGGACACAACCCTGTGCCATGTGCTCTGGAATGACCCTGTTTGAGCAGGGAGGTTGGACCAGATGATCCACTGTGGTCCCTTCCAACCTGACCCAGTATGTGATTCTGTAATTTGTGCATGAAGTATAGAATAATGGTTGAGGTTAGAAGGCACAACTGGAAGTCGTCTAGTTCAAGGTCTCTGTTCAAATACGGTCACCTAGAGCTGGTTGCCCAAACCACCCAAGTATGGGCAGGCTACATAGGTGGCCTGCACTCAGATGCTTGCTCCACATATGGAATATGAGTCTTCTCTTGAGGGCAGCCTTGGCAAAGCTCAAAAAGTCAGTGCTGTTCAGGCCTAGCCTTGAAGAATGAGCAAACAAACTCAGCAGACACACTATGAACTAAGCCTCATCCTCTCAAATGTAGAGGGAGCTAATCTGACATGGTCATTTATCATGAGTATTCATGGTCTATGGCTGTGATATAGCCTCCTCCCTGTACAAACAGAGAGAAAGAAACTCTCAGTTAACTCCTGCTTCACAGGAACATTTGGACTTGCTCATTTGGCCAAAGCTACGTGGAGAATCTCTCAAGGAGAGTGTACTTCCCCTCCTGTCTCTCTCCTGCAACTGCCTAAAGCCTCTGAAGCACAGTGAGTGCTTCATCTCCTTTGTTAACTGCCTGCAGACTGCTCGTTAGACAGCTCTGTTCACAGCTGAGCCTGGCTGTTCACCAGGAAGCTAATGTTATCCAAATTTTGGTTCAAAATAGAATGAATTAGAGGCATTTAATCTCAATTTCAGTCTTTGCTTGTTTTCCTCCAAGCTGCATAATTGAGCTGCCATTTCTAAATCATTGTTCCCAGCTTCTTGTCACTTAACACCTCTAGCATTTTAAGCAGATTAATCTTGAATCCTTTATTGTGTAACCACATTTCAACTGGAAATAGCAGCAAATCCTCGCCATTCCGAATCTCATCTTTGCATCATATGTAGCCAGTGTTATCGCTGCCAAGTAAAAAACCAAGTAAGGATGAGTGTGTAGTGCTCCCTTGCATTGAGTGGATAAAGAGGGGAAGGAGTCTCCTCTGCACATGCAGAGAAGTGGGATAGCACACTGTTAACAATCTACTCTGAGTGGCAGTGGCTGGGCTTCCCTCTGAGAGCTGAAGGGGACTCCTGTATGGCTTCTTCCACATCTCTAACTTTATCAAAGTTGACACCTTACTTTATGTTATTAAATATATACAACTTTGTATGTTATTAAAATGAATCTCATTTGTATGGGAGGCTATAATTAGTGCAGAAATAGCAGAAGCTGGATTAGTTATGGTAAAACTGTGAAACAGCAAGGAGGAATGTGGGAGAAACAGGTACTGTGATCCCCACCACAGGCTGGGAGTTTTGTGAATCCATACCTTACAAAAGATGTTATGTTACTACCAAACAGTGGACTTAATTTTATTTTATAACTTTATAAAATTTCACTTTAACTGTTCTTCCACTGTCTCCTATCTCTTGTTGCAAACAGGGATGTTGAAAAAAACCCAAACCCAACAACCCAGTATGACAGGGAGAGAGACCATTAATAGTAGACCTGTATTACTTGGGAACTGTGTTGAAGTCATGAAGGCGCAGAGACTCAAGAGATCTAGATCCCCACAGGATCACTTCATCTAAGGTATGAAAAGTACATGGCAAAATGGGATCAAAGGCTAAATTTTATGATTTGTCTTCTTCAATTAAGGGAAACTGTCTGTTAATATGTAACATAAGGCGTATCAACTACCTGCAAAAATGGCAATGTCAGGTAAAAGGTACACATACTCCCACCTCAGCTGTGAATCTTTAAAGCCAACACTGGAAAATTCAAAATTCCTTTGGTTTAGAAAGCACTTTGCCAAGATTGTGTTCCTATCTTTCGTGCAATGCTGCCTGTGAAGAAATCAGTTAAGGAGTGAAAAGGCACACAAAGCTGGTTGCTGATGGAAAATATATGAGAAAATGATGTGGGAACTGAATAGAGGACCTGGAAATTCAGTTCACTGTTGTGGTGGAATGGGAAAATTCTCTAGGAGGAGAAGATTGTCTCTAGAATGAGGTTTGGGCATTAAGATGGTAGAGAAGAAAGATGAGGTTTTAGAAGGGTTTCAGTTTCAGGTTGATGAGGGTTTGGATTTCATCTGTGGAAGGAAACAGTACCTAGAAAAAGACTGTGGGGTTTTCTCTTCCCTGTCTGCCCCTGTAATCTTCCAAGGACTGACAATCTCTGCCTCCTGTTGTCACAACCCCCTTGCACACACGGGCACTTCCCATCCCAGCTGTCCCTGCAGACGCTCGCTTTTACCTCGTCATTCTCCACCTAATTCCCTGCTCATCCTCGCGCACGTTCTCACCACAAACAGCGGAGAGAAAAAAAGACGTATGAAAGGTGTATGGCAGCAACACTGTGAGAAACGTGCGCTGGAGATACGGGCCGAGCCCTTCAGCAGCACTGCCGAGGAAAGGCGCTCTGCCGCCCGCTGGCTCTGCTGCCGGCGCCAGCCCTTCCGCAGCGGGCAGGGCGCTCGGGGCGAAGGGGCCGCGGAGCTGGGAACGATGGCGGAGCTCAGCGGCTTTTTCCGCACAAGGCCGGGGGGACCGCCAGAGGCCGAGTCCTCCCCGAACACCGCTCAGGGCCTTCCCCGATCCCGCCCGGGTTCTTCCCCAGACACGGCCCGGGGCCTCCCCCGATCCCGGCCGCCCTCAGCGCCTGGAGCCGGCCCCGCCGGCAGGTGGCGCTGCCCGATCCTGCCGGCAGGTGGCGCTGCCGCCATTTGTCCGTTTTGTTTCCTCACCATGTAAAGCTGAGGGAGAGAGAAAGCCTCCAGACGCATTTGACGGATTTGAGAAAATTAAAGTTCAGAGCAAGCAGGGTGGCAATGAGGACAGTCATAGAACTGTAGAGTCATAGAATGGTAAGGATTGGGAGGTCCATCAGAGACCATTTAGTCCCAAGGCCCCTGCTGGTCAGTGACACCTCCCACTATCCCAAGTTGCTCAAGGCCTTATCCAACCTGGCCTTGAACACTGCCAGGGGTGAGGCATCCACAGCTTCTCTGGGCAACCTGTTCCAGTATCTGACCACCCTCACAGTAAAGAATTTCTTCCTAATATTTATATTAATAACCCAAATTTCCCCTCTTTCAATTTGTACTCGTCAATCCTGGTCATTCCAAGGCATCACTATCACTACAGTTCCTGACAAGAACTTTATGTCATTTGTGGGTGTTTCTGTATATTATAAGGACTGGTTTCGGCTGGGGATGTGCTCTGACAATGCCAAGGAGGCAGAAAACAAACCCTGTGACATTGGCCTGGATGCTCAATAAAACCGTAGTGGATTCAGTGTGAGGATGAGCTTGTGGAAGGGTCCCTGTCAGAGCTGCCCACCTCCACAGGCCTTGGATTCATCTGGAGATACTTTAATGTGTGTTTTTCTGGTGCTTGGACTGCTTGGTGTTGAGATTTCCAGCTGGCACCAGCTGTATGCCAGATGGGACTTGATGTGTATTTACACTGACATTTCGAGGCTTCCTGTGGAAGCTGGTCCAAGGAAGCTGAGTCCTGCCACTGATGGTGCTGCAGTCAGATCCTGCTGACCCTGACTGGAGAAACTGGCAAGGAGTTCATGTTACTACCCCAAGGCCTTGCAGCAGGTAACCCGCTGATATCTGTTTGTCTATTGGTTTCTCTGTCCTCTCAGCAGTGGAGTTCAGCCACGTTGTCCTCAGAGACTAATAGTGGTAGTGACATTTCTACTGGTTTTCCATAACTTTTCAGCAGACCTGAAATTGGCTAACCATGTGAGATAAGAGGAAAAAATGAGATTTATCTTTTCCTGCATTAAAATCTTTAAAATGTCAGACAGCTTGATAAGGAGGGTGAGACTTTTCACTTTAAGAAATATACTTCAGAGTAAAGGTTTGTTTCTATGACACAGCTAAAAGGGAATTAACAGTAGGAAATTAGTCTTTAAGAGCAGCCCAAGGTATCAGGAGGGAGATAATTTAAATAAGGGTAACATTTTAACTGGCTCTAATTTCCAGAGTTTCATCTGTTTTGTATAAAACTGCCTAGAACATAGCTGCTCTAAAATGAGTCTTGTGTTTCATGCCTATGCACTGTTCCATGTGAATAATATGTTTAAAAGGATGCAACATGAGAAAAAAAACTGGCCAGACTTACTAATATAGACTTCAGCAAAGTCAAATTATTCAGTTATGTTTTCAGCTGTCTATAAAAACATATGGTAATCTGCATTACTTTTTTTTTGTGTTTTAGCCTATTCCTCTCATGGCAGTCCAAAAAATACAATATTAGCAAAAGGAGAGGAAAAAAAAAAAAAGAAAAAGCTGGCTGTTATGGCTACATTATAAAATTACTAATAAGGTTCCTTAAAAATAAACTTTGTAAGATTACTTTAGACTTCTCAGCTGACAGTGATTATAGTAAGTTATGGTATTGACCATGGAGTTTAGAGGATGCTCACCTTTCTGTAGGCCTAAAGGCTGCTTGAGGAAAGATGCAAGAATTTAACTCCAATGCAGTATCAGTCATTATCTTCTTTGAGAGAATCAGAAACATATTTTTCTACCATGGTAGAGGTTGTAGTCTTAGAATTCAGAAAATTTATGCAGCTACAGGATGCTCCTTTCATCCCATTCAGGCGAGCCTGCCTTACAATGGTGTGTCCTAGATTTGGATGGGGATTTTCAGTTCGGTTTTCAGGAGCAGCTGCAACCATGAGGCAGCTTTTTAGCTGCAGTGCAGCACAGGTGTACATTAACGCTAAAGTCCCGTGGTGGCAATCAGATCATTAACAAATTGACTCATGTAGTTTCAAGACTTTCTTCCACCTCATTTTTACTCGTTGAAAAATGCTCACCTCCTGTTTGAAAAGTCTTTCTCCGTCACTAGAGGACACTATTGAACAGAAAATGCCGCACTTGAGCACTCAGATGAGAGATTGCCTGTTCCCAAGTGCCAGAAACTCGGAGAGAAATTCAGTTTTCAGCAACTGATTTAAACTCAGCTTCTCAGTTTTTTTTTTTTTCTTTTTCTTTTTTTTTTTTTTTTTCCTACCTGTACTGTCACTTTACTATCCTTACTCTACTCCGCTGGGAAAAAACCCACTGGAATCATGTCAGCCAAGTATCAGACCTATTTCATTGTTTCCCTCACAGTTTCATTCACTTAAACAATGGTATGTCAGCCTGACATAACAGCAGTTGTGCCAAAAGACATGGTGTAAACAGAATACTAGGTAAAGGGAATTTCCTCCATGAGTATGAGGATGGCTTTCTCATTTTATTTGTGAGTGTTACTAATCTCTTTCTTCAATCCCGTTTCTTATCCTTCATTTCAAGATCCAGAGAAAATTAGCAAGAGGATTTCAAAGTTTCATCTTGAAAAAAACTTGTGTCTTTCCTATGGAAAAAACCAACAAAATTTAACATATGACAAATAGCAGACACAAGAAATGTGTGTCTAAACAGAATGAGAGCTGCTGAGTAAAAGTCTGAGGAGACTGAGGGCTTTGGTGTATTTACAGCAGACTACTCCATCCCACTGGTACTAGCTTGCAGTATGAAACACCTTTATTTTGGAAACGATTTTGTGATTTGATGTAGCTGTCTGCTTATAGAATCTGGGAAAAATTCCACATGCTACACCCTGTAGACCTTTTCTAAGAAATGTAATAATGTTTCCTCATATAGGGAGGAAGAGATGTGATGACCTAAGGCATGTATTGCTGAAAACAAGGATGTGGTTTATCCGGTACTGTCCATCTGGTGTCTTTCATAAGGCAGTGTTAATATAACTAAGTTTGTAGAAGACCAGAAGCAAAAGCAAATGCTTCAGGGACTGCAATAATGAAACCCTTTAACCAGTTTTGTTCTGAACACAGTAAGATTGTAATAGATGGCTGATAGCCAACACTCAGCGGTGTCAAAGAAAGCAAACAGATGATGAAAATAAATAGAGAAAAATGCTTATGCTGAGTTTGAGACATTGAGACTGAAGAAGACATAGATCAAAGGACTACAGAGAACTGCACAAACCTATGCTTTGAAAATAATCTTGCAAACCACTTGTAAAAATATATTTTGTAGTAGTCTGGCTTTCAGTAAAAAGATGGAATAAATCACTTTGCCTATATTTTGGTAGTTTAAAAATTGTATGCTATTTATGCAACAAATTTTTGGAAGTGACTGCTTATGCACAAGCACTGATTTCTCTGGAAAGCAGTATAGGTTAATTATTTATTGAGTGAGGTAGAGTGCCAAGATACAGTTTGTGATTCTTTCTTCAGACACAAGACTGGCTAGTTTCTATGTCCTTTTCCTCTCCCTATAATGAGGCCTTATAGAGTAGCGGTCTTGTGAAGCATGTGTTAGCTTCAAAACTTAGGAAACGGCTCAAACCCACAGCAAATTGAAATACTGTGTGAGCTGGCACAGGCAGGCCACAGGAAGAAAACCAAAACCATGTATGAAATACAAAGAGTAAATCAATTTTTGTTACCTCTCCAGCCAGGGGGATTCCCAAGGCAGCACCTGGCCAGAGGCACACAGGCAAGGATGTACCATGGAGCACTGTCCATGCTGGATGATGACCAAACCTGCCCTTCTGGATTCCTTAAGATGTAATTTACCACCGTGCTTTGGTCTTTCCCACACCAAGGCTGGAATCTCAAGCATGTTTGATAGGGTGCCTCTAAGTCTATCACAGGTCTGTGTTATCCAAACACAGGTATTTTTCTTGTCCAACACATGAGGCCAAAGAACAATTAGTAAGGTATATGTGGTTTTGGCACCCCAGCTGCAAGTTCTTGAGTGTATTTAGAATCCTCCTCACTAATCTTCCATTATTTTTCCACAAATACTGAAGCTGAGGCTAAAGAGGAGAGTACAACTGGATGTTCCCAGAGTATGTTGTGACTCCATGTTGTGGCCTGCACAGCTGCCAGTGTAGAGGACAGTCTGTGCAAAAATCCTCAGCTCTGCTCAGTCCTACACTGCAAAGCGTGGTGAGAGTCTGCTCAGGTATTGTTTTTTCTCTTGGCACAGTTATGTACTGGGCTGTAAGAGGATCCTGAAACCTTCCAGCTGGTATTTGCAGGGTCATTTACGGAAAATTGGTATCCAGACCCTTTAGCTTCCCGTCAGATCTCAACTGGCTAATTTGTTTGAACTTCCTCTTCTTTTTTTTTAACAGTGTCTGAATCTAAGGCTCAAAGAAATAAAGTAAAAAAAAAAACCCCAGAAAACAAACGAACAAAAAAAAACTGAGAGGAAAAAAGTAAGAATACAAGATCAGAGAGTTCATAGGACCCTTTATAAGTCAGCCACTGGATTACAGAAATGCCACAAGAGCATGGTATGTTACCTGGGTCTTTTTCTCTCTTTATATACAAACTGCACTGCCCAATTCTCTCTGTACATAAGCAGTCATAAGAATGCTCTGGTCTGACCTGTGCATTTTCTGTGTTCCTTTTGCTCAGTTTAGTGGGTGAAATTTGGGCAGCGTCCCACTGAATAATACGTGTGTCTTTTAATAGCATTCACGTGTTGCTTTGCGTAGGCACTGCCAGAAGCCAGTGCTAATGAAAGGCCTGCACATTTGTGACACCCAGTAGAGACAAGTATGTGGGACTACTGTGTGTAGAGCTGTGTCAAACCTCTTGTGTGAAGTTGTTCTGGTTTGGGGCAAATTTGGGAGGAAACCTCCGAAGGGGTCCCTCTAGAAAGAAAAGTCAACCCGCCCCTCCCCCCACCGGTTCGGGAGATGTAAATCTTTGCGAGAAGTGGAAAAAACTGTTAATTTAACATGCAAAGTATTCACAAAGGTGAGAAAATGAATAATATTGAACAATGAAACCTCCTGTTGTTCTGAAGAGGTGGCAAGTTCAGGCAGTCCTTCTGTGGGTCGGAGAGAGCCCTTTCCGTGGGTGCATCCCCGGCTCTCTCTCAGACCCTCTGGGGCTCGGGTCCGGTGTCCCGGCAGCAGCGCAGCTTGGGGAGCCCTTGGACGATTGTCCTGATTCCCGGACCGAACAACAGCTGAACACTTCCAAAAAGCTTCTGGCCTCAGCTAACTGAAAAAACTAAAGGCAAAGGAGAGCTCTCTCCTGCTGTCCGTGCTGCAGAGAACACACCGAGAGAGAGCTGAAGCTCTTATCTCTATGTTTTTGAATACAGCCACGAAAAAATTCCACCACTTTTCCTTCTCCCCCACTTTGCCCTTGGATCTAGTTTTAAAGGCACAAAACTTATTTCTGGGGTAAACAGACGAATGGGGATACAATTCAGCATCATAAAGTAACCCCAGGACAGAAGTGCAAACGACACAGACTTTTAAGGAGTCAGCAATTACAGAATAACCTCTTCCGTGCTTTCATTTAGATGAGCAGCTAATGTGTGTGTATATCAAAAGCTGCCAAAATAGCAACAAAATAAGGCATCGAGATCATCAGTGTATTTGGCTTCTACCTCTTTTATAGGCACTGGAGTTAATTTTCGTAGTTGGCACCAGTTACATCTGTTTTCTTTCCAGCCTCTTCACTTCTGAGTTTGGTTGGTTTTGTTTGTTTGTTTCCTTTGCTTTTTGATGTTGTTTGGTTGGTTGGTTTGTTTTAAAAATTTTTTTACTCCTGGGTCATAATTTATTTGTTACAAGTGTATTTGGAGATTTTCTTCTCTGAAATACCCCTGCCTTGTAATGACATTAGCTGCAGAGAGATGTTAACCTTTGGTTAATTGCTAAATATTTTTAAAAGGCATGCCCTTCTGCACTCTCAAAGCAGTGCCAGTTCATTTAATTGTGCAGTAGACCCCATCCCTCACTTGTGCTTGTATATGAGAAGAGAAAGAGATGGATCATCCTCCATTACAGATTTAGCTGCGGGATGAGGAGCAGAGAGGAGGAAAACTTAGCTGCCAGATTTATATAACTGGATGCATGCCACTGCAGTCTCTGCAGCACAGGCCACATGCCAGATCTCTTTCTTAGCCTCGTAAGGCAATTGATTAAATCAAGTTAGCTTCTGTATGATCCTTAACTTTTCTTCTTGCTGGCTCCCTTTTATCTAATTTTCTTCCTTGCATTGCTGACTGCGAAAGTGGCAGAAATAGTGTTTTTGTGTGGGATTTTTTTTTTTTTTTTTTTTTTTTTTTTGTTAGTTGGAACAATATGACAGTAAAGAATATCTGCCTAGGACATATTGCCCTGATAGAAATTCTATACAGTTACTGCAGGTTGTGTCCTCCCACTTGTGTTTCCTGACTGATCTTTCAGCAGGCTCTGTGCTGATCTGAATGGCTGGTAGAGCAGGAGAAATGCCTGGGTGGTTGTGCAGCACCACAGGCAGTGCTGTTGAAAGAATTCATATTCTCCAAGCCTTTTGGTAGTGCCATGTCTGATGTAGCTGGAGCAGGTGATCAGTTCTCCAGAACTTTGAGCTGGATTTGCTTAAAACCTTTTCTTACATTGAACTCTCAAGGTTCTACAAGATTTTAAATTGACATATCAGAGTTTATGAGAGTATCCATTAGAATATTTAGCATATATTTTTTCCTTAAATAATGAAATCTGAAGGTGACTAGAGATGGAATAAAGTAATTGCATATCCTTCTGTCACTGCAGTTAGAGTCTTTTTTCCTTCAGGTTTCAGACAGCTCAGTAGCTTCCTGGAATGCAGCAACTCTGTGAAGTCCTTTCTGATCCATGTAAAGTTTCTCTTCCATGACTTCAGAGCTTGGAGCATCAGCTCCCCTGCTTTTCCCAACAGTCTCTTTTCTTGTGCTGCAGGCACTGAGCTCTTTGCTAAGCCACTTCTCTTCTTGCAGCACCTTGTAGACTCTGGATTTTTCTCTACTTCAAGTTTGGTGACAAGGTAATAGCACAGACATGGTAATAAGTGGAAATATGTTAAAATTGATTGGTTCTGGATAAAAATTATCCAAATTTTGCAAGAACACCCACTCTGAAATGAAATGACGTCACTCCTGACTGGTGATAGCTCCCATGGCTACATTAAATCTTCTTAATTTTACACAGGAACTCTTAGCATTCTTCCAGGTCATGATCCCAAAATCTGTGGTAGATGGCTCCCCTAAGTCCCATGACAAGATTTTTTTAACCTTACTCTTTCTGTGTAGGACTACTTATGAGTAATTTTTACGATTCTCTGATTTTCATTTCCTCTCCATTTGAAACTTCTCCTGATGCTTTCCTGAAGCTGGAGGAAGTTGTCCATCATTTTTCCATTCTCCTCTGTGGTTATAGTTATTCCTGCTGTGTAGCTCAATGCTTGCTATGAAATGTTAACTAAGAGTGACATTTTTAGTGGTTGCATGTGGCCCACCTACTGCTGTTTTGAGTCCCTAAATCTGTTGCAGAAAAGTCTTGGTATTGATTGGAACAATACTAAGAAGAAATTTATTGCTGATGGGAACATGTACAATGGGGCTTTTTAAAAAATGTGGTTTTTACAGAGAAGAAAATGGTAGAAGCAAAAGTATTTTCAAAAAGAGTATGCATTTCAAACACGGAATTGTAAACACAATAAAATATAATTTATTCTTTAATTTTGATATTCTGAACACAGAAATTTTCAAATGTGTTTCTGGTGCAATGAACTCAATGTCATATCTTGTCCTTGGGAATAATAATTTGCATTACTAAATATGGTTTCCAAATTCTCCCAAATTAAAGTTTCTATTATAGAAGTGAAACACTGAGGTTGAATTTGAGCAATAGAAAACCAGAATGGAAATTTACCAGCAGATTTAGTAACTGCTGGACTGGATTTGCAGGTGCAGATATTCAAAAGTTGCACGGACAAAGCCCACCATGTACTCTAGGGAGCCCTGCTTGAGCAGGGAGGTTGGACCAGATGATTTTCAGTGGTCTCTCCCAGCATTACTCATTATGTGCTTCTGCGAATACTATGAATTCTTAATTCAGGACCTCAGCATTTCTGTGGCAGTACAAGCAAGATAACATCTTATTTTCCTGTTCTTTATGGAGGAGATGGTTGACCAGTCTAAAAGTCACCCTGGAATTGGTACCCAGTTGAGGATCTTGTTGACTTTGTAAAAGGTGTTGGCCCACTCAAGAAATAAATCATCATGCCAACTTGGAGATGTGCGACCAAATTTTAATTGGAGTAACAGTAATCTTAAAAAAAATGCCCAGATAAAAACTTACTATAGAAAACAGACCATAATATGGGCTTCTGTATTCATTTAAACCCCCCAAAGTTACCCACATCTTCTTTCATATTTCTTAAGGGAACTTTCATGATAAAAATATTCTCAAAGTGGAATTAGCTTGAAAAAAAAAAAGTGATGAAGAATATTTCAGCATTACTTGAATGTTGTTCTCTAACTGAAAATAGAGAGTGATGGCTTAGAAATTGTTTCAAATATAACAAAACATACTGTTTCACAAAGCTGCATCCTTTCATTGATTTATTTAAAATTAGCAATGATCACTCTGAAATAGATAAGCCTTTTGAGGGAGTTTATATTTTTTGTTTTCTTTACAGAGTATATTTGCCAGCTGTCCTTTAGACCATCTTTTGTTATTTTGTTCTTCGGTTTTGTGTTTGGTTTTCTTTTTTTTTAACAGCTTATGATATTAAATCAGAGAACAAACAATAGTTTTTATAGGTAATTTAATTTATTTTGCGTTTTATTATTCACTTGCTTGCATGCAGAAAATACAGAAGTGTTCAGTTTCACAAAATGGTTCAAAGTTAACACCAGATACAAGAACCTCAAATTATGTTGCTAAACACAGGTTCAGAAAAAAAGGATAGTCGGCTGTCAAAGGTGATAAGCACCAGTTATAGCTACAGATTTTGTCATGCATATAGTTTAGGATACTCCATGAAGGAGTACCTGCAGTAGCAGATGTGGATTGGTCTTGTGGAGAAGTTTGGATCTTTCAAGTAGTACCCATCAGCACTCTCCAACTAAAACCCACTATGTAAAGTTCATGAAGCTTGGGTTGCAATGAACTTCTTAACCTTTAACCTTCAAATGTTGTATTTGAGGATTTTTATAAACAGTTTTAGGGTTGTATGGTTTAGCTTGTATCTGTACCATACCCTGTCACTTCATTTTGTTAAAATGGACACTGCTGTCAGAAATCTGTGACTCTGATTTAGAGTCTGATCTCACCTAGAGCTTATGTTTGGCTGCTAAGTAATAACCTGTCTCTCATTTGAGATGGAGGTTTTGATCAGTTCCTTTCGTTCTGTTCCCTTCTGCCTGTACACACACACATATATATACTTAAGCTAACCCCAGTAATTATCTCTCTTGGCTGATTATTTTGGAGGTGATGATGTGAGAGTCATAAGCATTCGTTTCTGTAGCGTTATCCTACTCCACCCCCGCACCATGTGTTGGATTGCTATGGTATTTTTGTTCGTCTCTTGTCTAGTCCGCTCCAGCCTTCTCTTTTCTCAACATGGATTTACAAGCTTATAAGAACTGAACCTTTCTTATTTTCTCCTTTCTCCCCCCATTTTTTTTTCTTCTCTCTTGTAATTGAATGTGTGTTAGTGAAATCAGGGAAGAAGAAAATTGGGCTGCTTGTTTTGCGTTGGTGTTTACTATGAGTCATAACAACAGCTTGGTGCTCTTGAAAACTTTTGTGGTGGGAGAATAAACAGCATGGATGCAGTAAGAGAAACGGCAGAATGTACTGTACTTGCAGTTCTCTGACTCAAGTACATAATTGTGGATGATGGGAATGCATTTTGATAGAGCTTTGCACTTACTCATGCCATGGATATATAAAATTTCTGCTAAGAAAGCAAATCTGATTGCTCAAAGTTTGCCCTGGTTGCATTGAAACTGGACTTACTGGATTCGGCAGGATTTTGGCAGCAGCTGATTTTTCATAGAGCTACCTAAAATAGACTTGGTGTGGGAAGTGAGTTTAGAATTATTATTTTGACAGTGACAGTACATAGAAGTTTAACATGAGATGACGTATTCATCATATTGCTCTCTAGTTGTCTGCCTGGAACTACCCACATCAGAGTTTAAGAGCTATTTCATTCTTATGCCTGGAATTACCTTGTTCCCAAACTACTTACAATTTCTTACGGTTGTATTAGAGAAAAGGATTTGTCTTCCATCAGTATAGAACTGAGCATATATTAGGGTCCTCAATGACTAGTCATATGTCACATGAAAGGTAGCATGTCTTGATTTCTAGTCGAACAATCAGCTGTAAAACACTCTATCCCCTAGTAAGTTACTGAAAGAAACAGTAAAAGATAGTATGCAGCCCTGTGGCTGAAAGTCTGTTTATTGTGGTGATAAACAAGACTCGAGATTGTTTTCTTGATGCAAAGTCTACTGGACAATAATTTTTGACTTCTCTGTGTTCAAAGAACTTAATGGTGTTACAGCCAGCTTCCAAGATTGGTTGCGGTTCCAACATTTGGTGCAGAACATTGGGAAAACAATGAATACTAGGACATGATGTTAGGCTGTTATGTTAGGGTAAGATATGTAACAGAGAACATGTGAATTGAGACACGAAAAAACATCAGCATAAAGTGGAAGGATACAGCTCAGTGATTTCAATTCACAGCTTCCAGTAAAACTTTTAAAACTGAACAACAATTGTCCACATGTAGTAGGAAAAAAATGCTCACTAGACAAACAGTTCCAATGTTCAGCTCTGCTGGATGTTCAGTATTTGCCAGCTCCATAAGCCATGCCATTTTACTGGCAGTAATTTTACAAGTGAATAATGGCGTTGGTTGCTGGTCAGTCTCAGCTGTCCTTATTTACCAGTGGACAGACTAGACTATAAAATAAGAAGATGGGGGCTACATTTGTCATTAAAAAAAAATCCTTTCAAAGTGATGACCATACAACCACTGTGTCTTCATGCAGAACACAAGGAGCTGTTACTTTTATAGAATAATAATGTTTGTGCATCGTGGAACTGCAAAAATCCACAATTTTCACAGAGTACATGAGAAATGACTACTTGGCTTATCATGATATTCATGCTACTTATGGATGCAAAAGGCAAATAACTACACCACCTTGCCTTCTGAAAGAATATATAACAAGTGATTTGTATCAGTACCAGCAGAATTGTTATAGGTACCTGGCATTACCAATTGTAAGCAAGAAGTAGGCTGGAGTATTGGCCCAGAACATGCTGTATTAGAATCTGTTTTCATTAGTAAGACTAAAGAGAGAGAGAGAGAACTATAAATGTCATTGACCAATTAAAACTCAGTAGGCTGTTTATGTTTCACACCTGGGCATCACTTTAGAAAAAAGTAAAATAGCCTGAGAGCTGAGATAAGTATAGTATCAAGTTCTGAGAATAAAGGGAATTATATAAATGCCAGAGTCACACTTGAGTGTGACTGCTGTGAACTGCTTACAGCTGCTGGGCAGAATCAGGGTGCATGCAAGGTCAATGGCTGTGCTGAACCTGCTCTCAGATGTTTCAGTGTTGGCTAAATTTTAAACAGAAGAAAAGAAACATAAAGGCATGACTTCTGTCAAAACGGTTCACCTCCTGTGAACAGAAGATATCACATACTTTCTTGACTCAGCAGAAAGATTGGTCTGAGGATAATTTTTTGGAGAGTGGTAAACTGTATTCTACCAAAGATCTCAAGTGTCAGTTTAGATTCACAGGTGTGTAAAATGGGGAATCACTTACCTTGGCCTCTTCTATGATCCAGGATGCAAAACCTCACGCAAGTCCAGCATCAAGGCTGTATCATTTTACTTCATGATATACTGTATAGAAAATGCCTTAATTTACGTAAAGTGGATAGTGCCAGGCATCTATAGTAAGCTCCCCTCAGACTTTATTTGCCCTTATAATTGCAATGGTATGCTTTGTTTCTAGTCCAGATTTTTCTAATATTCATCATGCTGAGATGTCTATGAAAAGTATCTTTCTAATGGTGGTATCTCTATACTCTGATCAAGGGGGCTAATTAAACATTCTCTTGGATAGATTAAGTCACTTAGTCATAGTCACATATTTTATGAACATGTGTCGTTCTTGCAGTTTTTCCTAAGGCACTCCCAATTCTTCACTTGCAATGTGGACACCAATTTGTCAGAGCCTTGCATTTGGATCTTCAGTTCAGTCAGTAATTTAACTATGAACCCCAGCATCCTTCTAAATCTGAGGTTAGAGCCCTCCATCAATTATGTGCTTCAGCATATGTTCTTTTTCATTAGATTTGTGTTTGACTGTATTAAAATTGATGTTATGTAAATGAAACTATGTCACAAAGTAGTTTCACCATTCAATCTGATCTGTTGCCACAATTAATTTGCACTCTGTTGCCCTTTTGTCATCTGCAAATGTTAGACTTCTTCTGGGTCATTCATGAAGACACAGGTTTGCATGAGGACTCATGGTCAGTTTAGAAGTAACCCCTGCCAGTCTTGGCAAGAAAATGGTCACAGCAGAGCAGTCTGACATTTATAGTTATTGTTGAGACCTGTCCATCAACCAATCCTCTATCTGATTAGTTTATTCCTTTATTATGTGACAAAACTTAATTGTTTATTACTGTGTTTTTCAAGAAGTTTTATTAACATACTTGCCATTAACTGAAACACAAATTAACCAAATACGTAGTCCCATCAACATTGAAGACCTATTTTCCATAAAACAGTGATTATCATTATATTGTGGCTATATTCTGAAGCATTCTCTTTACTGCTTTGCCTGTGATGATAGTGCACTAATTGATACACAGTTAACCAGGTCATTGTCTTTATCATTTTTATATTGCCAGCTCACATTTAGCTTTTTTCCTCCAATAATCTGAATAATTACTAGTTTTAGTAAATATTATTTTCAGTGTGGTACATAAAAAACAATAAAAGATGCCAGTTGCACCAGGCAGTGAAGAAACATGAAACAGCACAATTCCTTTTCTGGAAGTACTGTGCGGGATGGATTCTTGTTGATATGCTGGTGTTTGAATATAACTGCACACTAATGGGAACGTAAATCAGGAGAAGGCAAGACAAAATGATGTTCCCCTTCCAGGTTACTGTTTCCTTAATTGTCATTTTTTAAATGTTTGTAGTGCTGGGTTGGTCACATCCTGCCTCAAATCATCAGCCATGTGGTTTGAAACATTCCAGAATTGGTGGTCTGGAATTGGTTGAATAGATTTATGTATTTGTATGCCAAATAAAGTATAAAATAAAGTAATCACTGAGGATTGGAACAATTACTGTAGGCTGCTAACCATATGTGAGAACAAAGTGTGTGACTTTCGTATGATTAGAATGAATCAGAGGTAGCCCACTCTGTATTGCAGTGACACTTTTATTAAATGAATTCATAAAATGAGTGTTTTGAGTGCTTTAGATGGTATTAACCATAGATCTTTTAGATTGAAGGTTGTTTCTGTTTGCATCATCTTGTTTAATGTGTAGTTTTTGGTTTGTACCTTCAGATTCTTAGTGATTGCTGCATTTGAATGAGGCTATAAAGGAAAAAAAAGAGCAAGATACAGGTGCTTTCCAAGTATATGAATGTCAGATGGAGTAGAAGTCACTAAATATGGCATTTCATTCTATCCACTGGCTTACAACATAAGAATCTATAGATAGAAGTAATTAAAGGCTTGCTTGTAATTTCGCAATCATAACTTGCAAGGTTCCTCTAGTGTCTGATGGGATTTAGATCAGACCCTTGTTGTCCTCAGTCACTATTAATCAATATAAAAGTTTGTTGCTAAGGAACTAGGACATTTGGGCTTTTGCAGTTTTTAATTCTGTGAAATTTTTGACTATGATTGTATAAGGTATATTTTAAAACCCTGTGTTGTGTGAGCCCCATGTCTCATAATGCAGCAAACATCTGCCAGAGTTTGGAGAACAAGGTGTTTTCAAAATAGACTGTCTATTAATTAATAAACATCCACAAATTTATTGTATTTCCAAGTATTAAATGAACTGCATTTTTTTCCTTTTATAAAAAGCAAGCACATAAAAGTAATTGGTATGTAGCAACCCACCTCCTCATGAATAGTAGTCTTAAAAAAAGACCTGCCTGTCAAAAAGGAGGTCTCAAACCTGTCTTTGTTCCCTGCTAAATAAAATTCATCAGTTTCTAGCTATAAAACCAATATAATCTAAATTTAATGTTTAGCTTGGTCCTAATACTCTATGTATGTTTGTTTAGGGAAAACTACCCCAGTTTATGCATTGCCTGGGTCTTGATATTTGTGTTCAGATCAGTGGTTAGAAGAGGCTGAACTAAATTTATTCCTGTCTTTGTGTTCAAGGAATTAGGTGGCAAGTAGGGAAGGTGCATACGTGTCATTTATAAACCAGCTGGAAGTCAGTGATGTGTCACCACTGTTTTAAGCTGGAGCAGCCATGGCAAGTATGTTGCAGCGTACAGACCCTGTGCAGGAATGCAGCACTGGAATAACCTGTCTCCCCTTGTGTGAAGAAACATTAATCACTTGGCTCACATTTCCTATGTTCCTGTGCTTAATATGGAATACATCCTTTTTGGCTCCACATGTTCCATGTTTCATGTGTTCATGGAAAAGAGAAATGTAATTGCAGAAGACAAGTGTTTGGTTAATCACACTAGTTTTTGTGTGTTCAGTTGCCCCCTTACAAAAGAAGTAGTGCTTGGACATGCATCCCTTAGGTGATGGTTGTTAGAGGGAATCTGTCTTGGGAAAAGGAATAAGGCTATGGGGACTTAGGAGAGGGAAGATAGGAAGACTGGTTTCTTGGGTAACCTTTATATCAAATATACACACTTGCAATTCATACTGGTAAATTTTTAGCTTTTCACAGATAGCTTGTGGGATATGCATGTGAAAAAGTGATGTTTTTAAACACAACCTTGCATGGAAAGGACTCTACAAAGTTTGGAGGATAAGGTAGAAGGTAAGGAAGCATGAGAATGCTACACTCTTCAGTATCATCTGACAGTTTATAGCCAGAGTTATAGGTCTTAAATATCCTGACTTTTTTCAGGTACCCAGTCCATTAGATGCCACTTATTTAATAAGTAGGAATATTATATAATAAGTATTTAGTAAGATAGTCTTGACACTTAATATGGACTGGTTTATCAACTTCTGTTGTCCTTTAGTGTCTGACACATTTACTCTGTTTATTCTGAGTCTGAATTTTTTAGCTTCAAACCAAGCTGGATATTGCTGAACTAAGTGCTTGAGAAAGGTCTCTCTACGTTTGTATTGTGGACATTGGACAGCTCTGAGTCTTGTCAGCACGTTTAACATACTCACTTCTAGGTTAAATAATGAACTGTGTTTGAAGGATAGCTCTAGGTGTAATTTTCAAAGTTGGTCCAACAGCAAATTTTTCTGAGCCCTTTTTACTTCTGTCTGGCATCATATAATGATGAATCAAGTGATGCTGTGCTGTGTGTCGACTATCCATTTCCCAATGGATAGTTTAAAGTGAGAAGGTTTGCCTAAAGTAATCAGCATCCTAATTTATCTATTTATTTATTTATGGGGTTTTTGTTTGGTTGGTTTTTTGGGGGTGCAAATTGTTATTTAGAAGTGTGTCTACAGGAAGCAATTAACAGAGATTCGATATACCATTCTTGCTAAGAGGAAATGAGAACAGCATACATTGTTTGTGGAAGATACTCCTGTGGAAATCATAATTCCATACTGTTCTTGTTGAGCAGGAAGACTGCCTGTAATCTTGCTTGTAATGTGCTAGTAAATTTTATCCATTGATAACAAAGGCATCCAAGGGTTAATGGCAAGAGAAAGCAGCTGGACAGTGAAAGAATGGCTGGCTACACACAGTAGAAGGCACTTCAGACTGTGCCACAGAAAAGAATTAAAACAAAAAATAAACCTAGTATGGGAGGAAGATGTTAAACTCACTGAGGAAGCAGTAGCTTAAGTCTTCATCCAAAGAAAGCAGCCTTTTTTATTCCCCTCAAGGTCTGCAGGGTTAATCTATTTCTTTGCTTGTCAGTGTATGCTTCTTACAGTTTGCATGTCTATGAATAAGGTATTTTGAGAGTCCCTGTGTGAAAAATGTTGCCTGGGGTAGGTATGGTGGAATTCTGGGGAGAGACGTTATAAGGATTGCTTATGTTTATACCCATTGGGCCTTTACATAAACTTCAAAGATAACATGTAGAATATTGTTTTTTGAATTCAACAGATACAGATGTACTCTTAACGCCTGGGTTTAGTAGCGGCTTCCCAGGAGGGAATAATCTCTCTGATGTCTGGTTCACTTGGAGGCTTGAGGAAACAAATTTCTTGTTTCAAACTTTGCAGAAGCAGACATGAATTAAAGAGGGCTTTTTTGACCCAAAGCACTCTCCACCCAGCCTGTTTTATGATGTATATTAATCAAAGCAGCTCAGGGATCCCCCTCTTTTAACAGTGATATAAAAATACAGGAATCACTATTTGCAGAAAACTCTGTATATAGAAATCTGCATAGAAAAATATTATTTTATTCAGTGGTGGGAAAAATAATCTAATCATACTGACTTTTGATTGAATTATTTTCTACCCTGCAACTAGTAACAGTATTTTCAAACTACAATTGTATCTCATAGTATGAAAAATTATTACTATTAGCTGTACAGTCAGAATCTGGTTATGATAGAGTCAGTCTGTTGAATTTCTGGGGAAAAAGCCTTGCTTTATTTGCAGATTGATATATTTCAAGGCTAAATAGATCTCTATAGTACAAGGCCAAATAATAAAGTTATGTGTCAGCCCCACTTGGAAATTACAGAGATGAAATAGTCTAGTATTTCAGGTAGTTCCTGGGTTATATCTTGTACTCTGAGTACAGTAGTGCACTAAAATACTTAGAGCTGATGGCTATTTTGCCTGGAGTATTTAATTTTAAATGCAAACCTAAAGGATAGGAAAAGAAGAAAAAGCTAAAAAAAGCAAAGAGAGAAAAAAGGAGCAAATTTTGCATCAGATAAAATTTGTTTTTCCGGTAGTTACTTAGACAGATCTAAGTAACTGTTAGTTAGGCTTTCTCTTTTCTATCTCAAAGGGAAAGTAGCATGTAAACAAGACTTTTAACTTCAGGGAGAGTTAATTATTGAACTGATTAATAGAACTGTCTGGATACTGGTGGCTGCTGAAGCTGCCCTGTCACTCCCCTCCTCAACTGGACAGAGGAGAGGAAATACAATGAAAGACTTGTGAGTTGAGATAAGGATGGGGAGAGATCACTCACCAGTTGTCATGGGCAAAAGAGATTCAACTTGGGAAAATTAATTAGTTGAAATTATTACAAATAAAATCAGAACAAATTAATGAGAAAATAAAAACAAATCTTAAAAACACCCACCCTCCACCCCTCCCTTTTTCATGTGTGTAACTTTATTCTTGATTTCTCTACCTCCCCCTCTGCAGTGACTTAGGGAATTGGCACTTGGTCAGTTCATCACATGTCTATGCTGTTCCTTCCTCCTCAGAGGAAGAACTCCTCACTCTTCCCCTGCCCCACCACGGGGTTTCTTCAGTAGGAGACAGTATTCCATGAACTATCCAAGGGGAGTCCTTCCTGTGGGCTACAGCTCTTCACAAACAGCTTCAGCATGTCCATGGGGGCAGTCCTTCAGGCATTGGTTCCTCCACTGTAGATCCACCATGGGGTAACAGGTCCTGACAACAAACCTGCTCCAGTGTGGGCTTTTTTCTCCATGGGGCCATAGGTTCTGCCAGGACCCTGCTCCAGCATGGAATACCTATGAAATCACAGCCTCCTTTGGACATCCACTTCCTCCAGCATGGGGTCATCCACACAAGGCAGGTTCATATTGGCTGCAGTGTGAACCTCCATGGGCTGCAGGGGCACAACCTTCCTCACCATGGTCTTCACCATGGAGTGTGGGAGAATCTCATCTCTGGCACCTGGAGCCTCTCCTGGCCCTCTTTCTGTGTTGATCTTGGTGTCTACAGGACTGTCACTCTGAATCCTCTCTTCTGGGGCTGCAATTGCTCCTGTGCAGTGACTTTTTTCCTTCTTCACTCAGTTATCCTGGAGGTGTTGCCACTATTGCTGATGGGCTCAACCTTGGCCAGCAGCAGGTCCATCTTGGAGCTGGCTTGGATTGTGCCTGTGGGACATGGAGGAAGCTTCCAGCAGATTCTCACAGAAGCCACCCCTACAGTCCCACTGCTATCAAAACGTGGCCACAAAAACCCAATACAGCAACCAAATATTGGACTGAAAACACAGCTTCCAGCATAAGCTGAAACATGGATCTTTGGGCACAATGGAATAAAGAAGGCCAGAGGAAAAAAACCCAATAGCTCTGAAAAGATGCATCACCTTCTTTCAAGTCAAATAAATCAAAGAAACTGCAGTCATATTGCTCTGGAAAACACTGCTATTGCACTATTCTTTGGATCCTTTGTAGGTGCATTTTACTGTCACAGTTCTCCATAGGCCAAAACATTCAGGTTGATTTAGATTGAAGTTACTTTGTTGCTCTTTGTACATAGATAACAGGGAGGATTAATGTGGGATGAGAATAGCTGCGAAGGAAATTGGGGCTCATTCAATTTGGCACTTTATGGCATGCACTCTAAGCTTTACAAATTTTAACTCCCGTCATCTTAATATAGCCTGTAATTATTCCTCAGGGTATGTCAATTATTCAATGCTTATTTAAAGTAACTAATAGGCTATCTTTGACAATTTTGTGATTTGAGTTCTATTGGCATTACGGTTATTGATTTTTTTCCTCTTCAATGAATGTTTCCCAATAATTTGATGAAGTTGATTTATGATTTGTATACTTGTGCTTTACTAGAAAAAAATATTATCTGCCAAGCCTTACCTAAATTTGGTACACATTAAACAGAAAATTAGACAAGTTGTGCTTTTTCTTTTGGTTTAAGTGCCATTTTTTTGATTCTTGAGATAGGGGAAGGCACTGTGTTGCAATTCACTAACAAGCTACAAATGATTGATTAGAGATGTTTCTCTGCATTGAAAGCTTATTCTCAAGATGGATACATTTGGAGCATGTGGGTATTGTTGAGTAAATAGCACTTTGCTACAATCTTGCAAAGCAATGGACGCTGTGTTTCCAGGAACCGGAATTGGGAAAATTTCCTTATGGGGAAGCTAAAATTGCTTACAGGTGTATATGCTTGTATACTACACATCACGTGTGTTGCATGAACTCTCTCCTCCTCTCCTTTCCTTAAAGTAGGTGTTAGAACTTTCATCAGCCTAGGACAGAACCAGTAATACTCAAAATTTGTAGGCTTGATTTATGGACACTGGTTAACGTGGTAAGAACCATATAACTCTGCTAAGTGCGCTTGGAGGAAATCCAGGCATCTTGCCCCTTTTGGATTATTTTATCACCATTATTTCACACTGAAGTGATCAGTGCAAGGGCACTGTTGGTTGAGACCCATTGATGATTCACTTTCCACTCACTTTTCTTTGCTATTCTTATTCTCATAAAAATACTGAATTGTGTGATAACTGTTGTTCATCAGAAAATGTTTTGAAAATAGCTGTCTTCATTTCTGGAAAGTGTGTAAAGTATTTTCCTTCCTTCCTTCCTTCCTTCCTTCCTTCCTTCCTT
>VZSR01000920.1:2531900-2564584 GCA_013398615.1 Brachypodius melanocephalos
TTCCCTCCTTCCCTCCTTCCCTCCTTCCCTCCTTCCTTCCTTGAATAAAAATCTAGAGGCCATGACAGTAGAAAACAGGTTTGATTTTTAAAATACCATGTAATGCTGTGCTGGTGTGTCAGTAACTGACTGGTGGCACTGGATAAATTCTGTGTCCTGGGATGACCTTAGTTGGCCAAGTTGTTTAATATTGTCTCAGTGCTTTGGGACACCAGGGACTACCTTAGGAACTGTAGGAACGGTTTCCATGCAAGCACAGTCCTTGTACAAATCTGCATCATTGTTCTTGTGAAAGGAGATTGAAAGACTGATGATTGAAAGATTGATGGACTTTCAGCATAGTGATCAGTGAAGAAAGGAGGAAGAGGAGCTGCTTGGGAGAAGGCTTAAAAAGAAAGATGTAGATCAGAAATAAGGAGCTTATGCGAGGAAAGAGAGAACATTTGGAAGGCTCCCTTATGAAGAAATTACATCTAGAATAGGAAAAGCGAGGAGCAAACCGCTGTGACTGGGGTTTAAAATTTCCATTATAGCTTTTAGAGGAGTGTTTAATTATCTCTGGACCAAAGCATCATTTCAATCATAACCATTGCCTAAGCAAGAAGCTAGTGAGGTACCTAAACATCACCTGTAATGTTACTCATGCTGACAGAGACAGAAACTCTCAGATATTTCTAATTTTCTGGAGCTGTAGCAGAGCTAATCTAAGAACTGCACATGGGAAAAAAGAATAGACTCCCCCCCTGCCTTTGCCCTCCAGGAATTGTGCCTGGCCAGAGATCAAATCTAAGTTGTAATCAGCAACACAGGTTCCTCTGTTTGTGAAAATTTAACTGTCCATCCATTAAAATTTAATTTTCCTTGTGCAGCAGATCAGTAATTGTTTGGCTAACTAATTGAACAGCTGAATTATTGAAGATTTTAAATGTGAATATCAAGATGTGAGATGATTAGAGACCAGGGCAGGTGCCAGGGGAAATTTTAAGTAAATGAATTAAAGTAACCAAGGTAGAGTTATTCAAGACCCTTACTGGAGTTAAGAGTATACCTGTCAATTCTTGTTCTGTGTATACTCAACTTGTCTTTTCCATAAGTAATAAACCTTCTTTTCTCTCCAGGCTCTGGAGTCCCAGCTTTCCCATTTCCCAGTAAGTCATGCTGCCAGCACTTCTCAGCAAACACAAATTTACACAATGTCAGGGTTCCATTCAAAATTATAATTTTGATTTTTGCAAAAGCTTTGCTCTTTTTTGACCCAACTGAATCTTTCCTGAAATCAACAGGATTGGAGTAGAAGCAGACTTCTCCTGCTGTTGATTGGAGAAACCATAAGTGTAGTATTATACTTCTGTTAAAAGTAGTATCATACTATTCTAACTTTTATTTCCTAACCATTCATTCTATTATATATATCAAAGTTAATATCTTGATGTTTGGCTATGTTTTTAAGATCCAGGCTGCTGTTAGGAGCACCCCAAGACTTGGAACGGACATATTGGCATTTCTGTGACTGTCTTTTAAACAATTTCATAAAATCATCAGGTTGAAATACAATTTTAAGGCCATCAAGACCATTTTTAAAATTTGTAACCAAAGGTCTGACCATCATTCTCTGCTGATATGCACAGTTGTGAATCATAGCAGAGGATGAAAGCAAGGGCCTGTCGCTGAAAACATATGGTCATTTCTTCTCAGGAATATTTATGCAAGATTTTCAAAATTCTCTCATGAGCATGTATTAATGCCTCTGATTTACCCATATGAATTAGAGGAGAACTTTATGGTTTCTGTTGTATTTAAATCGGCTTGTGCTTTCCACTAGAAAAGCAATGTTTTATTTGAGAAATCTCAAAGATGGCAGTTTATAGCTCATCTCTGATGATAATCAGAGAGATTTTCTGTTTTAAAACTTATTTCTTACTTATTTCAGAAAATATTTGTAGCTATAGAAAATAACTGTATATTGCAGCAGAAGTGCTGTATTACAAATGCCACAAAGGTGTTAAACCCAAACCTCCTGAATTTCAAGCAAACTCTAGCAGTAGGCAGGAAGTGCTGTATTTATGATGTATCAAACTGTGCACCAAGAAAGGGCAGACTCATGGGAGAGCAGTTGTTATTTAATTGTATAAAATTACATGCCTTATTTTTTTCAGTTTAACATTTTAAGGTTCCTGGAACATATATATTTGCAGTGCCTTGCAAAAAACAAAAAAAAATTGTTAAAATTTGCCTTGTATGTGCTGTGGTCACACAGGGCAAACAGAAATTCTCAAACTAGAATTCAGGAGACAAAGATATGATACAAAAATAATATGAAGTGATGAACTTGCGAAGGAATGCAGCTTTCCTGTTTATAGCTAGTGGTGTAGACACTTCTGTGCTGATTAGTAACAGGTTATGAACAAGTTTTTAAATTAAAGGAAGGGAAAAGATGAATAATTTTATAAAATCCACTTATCTATTGTGCTGGTTGCTCATCTAGGAGCTTTCTATTTAGAAATTTAGAGTCTAAAGAAAGAGTAATTGAGAACTGAATTGTGTAGGGAAGGGTGACAAATGTAGCAGGGAGCCATAGTTTGTTCTGGCACAGCCTTAAATGGAAATTTTGTTATATTAGATAAGGGATCACAAAATCCCCATTTAATATCTTGTAAGGTAATCTAACATTGTATCAAATGTATAGTAGCTTTTGACACAGAGATGTTGCTGTGTTGACTGTGTTTTAAAGCTCACTATTATTTGGACTAAAGACTGGGATTTCTTTCTCCTCAGAGTCTGAAGTGCTGGGTGTCAGTGAGTGAGGAAAGAAAGGAGAGAGGGTGTTGTCCTGCGTGCTCTGGCACATCCTGATTTTTTAGTACTGTTGGATAGCCCTTGTCTGTAATCTTGTGGAACTCCAGCTGCGTGTGTATTATGCAGGACATGCTGTAAATCAGGAGTGTTCCACAATCCCGCTCTGAAAATAGAGGAGAAAATGTCTTCTGGGAAATGACATGAAAAGGACACTTTGATATGGTGCACAGCACAGCAAGCAAATGGTGATGCTGCTGCTCATGACAAGCAAAAGCCCAAGAGGGAATTTAAGCTGGAATTTGTGCTCACTCTTTCTGTCATAGTGTGCTCTTGAACAGTCAGCTGCATTCCTAGAGGAGTTATATATTAAGCATAGTGAATTCCAGCTTATCTTTTTTTCAGTTTTCTCCCTTATTAGCCCTCTAGAAGGCATTGCAAAAGCTGCACAAGCACTTAGCAAACACTGATATTTTAACAGAAAGTTTGACTTGCACGGTGCTATGGTTTCTCTTACAGTTTCTGTTTGGGAAAAATCACTGGCTTGCCTCCATGGAATATTGGCTAAACATAGTAAAATAAGAATGAATGATAAGAATTTTTTTTCTCTGTGCAAACCCATTATAGGGCTGTCCTTACTGTACAGGAGACACAATTTTGTTACAAGAATATTATTTAATTCAAATTGCAAATTCAATTTGGCTTGTACTGCCCTTCTGAAAGGCATTTCAGAGCAGAAGGGCATTCATTGTAGAAAGGAGCACAAAAAAAGGGCTTTGTTGAATTTCTATACTTCCCAGCTAGAAAAGTGCTCTGAGGGTAAAACCCTCTCTCATATGTGACTTAGATGTGTATGAGTTGTTATTTATATTTTATCTTACTGTATAACTCTCTAACTCTCTATCTCTGGTTTTAATAAAGAGAATAGAACAATAAATAGTTGCAATGCCTTTCATGGCTAATGGATGAAAGAGGGTCTGCTAGTAAGCTATTGATAGGTTTATGTTTCATTCCAGTACTGGTTGAATAGTCCTTTAAGTAAATAGGTCATACCAAATTAGATGTGGAAACCTTATCTTGTATTAAAATAACTTCATTCATAAAATTAAAAACCAAAAGCTGTTGATGAAGCCCACACTATTGGTATGAAGGATGCAATTTGTAAGATCTGCTTGCTTAGTAATGGTTTTCTTGCTTTTTAAAACTGCAGTTGGTCCCATACCCTTACATAGTAAAAAAAAATAGACATCACAGACACTCATTAATTCCCATGTTTTCTAAGACTCCCAGTTCCTATTTTATCTGTGTTGTTGCAGGTCTTGAGACATAACCGAGTGTTAGGATCTTCATCAGCAGAAGTCATTAAAATCTCTTTCATTTAGGATTTCAGAGAACAGCATTCCTTCTGCTCATCTCCACACAGACACTTCTAAAAGCCTTTTTCTAGAATTTATGAAAATGGACCAAAAAACCTTCTTGTATGTGCTCAGTCATGGGTAAAAATTCTGTACTTTGTCACTGGCCTCCCAGAAAAAGAGCTGATCTTTGCCATAGAGCTGTCCAGAGGCCAAGAATTCATTCTTAATGACTTTCAAGGGTTCGTGGTTTTTTGGTACAATGCATGTTGTAATTAGTTCATAACCAAAGCCCACAAAGTGCTGTGTGGGAGCAAAATTTTGATTTTGCATTTTGGTTTGAAGATAGGACCATTTAATGGAGGAAAGTTTCTTACATTTCACTAGTTGCTCTCTCTTGGTCTGCACTGGGTTCAAACCCCTTTCCTAATGACACTTTCATATGCCTATAAAGCAACCTATTTTCAACGAGGCTGCCAAAGAGTTCTGCTCTTTCCAATCTAGGCCCTTGGAACAGGATGAACTGTTATCTTGAAAAAATAAGTTCACGGTGATGAGAAAAGATTTGGATTGTTTTGCTGTAGTTTTAAGATGCAAAAAAAAAGTTATTTGCAGAACTCTCCATAAGGAAACATATACGTGTTTCTGGGAGGATAAATACTCCCCATTGAGGTAGAACATAGATGTGTGGAGAATAAAAGTTACGGGATAAAAGAAGGGTGAGAAAGAACTGGATCAAAACTACTTTGTTACTGCTACTTTGAATACTCAATTTCTAGAAACTTTCCAGAAGTGCTAATTAATCTCTAAATGCAAGTCAAAGTACAGGTTTATTACTTGAAACATATAATTATCTGTATTACTAGAGCATCTAATTGACAACTAATAATTTGTAATATGTATAGGTAGATCATTTAGTTAAAATATATTACCTGTCAGATTAGCAATGAAAAAGCTTTGACATTTTGCTCTGCAAACCCAGGGCTGTGTTACAGAATAATATATTTGGATTGGAAACATCACTATTTCAGTTGTTTTATAGGTATTAAAAAAAAAAAGTTTCCATATTTCACAGACTACCCATGTAATGGTAATTCAGTTGTGAAAGAAGGTGTCAGGGAATTACTTGTTGAATCAGACATAAAAATATTTCAGCCATAAAAAATGATGTCACATCTTAATATGTACCTGAGAGCATCTCTCCAGCTGGCGTAGGATTATTACTTACTAGGTATTCTTCACGGTTTTGCTCATTGTTTAAATGTCACAGGATTCCCCCACTCCTTTGGTGTGACAAAGCTTTAATCCTACAGGCAGAGCTGTGAGTGGGAATCTAGTAAAAAGAGAGTTGTGCTCATTTTGAACAAGATGGCTCAGGCACTGGGAGATGTCTGACTACAGTTTAGAAGAGGATAAGTGCCAGGGGAGCCAGGTTGTGCCTTGTGTTGCAACAGCTGGAATGCTGCTGTAGAGCTCTTGTAGAGTGAATGACAAGAGGTACCTAACTGGGACTGTCTGCACTTCTTGATTGTCACAGCGGGGATTACAGCATGTTTCTATTTTTGGAGCTGATGTTTTGGACTAAGCTTTGACTAACCTAGCTTGAGGAATTCAGTTCAGCCTTCCTATGTTGTAATTCTTTCAGCACACCAGTTTTAGCCACACTGTGCTCAGCTATTTGGTAATTCAGTGTATTTTTCAGGTACATGAGAAACTGTGGTAGGGAGTGGTTTTTGGTTTTTTTTTTTTTTCAATGTTACTGTCTGCAAATCAGGGAATTGAGCAGGACCTCTGGGTCAGTCATGACTATGAGTAGACATTTCCCTTTCACAGTCAAGGAAAGGAGGAAACGAGTGCCTTGAGGAAATGCAAAGCAAATTAGATGTGGTGGTTAAAACTCCTTACACGCTACTAACCAGAGTGATATATTTGTGCTTATTTTTATGTGCTTAATCCACAAGGCATGCGATGCAATAATTCAATTGTGGCTACCATGAACAGAGGAGTTGCATTCTCTTTCTGTGTTGCTCTTAAGAGAAAGGATTTCTTTTCTTAGTATTCAGGAATGCTGCAGCTTTTTTCTAAAATCTAATAGTTATATCCCAGTTTTCTTCTTAAAGTTCTTTTCTTCTCAAAGTTAAAAGTTCCCCTTGGATTTCCTTACAGTGTTCTCTGTTTCTGGAGAGACATTGCCTGTGCTGCAGCCTTTGGACAGAAGTGATATTGTTATGTTTACTTAACACTTGACCTATTGTCAAAGAGGATGATTGACTCTCTGCAGCACATGCTGGGATGGGGTGCCTGGATCACACAAAGGGCACAGTAATATCTGTTAAGATGGTCTGGTGAGGAAGATGTACACATACATATATAGGCCACAATAGGGATCTATGTGAGGGGAGTACTGAAGAATTAATCACTCAAGAGAGAGCAACTTATCCTGGCTCCACTGAATATAGGACTCTTTATGACTCCTGCTTGCCTAAAGCTACTCCTGCAACACTTCCCTGGAAAAAGTACAGTGAATTGATAGCATCTGTCAGAATGAATCAGCAGGTGTAGTCAAATGTTCCCTGAAGGGCTTGTGCATTAGAAATCACGGTAACAAGAGAGCTTGGCTGAAGGTTCCTAGCTCCCATAGGATGTAATTTCTGTGCTGTCTCTTACTGGGAATAAAAAAAAATGAACAGCATCATGGTATTGTTAAAGGTGAAGTTGAAATGGTAGCTCTGTTAGTCAGAGCCACATGTACTACCCTTAATTCAACAGAAGTGTCTAATGACATTGCTGGCACTCACAGTGATCATTGGTGACATGGATTTTCACATTCTCTGCAGTAGTTTGCAATTTCTTTGAGAACAGGATCTTCTGAGATGCAGGTCTTCAGGTTAGGTTAAGATGTGTGTCAGAAAACTAAAAAAAAATTTTTTTGTAGAATGGCATCTTTTCAAATAGTGTTGGAACAGATCTCCGCTGACATCAGCCTTCTGTGGTGCCCAGTGACAGAACTTGTCCTGAAGGGGAATGGCCTGAAGTTATGTCAGGGGGTATTTAGTTTGGATATTACTAAAAGGTTCTTCACCCACAGGGTATTTGGGCACTGGAAAAGGGGAAGGAAATGGTCATGGCACCAAGTCTGACAGAGTTCAAGAAGTGTTTGGACAATGCTGTCAGGCACATGGTGTGATTATTGGGGATGTCTTGTGCAGGGCTAAGAGTTGGACTGGATGATCCTTACGAGTCCCTTCCAATTCAGCATTTTCTGGGATTCTGGGATATTGCCGCAAAAAGTGCCAGTGTGACCCATGCACATATTTTCTACTAAATTATGTTTATTTAATGTTTTTATGTTTATTTACAAAAAATTGAATGTATTCAGAGTTCATTAAGGTGGATAAAATTCTCTTGAGTCTTGTGTTTGAATTTCTTCTTTGACTTCATATCTTTATAAATAAAGACAAGTCCCTGTCCCAGATTATCTTTCAGACATCAAGTGGTGTGGGTTAATTTTACTTAACTCTAAACATATATAACATTAAACTTTGCCTTGAGCTAGATCACTCTGAGCTGTCTGCAGTCAGTGCAAATGAGCAGGTAGTTTGAGGGCAGGGTTCATGTCATGTGTTACGTATCCATCTTGGGCAGAAGTGTTCTAAAAATTCCTCTCTCCATAGAACCAAAGAAGATTAGATTATTTCTTCAGACACAAACATCTAATCCTGGTCACATGAGTGCTGTCTCTGTGAACTTCCACCTTAACATGCCTAGTCTATTTGTGTGCCTGTAGGTAATTTTATGTCTGATACTGGATTTATGTCCGTGTTATGGGTTGAACATATTTTTTTAACTTGGCCCAGTTAAACTGCACAAGATAGCAGTTCACCTCACAAAAAGTAGAACTGAAATCCACTTGAGGTTTCTCACATTTATTTAGCTGCAGTTTATGTGCTTTCAAAAGGAGGAAACATTTCCAAGGGTGTGATTTGTGCCCAAGAAAGGCACTCTAAACTTCATGTGCTATACAGCCTACATACACCTCATAGACAAACCATATGACAGTATCTGTAAGCTTCATAGCTAAAAACGGATTAATTTCCCATCACACTGCTGTGCAGTGTATTGCCTCTCCTCCACACCATAGGGACGCTCTGTGTGGGATTGCACTGTTATTTTTGTTGGCCCTGCTCCTTCCCCACAAGAAGCCAGGTATTCAAGAATTAAGAGAGACCTTTTATCCTAAAACTAGACCAGATTTTTAATGTGCCTCTTTGTCATTAAATAGTGATCAAATTCAATGATGTCTTCAAAAACAAAACAAAAGTAAACAAAATTATTTCTCAAAAGAATCTGTCAAGGGAGAACTGACAGATCTCAATGATTCTCATCAGAACAAAGTGTCAGCTTATGTTTAGTGAAGGATGATAGTTTTCATTTGGAGATAGAAGGTATAATCTCTAAACTCCAGAAACTGAATGGGGGAAAGATGACTAAGTGAAACGATTTTAGAACTAGAAAAACTTTATTGTCACCTGAAATGCTGTGCATTGTTACCACATTTCTTTTTTTTCATGTTAGCTTTGTTGATTTGGAAAACACAATTAATGATATTTAGTATTTTAAATTTTTGTTAAAATTCTGATCACATGAGCTGTAGATTACTTGTTTCTCGATGTCTGTGATTTTTCATTTCGCCCAATTTCCATTGAAAAAAGCTGGTATTATAAAGAAGCAGAATTTTATTAGAGTTTTTTTCTTTCTGTAAGTTTGCTAGAACATTGGTGCAGCTTCTCTTTATGGATACAGAGAACAGTGAATCATTCATCTTCAGCTGAAGCTTGAAGGACCTGAAGATATTCAGTTCCTCTTCTAATTAGAGTAAATATAAATAACTATCTTTTTATTTGTAAAGAATATCAATCTGAATTTATTAGTCATCCTTAATTATACCTCATCCAACCCAAAGTGTAAATGGCAATGCAGACAAGTTCTTGGTTGGACTATTTTACCTAGAACTATTTCCTAGTTTTATTTGTCTTCTTATTGCAGTTTGAAAGATGTGTTTGGATAAACAGCTTTCCAGTTCCAGAAAGAGACTATCCTGGACTCCCCTCAATAGTGAAGAATACCATCTCTCTTTTTGCACTCTGGAAATAAAAAGCTTGAATATGCAGATAGTTTGCCTATAGGAATTTCTTCTGGGTTGAAACCTGAAGCCAAGAATAATGTATGTCCTGGTTTAGGGCAAATTTGGGAGGAAACCTCCAAATGGGGGTTCCTCTGGAGAGCAAAACCTAAATGGCCCCTCCCCCCAGTCAGTCTGGGAAAAGAACTTCCTCAGAGAAAAGTGGAAAAAACTATTTATTTAACAAACAAACTGCCCACAAGCACAAAGAATGAATAATATGAAATAATAAAACCTCTCGCTGGTCTGAAGAGAGATGGCAAACTGAGAGATGTCCTTGCCGTGAGCCAGCTCAGCCCTCTCAGTCTCCTATCAGTCCCAGTCCTTTTTGCCGCTGGAAAATGCCGAGGTCCAGGCCCGGTGGGCCACAGGTGCAGCTCCTGGTGCTCCTCTGGGTTTTTTCAGTCCAGAGCAGATTTAAACAGTCCCAAGAAAAAAAAGGGGGAAAAAAAGGAAAAAAATCAGTCTAGGAAGCCTTTTTGCCTCAGCTAGCTAGACTAACTAAAAAGGAAAGAAAAAAAACTCTCTCTCGCCGCTGTCCGTGCATCCGACGAACACTCAAGGATGAAGGAGAAGATACATGATCTTCAGAAAATAAAACTCTGCCTTGTATATTATTGTATAACAGCCAAGTGATAAATGGGGGAGGGGGGGAAATGAAAGAAAAAAATAAAAGAGGAAATTGTTTAAGATAGAAAATAACAGATCTGGATAATTTTCTGAGATGCTGTCAGTGAGTTGTCCTATACACAGAATAGATTATTAATAAATCAGCTCAAAGTAAATGCATTGTGAAAATCTAGTGATTTACAATTATTGGGTATTTCATATACTAATATAACAGCATATTTTGCTGAAGACAATGAGGATATATTAAAAATTCCTATGGCAAAGATTAATTCTAGTTGTTATTCTAAAGGACATATTTCAGCTGTTGCCATTTTCTTTCTTCTATATGAATTAGAGTGTCTTTTGAATATAATAATATCTGATTTTATTGCTCCCGTGTTTTCATTAGAAAACAGTAGCTCAGATCTTGTGACAGTGGAAACACAAAATTAGCCTGCTTTCCCCCTCCCCCATTTAAAAAAAAATCTTAATTTTGTTATAGTAGAAGGTTTTAAAGACAAAGTTACAAAAACTAAAGTTATGCAGCAGTATTAATTAAGAGAGTGTTTGGAGCGCTGAGGTCTCCCTCTCTTGTGGTTGAAAGTGTAATCAGAACTAAACAAGTGGCTGTATCTGTTAAATACCTTTTAAGGGCTTGAGGCACTTTTTTCAGATAATATGTAGTGGAGCTGTTGCTTGCAAATGTAGTGATCATGTTAATTAGGTGGTTGACAAAACTCTACAACTGTCATGCAAGATCATAGCCCAAAACTGCCTTGTGACTTTTTATGCTTCTGTTGTAAGAAGCCCAGTTGAATTATGCTAGATATAACTTTTTGAGTTGTATTAAGTACTCCTTTTGGTATTTTTAAGAAATATTGATTGCCCATAATTTTGTGAGAGGGTTGCAGTTCCTCTAATTGTGGGAGTGCAGCATGTTCTCAGATAGGAAATTAACTGAAGAAAGGAAACTCACTGTTCTCTACCAGAAAACTGAGCAGCCTGTTGAAACCTCATGCAAACACAAGTTAACTGCAAAGGGAGGGACAAATGGGCTTGGCAGCCTGTCATTCAAAGAAAAAAACTCCAAACTCCTTCACACGGAGTACATTTTAAGGGGGTTGGAAAATTGTTTGAGATTTCATATCAAGTATATTTGTTTCATCAAAATAGAAAACTTCATGCTGCCTTTTTTTTTTTTTTTTTTTGTTAATGGGTTGAAATGTTCTTGAAGTGCTCCAGGTAGCACTGAACATAAAGTTTTCCCTCTCCTTCATTTTACTTAACAAGAAACAGGATACACACATCATACCTGTGGTTCTCTTCAACTGACCTGAAGAACAGAGCAACTAGTTAAGAAGAAATTCATGTTCAAAGAGCCATTAATTAGCTGTGGCTGTTGTCTTGTATATCTGCCACTCAGTCATATGTCTGTACCACGTATCTATCTGAACCAACCCAGAACACAAGAACACTTTAGAAAACAATATTTTTTATTCTTGTGGTTAACCTTATGTGGTAGGTTGCTATGCACCATGTGGCTCTTGCAATCACCCTCCATTACCGAAATTTTGCCACGTAAACCAATATACATTAACTTTAATTTCATCCATGTTGATGTCCACTGTCTATAGGAAAATACCTATAAGATTATCTGCCAGATGGTGACATAGAACAAAAGCATCATTCTCAGTAGGACAGCGGCAGAAAATATGATAAACTATTACAAGATAAGGTTAGGGAACTCACTCAACAATTGCCATCACAGAAATAAAAGCCTCAACTCAGGTAAGTGAATTTTACAATTTATTGACAACTAATAACAGAGTGGGATAGTGGTGAATGAAAAAACGCTTCAACAAATTTTCCTCACTCCTTCCTTCCTTCCTTCCTTCCTTCCTTCCTTCCTTCCTTCCTTCCTTCCTTCCTGCCTTCCTGCCTTCCTGCCTTCCTGCCTTCCTGCCTTCCTGCCTGCCCGTCTGCCCGCCTCAACTTTACTCCTGACTTCTCTACCTCCTCCCCACGGATAAGCTCAGGGAAACAGGGAATGGGGTTTTCAGTCAGATGATATAACTTTTTCTCTGCCCTCCTCCTTCCCTTGCTTCAGTGTGGAATCTCTTCCATGGTACATTGCCCTTCATGACCTTCTCCTTTGTGGATCTTTTCCATGAGGTTCAGGCCTTCAGGAACAGACTGCTTCAGCATGGATCACAAGTCCTGTCAGAAAACCTGCTCCAGCATGAGTTCTCCATAGGGTCACAGCCTGCCTCAGGTGCATCGACCTGCTCTGGTGTGGGTCCTCCAGGCGCCACAGGTGGATATCTGCTCTGCTGTTGATCTCCATGGGCTCCCTTCTGTAGGAGTGAACAGCCTACTACACTATGGTGTTCATTATGGACTGCAGGGGAATCTCTGCACTGGTACCTGGAGCATCTCCTGCCCCTCCTTCAGTGACCTTGGAGTTTGCAGAGCTGTTTCTCTCACACATTTTCACTTACCTTTCTCAGCTGTAGTTGTGCAGCTTTCCTACCTTTTCTTAAATATGTTAGTACAGGGATGCTACCAATATCTCTGATTGTCTCAGCTTTGGTTTCTCTTGGAGCCAGCTGGAAATGATTCTGTTTGACGTCAGAGCAGCTTCTGGTTTCTTCTCACAGAAGCCACTTCTGTAGCTCCCCCACTACCAAAACTTTGCCGTGTAAACCAATATACATTAACTTTCATTCCATCCATATTGATGCTGTCCACAGTCTGTAGGAAAATGCCTGTAAGAATATCTGCCAGATAGCAAGATAGAACAAAAGCATCATACTGTAAGTGTTATGTATGTGGGATGTGGTATTATCCAACTGCTGTGCTTAGTTGGTGGGTAAAAAGCAGTGTACCGCAAAAATACAAAAATAAATCTATTAGTGAGCATGCTGTAATGAAACGAGCAACAGTTTTAAAATTAAGAATACAGTAAATTCAGCTAAAGCCCAGGAAAACAAATAGGAAAAAAATACCTACTGCCAAAATATAAAACCAACCAACCAACCCCCCCCCCAAAAAAACCCAGTAGATAGGAGAAAGAACAAAGGCAATTTTACTTTGCATTTTTAGGAATCAGAGCTGACTGCTGTAGGATGGTTTCAGCACACAGCTAGTAAAAGGGTGAGTAGTTATTGACCATAACTTTTTGTTGCAAAGGAGCTCCCTATGGGACTTTGCAGGAAAGAAAGGTAGACTCTCACCTTGTCCTTCCACTTTCCTTTGAAAGCTGTAAACTTTTCACCTTGTATCTTGCTCCACCTCTTAGGAGAAATCATCCATCTTGCATTTCAGCCAGAAGTCTCAGCACAGCTTACTGTCCCGTATTCTTCTATTTGTGACACTCGGTGGTTTTTGTTTCATAGAACTGACTGTTGAAATTAGGAGCCATGTAGGTCTCTGGAGGTCTTGCTCAATGGTGACCCTTGGTTTCATCAGTTTCTTATCTAACAAAAGCCCGGGAATAAGACTTGTTCATATTCTCATGCTCTACTTAAACATTTTTTAAGCAGTCACTCGATAATTGCTATGATTACTGGTAGACCTGACTTGATATCTAGGCTGAGGAATGCAAACAATATGTGTAGCCTGTGAACTACAGGTTAATTTACTGGAACAGCAAACACATCTGGTTCTTCCCCAGATCTCTACAGTTCATCATTTGGGACTGACAGGGCAGTGTCCAGCAGCAAAATTTTGTTTGCCATGGGTAAATGAAGTCCTAGAAATCCACTTGAATACGCAGTAAAAGGCTAGAGAAGGGAGAGTGATTGTCTTAATGGCAAAAACATTTCTAAAAAATATCCCTCTTCTGTAATGAAAGTTAATTTAATGTCTTGAGTTCTGAACTGCTTTCCACTAGTGTCCCAATAGACCATGGACTTTCAAATGAAGTTTGAAAAATGAAGTTGAAACTATTTTATTCTTCTGTTAAATGGAGTTACATGTGTTACATGGAGTGATGACTGTGGACTTCCAGTAGGAAAAGTGAAGTGGTGTGGTCCAGTGGCAAGCATTTGTTCCAGAATCCTGTATTTATTAGCGCTGAATCAGTTGCCTTTATACCTGATCAAGTCTATTAATTTGTGGTTCCTTTTCAAATATGATTTTCTTTCATTCGATTTCAGTATTAGCTTTTAGACTTACACTTGTCAGTTGGTACCAACATTTATATAAATTATTCAACATTTTGATTGTCAGATTAAAATGGTAGGAATCTTTGGTAGTTAATGTTTAACACTGTACTATGTTTACATTTGATGAATTTAAAAGAATTTTTTGAGCTTCAAAAATACATTTTTGAAAAGGCACATATTTTCTCCAATAAGTTTTCAGTGTCAAGAGTTTAAATGTCATGATTTAGAGAAGCACAGTTTTTATTTTTGATGCAAGTAGAGTTATATTTAAATAAAAATGATCTGATTTCTATAGAAACACAAAGACATAGTTCTCCCTTCGTATGAATTCTGAAGTGATTTAGTCAAGTGCATTTTTCATTTTAACAATACTGAATAGGAAAGAGAGTGAGGTTATTTATCTTGCAAAAAAAAAAAAAAGAGGACTTTCTTTCAAATATCTTGTAGTTTTATAAAGAAGACTTCTTATCTAATCTGGTTGCATCCCTTTTCTGAAGGCCTGAATAAATTTTACATAGTCACAAAATTTGAAGCAAGAAGGAGGATCATGGGTGCAATGTACTCTACATTTTTTAAAACAATTTGTTTTACCCTATTTTAAAATGTTTATTTTGTCTGTGTTCTATGAGATGAGGTAATTTGTGTTAAAAATAAGTATTTTTTGCTACTGCATATCAACCACCACAGTCCAAAGTTGCTGGCCTTATCTGTGAGCTGCAAACATTCCTTTTGTAGACAACCACAAGTATTTTCTTACAAGCTGTTTTTCAGAAACCTCCTATTATGTCTTGAAAAAACATTCTATTCTTCTCTAAAAAGACAATACCTCTCCAAATGCCTTAACTTTTTTTCATTGACAGATTGACCTCCTACTGTAAAAAAGCTACTCACACAGTGAACTACATCGATTAATTAAATTGGTAATGTGAGTGTAATTGACAAGCTAGAGATGTGGAAAATTGCAGGGAAAGAAAGGAGAATGTTATACTTTGTCGCTGTGTCCACCTTTGATAGCAAACATATCAAACATCTTTCTTCAAAGAATCTTTCTTAGAGAAGCTAGGCTGATGCAAATATTCCCTTACATGAAATATGCACATGCTGAGTTTTTGAAATATACCCACTCCTGAACAGTAAAAATCTCAGACCTAGGCTGCATTTTCAGGTGATGACTTCTGGGACAGGAAATTACTTAAAATTTATATTCCACAGAGTTTTTAATGCAACTTTATGTAATTTTACTAGAAATTTGATAATATTTCTGGAAAGCCTGAATGGATTAGTATCAACAGTTTAATAAGAATGGTAGGTTAAAAAAAAGTCTGAAAATTGTGGTGAACTAGATTTTATTTCTGTCAGTGCCAGTTAGGGAATAAGAAAATCAAGGTAAGGTGTCTTACAAAACAGCACATTAAAGCAGCATTATGATTGCTGCATGTTGTAGTTCATACTATGCTCTTATTTAAATCGTTACATGAGTGGTTCATCCTTTTCAATATTCTGTCTTTAATGTACCTGACTATGTATAGGGATTTCCTCCATGTAGTTATGTCTAGGCCTCTAACATACAGAGAGGAAAATGATACTATTTAGGAGGTCTTTCCTATAACTATTTCAGGCAGCCAGCCTATTTGCTGGGGGTCTGGAGAGCTTAGAATTGCTGGAGCTGTTGTAACCTAAGTGGAAACCTAGCAATGCAAATTCTAATTAAATTAAAACTACCATTAAAAACCAAAACCAAAACCAACCAACCCCCCAAAAAAACGAACCAAAAAAAAACCAAACAAAAAAACAAGGCAAGAAAAAGATACAGGAGATATGTTGTGTCATCTTACTCCTTGTTTGCAGTGGTTTCAGCTCTCTCAATGTCTCAGTGTTCAGGATATCCACTACAGAGTACAAGATGTGCCCAAAGCACACTGAGCAATCAGGATGGATGTTCTGCACTCACTTTTGCACAGCTGTGGGCTACTGTGTAGGGGGGGGCAATGCACTCAAGAATCAGGCTGTGTTCTACAGTGCTACTGAGCTTTAAACATGTGGGCTTTAGGCTGAAAAGCTTTGAGTTTTTTTCTTTTTAGGCTGGTGTAGTGAAGGAATTAATGCATTTTTTTTTTCAACAATGTTGCAATGAAAAGTGATCATGATCTTCCCATGGAATTTTGGGAAGCAGAATCACTCCTCGCAGCTTCATGATGGGAGACCTCAAGTAAACCTATCAGCCTTGAGGAGATTAGTGGGTTCATCCTGAGCGATTTGACAGTCAGAGCTGAGAGGTGTAAAAGCTAGTGACTGACTTATTAGGGTGCTTAAAGACTTCGTGAAGCTTTGCATAGGACTGGAAGTTGTAAACCCAGTATTGTGACCTATAACATAAACAATTATTTACCAACTACTTCAGTTTCTCTTGTAGTAGCTCCCCACTCTCTGTCGTGACCTGTTTTGTACTGTTGCTAGGTACTCTTAAGTGTTTCTTATGTTTCACCCCAGTGGGGAATTGAGGATGTGATAATTGCAGAACAGTGGAGGTGGCTAATAAAATTGTGGTTCTAAAATGAGCCCTGCTTTTTCTAGCTTATTATTTTTTCAGGAATTCTTCCTTTGGGATAAAAATCTGTTGAGTCAGAAAGGGATAAGACAAGTTATGGGGGTTAGATACTCAATGAGTGTGTTCAAGGGATATTAGTTGCTATAAAAGTAAACTCCCTCCCTAATTCATGGTTTATCAGGATGTCATGCCTGTCTTTTTTGTTTAGCTGGAGTGAGGTGCACAAATGCAATAAAGGAGATGTAGGATACAAAATGGACAAATGACCCTGGCATTGATAATGTGAAATAATAAAATTAGTACCTTATAAAAATATCTATTTTTAAAATTATTTCAGAATCTTTAGAAATTCTCTTACATGAGCTTAATTCTTAAAGATAGGTAGCATTGAGCTCTGAGAAAATCATAAATATAGATTAAAATGCTTCGTATGTGTGTCTACAATTTCTATATACAAACCAGTATCTTGATATTGTTAGCCCGACCAAAATGCTGAAGATCTCTTGGACTTGTTATGAAGAATCATGGTCAAGTTAATAGGAATAAGAAACAGCCAACTAGATATGAAAAAAATCCCAGATCTTAAAAATGGAGGCTGTTCCTCTCACTGTAGACAAGAGGAGGCCAGAAAGCAGCTGAAAAGAGAAAGCACTTAAAAGAGAAAAATCAAATAGATTATTTCTATAACAGGTACAAAAATGAGACAAAAAATATGTGATTTTATATAAAAAATTATTATAAAAATTCCTTGAACAAAATCACACACTAAATTACTTCCACTGTCATTTTGAAAGTGAATTTATATTTTGGTAGCATTGAAAACGAGGGACTGCTCATCTTCGGAGAGTTTACAACTTTGATTTTTTTTATGTCTTGAATGCTGAGAGCTCAAGAAATTATGGGCATTAGGCAATACTCATAGCTAAAACAGCTAAAACATGCTTACAAACACCTGTGTGTAGAGCAGCCACTGCCGCAAACTGGTTTGAGTGGAGTCTCACTGGTGACAAGGCATATGTGTATCTTGAAGTCTTGTTTTTAATTAAAATTCTTTACCAGTAGCTGTGCTTGTGTAACTGGAAGAAAGCACAGCTGTTTTCATTCATAAACAGGGCTGAAACTCCCTGGCATTTCTTTGTAAAGTGTAGACAGGTTGGTTTTGATTGTGAAAGATTGAAGGACTTTGCAGAAAGACTGAACAAGCCAGGAAAACACCGTAGAGCATTTGCTGGCAATCCCAGGGGAATCCTGGAGGGCTTAGACAGAGAGCCACAAAACAGACACAAGTCAATGGGAAAGACTCTGACCTGAAAAGACCCATATAACAGGTGCTATGTATTGATGCACTCTAGTGCAGAAAACTATTTTAATAATTAGCAATGACCATAAAGCACAATATGGCCCTATGACAGCTCAGAAAAAAAGTAATTTTAAAGGTTCTGCAGCAAAATAGAGATTAATCTCTTTGACGTACAGTTTGGGCTTTATCTTTGAAAATACATGTGAATGTATTTTAAAGTAGAGTTATGTTTGTGCTTTTGCCCACCATAGGATTTATAAATTATACAGCTTTTCATACCCATTAAAATCCAGTATTGCAAGAGAACAAGGATTTAAAATGAGAATGAAGGATAAAAATGTGCAAAGACCTCAAAAAACAGATGTTTGATGAAAATGCCAGATAGAGTGTAAGTTCGTTGCATAACCTTGCCCCTGACCAGTCTGCATGGTCTGCATGCCCTGTGCTGCTTCCTCTGGCCCAGTCCTGTTAACTGAAAAACAAATTTTTAAATTTGGGATTAAAAAATTTCTTCTAAGTGCTTATCTTTTTTCCTCTCTGTGTCATTTGCAGACATGCTTCTCAGTAGCTGTCAATATAGATGTTTTCTTTCCTTATGGGTGAAGTCTAGAAATTAACTTGGAAGTCCCTGGAATAGTGTCGGCAGATCATTATCTATGTAAGTCCCATTTAGTTTAATTGAGCTCCATTTAAACTTAAATATGTTGTCTTGAAAACCATTTTCCGGAACAGTCCTCAGAGTGTCTTGGAAAGAATTCCATCCTTGAAAAAATCAGTTCAGTGTTCCTAAACCTCTGCTTGTGGGAAGTTAACATGATCTTTAATAACTTTCCAGGGCATTTTCCCCGCTACTTTTAATACATTTTTAAGGAGCTCATTTTGTTAAGAGCATCTCAGCACTCATAATGAGTATGAGTAATACTCTGGTTTGTTTGCCTCAAACTGGAACAGAGTTAAAACAGTCTGCTTCAAGGAGCCAGCTGGTTTTGCATTCTCTTTAAACAAAGAAAGAGAATAAATGTTGTTCTGCCGAGGAACTGTGTGCACTGTAGCCTTCACTGTGTACACCATTCATGAACATACCTGAGCTCACACTGACCTAAGCAAGCCCTGGTTCTGCCAGAATGACAGGGGCTGTTGGCTGCATGTTCCCAAGAAGGAGAGGCTGTGAGTTAATGCTGTGCTGACCCCTATGACAGTGACCACACTTCACTAAGCTCTCTGGAGGGAAACTTGGAATTGTCCCCTGGAGATGTTGTCACAGCTGTGACCGTGTGAGACTCCATTCACAGTTTGTGTTGTAGGTTTAAATGGAGTTTCAGGACATAGATCCAGAGCTATCTTCTACCCTTGATGAAACCTGCAGTGCTTTTATCTTCAAAGAGGTGACTAAAGCAAATCCAATCTCTCTTTTTCAGTATAGAAGTAAACTATTTGTAAGAGGAATACATTGTGCCACAACAGAAAAATGAAAAGTAAGAATGAAGCTGCATGAAACTGCTCGTGTTGCTTGGATGGCACCAGAGGCATTTCTTTTAGCGAGGCAAGTTCTCCCCAAGGATTTTGCTGGAAATATCTTGGAATATAGCATGGTGTCACACTCCTTCCCACTTTTTTGCCTGACCTTCCTTTGCATGGAAAACAAAGCATGAGATAAAGAATAGAACTGGGCCAATGTGCAGTCAGCCCTACTCCCACCATGAGACAGCCAAGGCATATGAGTGGCCCCTAAAAACTGGGAAGCAGACCTTTAATACAGCCTGTTAATACAGACTATCTTAGTGGCACAGAACATAGCAACAGATTCCTTTGGTTTCCTTTGTCATTGATGTGAGAAACAGGCAGGTTTGAGGAGCTCATGTGAACTATCCTTTTGGAGCTGCCTGTCTCTTTCAGTGAATACAAAACGAGTTTGGGCATCTGAACTCTCATCATATAGTCTGATAGAATGATCTGAGGCCAGAGAGTCCTTCAGTAGGCCCTGAGCAGGTGCTCTGTCCTTTGAGTGTTTCAGGAATCTGAGGATTCAAAGTGATGCACGAAGTCTAGACCCTGGGAAAGATCCCATCGTACATGAAAATTAGAAAGAATGGTTCACTCATTAGTTTTTGAAGAGAAGGGAAAAAGGGAAACAGATGCATTCCTCACTGAAATTGCATGTAAATTTTATTTTCTAGTGACTAAGTAAATAAAATAATCTTCTACCTTGCTAGAGGTGTGATGCTATTCAATCTTTTGTGATGTAAGGTTTCAGCCAGAGGGGACAGGAAATTAATCAATTCTAGCATGTGAGTGTCAGTAATTGTTTTTCCAAATATGAATTTGAAATGAAATGTACTGCAAAGAATGTTTCAGTTCTGGGGAAGATCAATCCACTCCCGAGGCCCCTATCCTGTTAATAAGTTGCTTCCTTGCAAATAGAAACTCAGTGATCCTTAAAAAATCCAGAGGCTTGTATTTTAAAAACATCGATGCTGCTGCAGGCAAGGTGATTGCAGCCATTAGTTCCTCTTTATGTCAGAGGAGGATCTGGCATCAAAACTCCAGAGGATTCCTAAACTGCCTCACCAATGCCTCAAAAATAAAAAATCCTTATTGCATTCACAGTAGGAAAATCACTAAAGTGGGAAACTTCCCCTTCACAAGTGTCTCTGATGAACTGGAAAAATCAAACCAATTGTAAATGACAAATATTGCCTAGTTTTCTTATTGTTTAAGTGTTTTACACCCTGCATGTTTGGTTCAGGTTTCATATATTCTCCCTAGTAGCCATGAAGAATGAACTGAGAGACTGCTAAACTCTGATCACATAACGTTATGGTTACTTTTTTAGTAATCTGATTTTATGTGGTGTCAAAGGTGTTTATAAAATAGATGTCTAGCCTTTTGGAAGCAGAGCCAACCTTTTCAAACCAAATAGATGTGTTACTAGTACTAACCATAATTATTAAATAGTAATTACATTGTCTTAATCTTTAATAATGCCTAAAATAAAAATCGTCAGAAAAACTACTGCCAACAAAAATTCTCATATAGCTAAATAGTCTTTAAAGTTGAAGTTACTATACAGAAAGCAATATCCCCAGCTGATGCACACTAAAGGGAGCTGATTTTTATGCTAATGGACAGCTGCTTTTTTGCTAATTTACTCTAGCCTATTTAAGCTAACACACTGGAAAAGGTCATTCAGGCAACTTCAGGACCCGTCATCTGCTTTACCTGTTTTAAAGTAACTCTTGAGAGAAAACCTCATCAGAGAGGTGGAAGAGAATTGAAATGAGCATGAAATACAGCATGTGTTGCTCACTGCTCCTGATGTTTGCCTAAGAACCAACATGTAGGAAAATTACTAAAGCTGGAGAAGTTGGTCAGGAATAAAACTCTTTCCTTTGCAAAGAAGAATGTGTTTCAGAGCAACTTCAGTTCAGTGACCTTAGAGGAGAATTGTGGTTAGCTCTGAGGTTCTTGTTGGATCTGCCTGGATCTTGAAGAACTGGATAACTGGAGTTTCCCAACCCTGTAGCTCCGGGAGCTGTTCACGTGGCAGGAGAATGCAGGGGCCGAAAATGTCATACACTTACGGCAATGTGTTTTGCAGGTGGTGATGAAACTGACTGACCAAACTGTTTGCTATTTAACGGTGCTGGCTTTAATATATTTTAAGTGTTTGCTTCCAGAAGTGCAGTGAGAGACTAGGATGACGAGAATATACCTCTGTATTCTGTTCTGCTTTGCCTCACTTCTCCCCTATCTCTCTACAGACTTTATTACTTAGTGGAGGCAATGTCTTTCTTTTTGGCCCTTCTGGTTCTCTTCTAGTTTCTCAGAGTCACGAGCTGTCTTCTCTCTTTCTTGGACCCTCCTTTAGCTGATGGATGTTGGTAATAGGGGTAAAAAGTGGCTGGAGAAATTGTCAAGAGCCAAGGATGGGGAGGAGGCAGGTGGCTGTGGCAGTGAAGACAACAGCTTTTTAGTGATTCTGGTGGAGAATCCCTTCTCCCCTGGGAGAGGGACATCTTGCCACTAAATTACATATGAAAATACTTAACTAAACTGTGAAATTGTTGGGTTTTTTTGTTTGTTTGAGAAAATTCCTCAAGGAGAAGATACTTTGTGTCCCAACTTTTTGTGAAACAAAAATACGAACCAGCCAGCTTCCTTTCATCCAATGATCCAAAGTTCTTAAATATTAAGCATCATAGAGAAAACTTTTACTAAGGTTGCTTTATCCTTACTTACAATGGGTTTTCATTCCTTGTCTCAATTTTATGTAGGAATAAGTGAAGACTGTGCCAAATATATTTAGTTTTCAAATAAACCAAGAGAGTAGAGTTGTGCTTAGGACATGATTAAAGAGGGTATGTCATCTGAACTGAGCATGTGTGTGAGTAGAGATGACAAACTGTTACTTAGGACTTCAGGCAGAGTTATTGATGCCAGGCTGAGCAGGTGTATTGATGAAGAAAGTTCCCTCTCAATAAATATGTAAATGTGTGTGTGTAGTTGAAGAAGATGGGCAGAGACAGTCCCTGAGCTAATGGATGGTTGATTTTTACAGGCAGCAGTTCCAACTCAAGCATGACATTTCCTTTTGTCTAGAATGCCAGAGGACTTGCATGCTCTGACCTTTACCTGATCTGACTTTATGACTGTGCATCTCCCACTAGTGTTAGTGGGAAGAAACACTGTTAGTGGTCTCTGTCAGTGTGTTTGCACTGGAGAGACAGCCAAGATAGTTGTGATTAAGACAGAGTAGCAGCAGCAGTCTAGTTGTGGTCATAAAGAAACTCCGTGCCTTTGTGGGAATAGTGCTTCCACCAGGCTGTCTTGCTAGTTTAGAAATAGTTGTAAGGCTTTGCTCCAGCAATGCTTCCTATCCCATGATCCAAAGATGCTCCTTGAGACATAGACTGTGGTCCATGAAATGACTGGAATTGCTTTATTTTCTTCACATAAAAGTTCATTTATTTTCAAAGCCGTGATAAAAAATAAAAAGGAATGAATGAACACTCATGTTTTAGTTTAATTTTTGCTTAGTTGTAAAGGAACAATTGCAACAATGCAGTGAGTTGTGGTGGCACAAAATGGGCAATGATTTCTCAGCTAAAGGAGGCTGAGAAACTGTTCAGCTCCATGCTGTTCTGTTGCAAATGGCTTGTATCATATATGCCCCCAGAAGGAAAATGTATTTTGAAGCCTAGCTGTGAGAGATGAGGAATGGCTGCACAGTGGAAAATATCTCTTTATGCAGTTTATGACATGGAAAGGCACTACTTGGAAAACTTTTCAGAGGTTCTATTTTTGTGTTAAGGACCATACAAATATAAATGCAGAGTGGCAGGTTAGAGCAGGAACAGCAACATTTTGTGAGCCATTTCTGGCTGTCCTTCGTTCTCTTATCATTCTCCACTGAGTTGTCACCTCCTGAGGCATTGAACTATCACTTCAGGAACTTCTGATTTGGTGGAAGGGTAGCCATTCCTTTGAAGGAGAGTAGGATTTATGCCAGTAGTTCAGAAAGGACCACAGAAAATTGCTGCCTGCCTCAGTCTAATTTGCTTTCAGGGCTTTTTCCCCCAGCTATTTTTAATGGGGTGTGTGATGAGTTGGAAAGTGAAGTTGACTTACATTTACAGATTGCATCATCTCTGCTGAATACCAGGAATCCCCAAGGCTCTGGCATTGCTCTCAGTAAAACAGCAGGCTTTTCTGAATGGCTTGCATTTCTCCTGCCATTAATTCTCCTTTAGCTCTTTCCGCTTCTCTGTTTCCCCTTACTTGTCTAGTAAACTAAGCTAACCTTATTTGTCTCCCTCAGGTATCTTTTAGATTTTCCCCTGTGATTAGTCATCTGTGTCAAGAGAAAACTGAAGCAGGTTTACAGTATTGCTAGTGCAAAGATTGCTCACGTGAAAAAGAAAGATCTAGCTTCCAGGTTCATTGACAGAATTATGGAAATTTGCCTGTGGAGTAGGTTACTTGCAAAGCTTTTTTGCTGAATTGCTCTCTCTTTGCACCTTCTCTCTTGGCCTTAACTTGAATATGTCTCCTGCTGCTGTATCATGTGGGTTATTGCTGCTAATTGCAAAATATGTCACACATTAAATCCAGAACACAGTGATATTTGGGCGCACTAGTGCAGATCCTGAAAAAGTATAAGCAGTCTAAGCAGCTTAGTGCTTTTAATTTTAAAACAGTAAATGGAATTAGTCTTAGACATGCAACAGTGTAACACCAGAATGCCAAGACACCTTAATCAGCCCATTTTACTGTCTGGCCCTGAATCATGATGGTCGATTCTGTTGTTTAATAGATGTTGGAACAGCGCCTTCTTTCTGTGTGCTTACCTAGCTTTCCTGACAGGCAGGAAGAACAGGTCTAGCTGACCAAAAATGTGGCTCATGTCTGCCTTAATTGTGATAAAATGTGACATTCTGAAACTACCCTTCAGATCTTGTAGGAATGCAAAATTGTCTGGTTCTGGCCACTTTGGAGACTCAAGTAACTATTTCTATACTTAGATGGGATGTTGACAGCATCTGTAAAACTTCAGGAGGAAAACCACTTCAGTCTTGGCCATAATTTCAGTTTTGACTTTCTGAAATACTTATTTTCCAGTTGTAGAGCTAAACCCTGCCTGTATTCTTTGTCTCTTGTAAAAAAAGTAGAAGTCCCAGTCATTTAAAGCAATTGTGTGTAAGTTAGGGAAACTTAGTGGCCTACAGTATGGCCTTCAAATGCTGTATTTCAGATAAAGGGCAAGACTTCTACCAACTCACTGAAAGTCAGTACTTAACAATAACCCTTTTTCGAAATCCCAATGAAGGATGCCTGCTGTGTCTAAAAAAATGGGTTATTTTAGCTCTAAATTGCCACTTGCCTCCTACTCAGTATTCTGACACTTGGGATTATTTCTGCTTCATCCTGGAAAGCTTTCCCAGTCTATATTATCAAACTGAAACTCATAAGCAGAGTCCTGTCCTTGCATGACTTTTTCCTTTCATTTAAATATTTTTTTAAAAGAAAAAAACCCCAAACCAAAAACGAAACCCATGACAATTTTTCCTCTTTCCTAATGAAGGTCTACATAGCTAGCTCCTGCATGAATCATCAGATTTCTCAGCTGATAGCTTATCTACTAGATTTGTCTGTCCCCACCTTTTTTCTGCATGGAGTTTAAGTGATCTGTGTGGGAAGATTAAACCTTTTCTTTCCAATTTATGCCTTTTCATAGCATAAGCCAAATCATCTTAATACCAGGTACTTTATAAAGTCAAACTGCTTTAATGCATGTTTCTGTCAGCATTGCGGTAAATCAGTTTGTTGTTCAGGCAGTGTGCCATATAATATCTTTTTAAAAAAAAAAATCTCTAGATTTCTGCCCTTAACCAGACTTTTCTCATCCAGTTTAAAACTTGATTTTACCTTTCATTCATTGTGACTTTCCAGGAAGAGTTTCCAGAGCTCTAGCTATGTCAACTCTTTAGGTCTGGTGCCTCAAGCTGAAAAAATCTTAATACTTCCCATGTAAGGACAGAGATGAGAAGGTTGTACACCTCAGAGCAAAATCCCATTTTATTTGTTGTCTCGCATGCCTATTTGTTTTCAAAAGTTCGTGTAGCTGACTACTCTGCTATTAGGATTTAAACCCTTACTGTGGCTCTGAATTCCAAGAAGCTTAAACATATCTGAAGAATTTAATTTACAATCATATGAAGAAACTTAAAAATCAATGTTTTTTTTGGAAGAGCTGGTTAGTTTGCTCTTAGACAGTGCTGCTATTCTACAGTAGAAAACAGAGGAAGGCTGTCTCAGTTTAACAGAACAGAAAAAGGTCTTTCCAGGTATTAAAAACTTAAAACCCCATAATATTAGAACATTAAGAAAATGTTTTGAAATAGCTATACTGCTATTTTTTCATGGTGCCCTCTCAAAATATAAGTTAAACAGTCTTGTGAACATTAATATGCAAAGTCTCAGCATGACACAACTGGGGAGAGATGAAGAGGAGTAAACCTCTTACCCTGCCCTTACAGAATTAAAGACATCTTAGACTTAGATAAAAATAGATACCATTGGGTAATGTTTGGGAATTTATTTTTTCCGGATTGGACTTCCAGCAGAGTGTAAGAAAGATAGAGAGTAATCTCTCACTGAAAATCAGTGTGAACTGACACCACCATTCTTTTTAACATGCCCAGCATGCAATCTTTAATCTTTAAAAAGCCCAGCATGCAATCTTCCCTTCCCCTTCCCCTTCCCCTTCCCCTTCCCCTTTCCCCTTCCCCTTCCGTTTTTTCACTTTTTTCCACATTTTTTCACTTTTTTTTCTTTTCTTTTTACTTTCCTTCTCATTGCTTCATTCAGAAAGTCCAAATAATTATTGCCTTCCTTCTACTACACTCTCGTACTTCTTTTGAAGAGACTAATTTGTACAGTCATGGAAGTGCTACATTTTTGTGAGTTGTGTTCTCTCTGTATGCATATGTGGAAAGGATGGAAGATCATCTGGGAAGATGCATAACTTGTTTTCTAACAGTTGTTGCATTTCCTTTCTCAAAACTCTTTGCTTGGGCTGCTCTTTCTTACTGTGTGTTTATCATCCAAATTAAATTTTATACTAACCACTTATATCTAAAATAAAAGTTCTGAAGAAATGTGCAGAAGTTTGACATAATTTCTGTCTTGGTGCTTAAATTACACAACTGAGGAAACCACTCAGGAAGCGTCTGTATTTGACTGAAAGGCTGGGTTTTTTTTCTGATTGCCACCTTTCATTTCAAGGAGAAAAAGCCTCCCTATAAGCAGATTACAAGAGCCAATATTCCCTACAGTAGAGATACACAACTTTGTATATTTTGATAATTCAGGTTTCTTAGCTGACCACTAATTTCCTCTTCCACACCCCATCTAAATAAAGAGTGAAAAGAAAATGAAATTAATGAAATCCATCCCTTATTTGAAGGCCGTTGTGAAGCTCCCATTGTGTTCATCTTGGTTAAGACACTTCTGAAAGTATTTTTAATCATTTATTCTGTTTGTGATGTTTTCAAGCAAGAGAATGTAGCAGTCCTCATAAACATCCACAAGACTGGGAAATTGTCTGGGAGCAATTTGATCCCAGAGATGCATGTGTTGATGATCACACCCTACCAGAAGCAAAGTCTGAGAGGGCATTTTAACCCATGTTTATTCTGCTTTGCAGCCTGTTTTAAGCAATAGCTGTAAAAATAGTAATTTATCTCTCAAATAATAGGACTTCAATTGATACAGTGATAGGACTGCCAAGAACATGCTCAAAGGTGTGTGGTCCTCTGCTGTACTCACCTATTCTCACCGGGCACTGGACTCTGGTTTCCTCTGCCACAAGAGTATGGCACTAAGACCAGTTTTGTGATGTGACTTGAGGTTCAGTAGACATGTCTTTTGTAACAGGGCTTCTGCTTTTTTGTTCTTTGTAGATCCTTCTGCTACAGACTAGTGGGGATTTGGAGGGAAGGTCTGAATAATGCTTAGTCACAAGGTGATGTCCCAGTCCTGCAGCAAAGGTGTTTGGCAAGTAAAGAGAGCTGCTGTGGGTGACACATTCTGGAGATCAGGCTCTGAGAATAAAGAACTGAATCCTGTTATAGCCTAAAAAATCCAGCCAGTGCCTGTAGTTGTTATTTCCCAAGGGCCCTGGCAATTCTTGCCCTCTATGAGCAGGATTCAAATTAACAAAAAATGAACACAGCTAGTGAAAAAAATTCTAGCATGGGTAGAAACTATTGTGTGCCTTTTGGAGTCATACTGAAATTTGTCCTTAATTAATAGAAGAATAATATGAGAAGTGTGTTGGTTTCAGGGACCAACTAATTGATTTTCTGGAAGAATAAAATGTACTTTCTGCTTTAAACAATTGAATCCTCACTAAAGAAATAAGATGCTTGTTGCAGAATTGTGGAATTACAGGGCATGTGCTTTGCTGTGCTCATAGTTATGACTAAAGTCAAACCAGAAAAAGGGAGCTGATTCTACTAATATGACTCTTCCTCTTAAGGAATTGAATGGACCAAAATTCTGCATATGCTTCACATGCTGCTCTTCATGGCCAGAAGGAGAGTAAGGGATGGACGTCAGGGAGTTCAGTCACCAATTCCTCTGGGATAGTGAAACTCCTTAAGCTTAAAAAGAGAATGGGAGTTCCAGGCACGACGGTTTCTGACAGTCCCACTTGTGTTTGTCACTTCAAGAACACTTCGTGTTGCACTTTCAATAGTAGCTAGTGCTGAATCAGTCACTAAAGCCTTTGGAGTAGTTGTGCCTTTGAAAAGGAAGAATCTGAGAAGAGAAGAATCTTTATAAATTAAATAAAGGAGAAGGGAATTCTCAATGTATAGGTCCAGACAGAATAAAAATTTCACTGTCTGTTTCACAGTTTGAAATGAAGCAGACTAAATTGTCTCATTTTCTTGAAAACTCTTTACAGTGAATTCCAACTATGTGCTTAAGACTTACTGTTCTCACTGGAAATGAAGCATCAGAAACATAAAAAAAATATACTTAGAGAGAAGTGTTCTAGTTTTTTACTTTCTGGATCCCCACAGCTCCGCTCTTGCAATGACATTGATGCAGGAGTTAGTTCTGTCCAGCAGCATCCCCAAATACCTGCTTTCATTTGGCTGGTTCTGCTTCACTTATTTTGACTTTTCTGAGTTCCATCTGAGTTCCAAATTTGTATTTGGCTCTGGTTGCCCAAGTGCATGTCTAGACATGTGAGGGTGCTCTGGTAATGACGCATTCCTTTCATTGATGACGATGTAATTTTTCCCATCAATCCTAGTTTTGGTGAAGAATTTAATAATAGTGATCATTCAGATGAAACATCAATAACCCTCTTTTTCCCTAGACTTTTTTCTCTTTGAAGGGACCATCTGTTTCAGAGTACTTGCACTCTTCTGAAATGTCCCTTTTCCTTTTGCTTTTTTTGTTTCAGAGTTTTATTCCTGTCTTTCCATCAAGCTCTGTGAAACTCTGCCTTCTTCTGGTTCTGATAATTGTGTATAAGATTTGGATCTTTCCAACATGTCCTGTTCTCATGATTCTGTTGTGCCTTAATTTTCTTTCAGTGCCTTGCCTCTGCTTAGTCCTTCTTACTCTGCTCTCAGAAACTCTTGAGATAAGTGACCATAATGATTTGGTCTAACAGTGACACTTGTGAAGTCACTGTGCTGACAGATTTCCCTACAGTAAAAAATAAACTATATATGCTGTTACATTCAGAGAACTAAGTGTTGTTTTGTTTCTTTTTCCCAGGTCCATCTTATACTAAACACATCTTTGTCTAATCACTACTATTAACAGAATTAGTGCCATTCCATATGGCATAGAGGCTTTTTGGCAAAAAATACAAAAAATAATCTCTTCTTCACAAATATTTTCAGAACTGCCAAAATGACTGTTGAAATTTGCTAGACATATTCTCCTAACATAACCTTGGTTAAGCCAAGATATGATGCTTAAAACACTTGAATTTTTTAGGAAGTTTGCTTTTCCTCCTAAAGACTATGTATTAAAAGCTCTTAATTTACTGGTGAATTTTTCTTGGAGAGAAAAATCTTATGTTTCACATTTCACATTGGTTTTGCTCATCAGAGATAAAATGGTCTTCATATTAAAACAGTATGCTTTGGAAATCAAGTGGGCTCACTCTCAGTGTAGCCTGAAATGTGCTTTGTGATCTTTGGCTTGCCATGCACTAGATACAACAATAATACTCTCTTCAGACACTAATTGTCCAAGGGTTTATTTCTTAAACACTTTTAGATCCTACAGTGGAAAATGCTGCATGAAATTTACAGTTAATGATGTCCAACATAAAAGATACTGTAAATCTTCCTTGTGCCTTTTTCAACTGTTCTTCTGGATAATGTCCTGGTTGCATTCCAGTGCAAAGTTCTGTCTGGATTTCTCATGTTCATTTTAACCGGAATAAATGCCATGAGTTTAGTCACACAGAGGAAGGATTCACAATGTTCCTCTTTAGGCAATTCATTCAGATGATCAGGTTAGGAAATTGGTCTCCTTAAGCTTCCTCTGTCAGTGGAGTGGGACATCCTCCAGATGACAGCTGACAGCAGGAGCTTAACAAATGTGTCAGTAGCTGTATCTGTACTGGTAAAAAGGAGGAGGTAGAAAGGATTGCACCCACATTCTTTTGGCAGATTTTTTTCTAGGTACAACTAGGTCTCTTTCCATAGCACTAAGCATGTCTGGATTTTCTTCTGACCAGCATAGAATGGCTAGATGGTCTTAAGATATAAGAATTTTTTCCTCCAGTTCAAATTGCCTTAAATACTCTGATAGGCTGTGCTACAAAATATTATGCATACTCTTCAGACAGTGGCCCCTAGCTGGAACGAACCAGACTGCAACTTGCAGAGGTCTAGTAACCTCACTTCAGAACAAGCCTGGGAGCAAAACACAATACACGAAATTAGAAGGAACAGAGCAGAGTAAAGAGGTAAACACCAGAAGTGGACTTTCTGTGGTGTGGGTGTTTGGTTTTTTCCTGGTTCTTAGTTTGTTTGTTTGTTTAATTTCCAGGGAAAAGCAACTGAATTAAGCTGTGATCTTTCCACTGTTGCTAAGCAATGCCCAAGTCACCAACATCCCTGGCTCTTTTCTTTTGTTCTTCAGTGGATCATTGAAAACCAGACTTCAGCTCTGAAGTAGTGTTGTCCCATATTTGGTGAAATGATTAATGTGGAAAAATTACAAAATAAGGAGGAAGACAGATGGAAACATTACAGAATTCTTTCTATGTAGTTAAACCAAGGTTTTGTTTCCTGACTGGCAGCTCCCCTCTCTCTGGACTCTTGGCTCTGTCTTACCTCTCTTCCCATCTGTCCATGTCATGATTTCCCTTCGGAAATGCCAAGTTTGAGCCCAAGATTAGGCTGAGACTTGAAACTCTTTAACACTTCCAGGCAGCCATGTGCAGTCATATAGGTGGGAATAGAAGCTCTGTGGGTTAACATCTACATACATAGAAAATGAATAATCTCCTTTATCCTTCATCTTCCTCATGCCTCTTACCCGGAAGAGGTGCCCTGTTATGCAGCAATGCCAACAATTTTATGACACTGTAGTGAAGGCTTTATATCAAATAACATGGAGGAAGAAGCATCTGCCAGTAAATAATAACAGTTCTGAGCATGATTAAGATTATAATGACCAATCCTAGATCCTAAAAATCCTACATCATAACTCCTGAACTAGAACCATCATAGAGAGTACCACATTTTGCTAGGCAGGGAATGAAAACGGTTCCTGCCATGCAGAACTTAAAATCAAAGTACAGGGTGGGAGAAAACAAGAGGTTATTGCACATAGATAGGGAAAATATGTGCTAAAACAAAGAGCTGTGTTTCAATGTATTTCTTTCTGCTCTTCCCTTTCAATCAAGTACAACACTGCCAGTGGAAGGGTGAAGCAGTTCCACATTAGGGTCATTACAGCATTTTTGTGTTTCTTTAGGTAGCTGTGCTATTTATATTCTTACAAAAAAACTATAACAGGAACTCTGTTGTCCTCTATAGTGTAACTTTGCAATCAGTAAATGGAGAAGGGAAAAAGTGGGTATGGGAAAGACAATAATTTTATTGGTCTAATAATTTTTGGAAACTCAGACAGTTTTTTAATAGTGGTTCCCTAGCTTCTTGACTCTTCAGTGTTCCAATTTTCAATTGTGGTATACTTCATGCTTATGCTTAAATGACATCTTTCAGGGAAGTTTTGTCAATATTTTTAAAGAAGTATTGATTTAATAATGTTTTTAATTGTTAAACAAAGAAACAAACAAACAAGAGTAAAAAAGGATGGTCAAAGGAGGGCATAAACAGGAATAATTCCAAAGGAAAAAAAAATGTTCCTCTATGGGGATAATAATAGGCTAATGGACGAACAGATAAGGGTGATTTAGACAGGTTCCTCTGAATACTCAATCTGTTGTATGTCAGATCCAGCTGCCCATTGCCCAGGGGCCTCTTATAGCTGTTGAGAGTTACTGGGACACAAGAATGCTTCAGCCCATGCCCTACTTACACAGTCTTGTTTTAAAGGCTGCCAGAAATCTGTTGGCAAAAACATTCTTTACCACCCAAAAATACCCTTCAAAAAGAGTCTTGTTTTTTGAAGGAGACAACCTCCCCAGCTGCCTAGCATTGCTATTTTGGTTTCTTGGTACCATTTGCTGAACAACTGTGTGTGCTGCTATTCCTGTCATCTTGTGAGTACAGTTTTACCAGGGCCACTAGGAGGGCTGGAGTTCTCTTGGCCAGGCATATGATGTAGGAGCACCTTCACGGTTCCTCATTCCCCCTCAGGTTTGTGGCCTTTCCAGGTTGTTTCCTGCTTGGTTTCAACCTTCTGCTCTAGGCAGGAGGCAGCAGACTCACTGCTTCGTGATGGATGGTAGAGCAGTTTGAAGGTGCTTCAGGCTAGCCCACTCTCCAAACCCACTTTATAGATCCTGGTTTGTGAGTCCTTGCTCAGCAGAAAGCGTGGTGGTGGCAGAGAAAAGAAAGGCGGACTTCTGCGGGGTGTAGAGATCTTTATTCCACCCAGATGGTCACCGCAAAAGTGCCATTTCTGGGCTCAGACCTCACCTTAAAAGGTGGGGTGGGGAAAAGGGGAAGATACAAAACCCGGACCAATTCAGGGTACAAGGGGAGTTACCCAGAAACCCAAA